>JAJPUD010004141.1:122109-210845 GCA_023553655.1 Myrmecobius fasciatus | reverse complement strand
TTTTTTTTTAAGGAAAAGGCCTTTTGTTCTATTAATCAAATACTTATTTTTGTACAGCTCTTCTCTCCCCTCCTCCAAAAAACAACTAAGTGTAATGGAATCTTATGTTTGTTGCTCAATTGTGTGATTATGATCTACAGAATTTGGTGAAAGCCTGCCTGTTACCTTCTCAAACCTTCATCAAAGATTTCCTTGATGTGTGTGTAAGATGATTCTCATAAACATTTGTAGAGATGGCAAAACAGGCACATGGGTTTGGAAGATGCTGATAATCTTTCAGTTTATTTTTTTTAAAATAGCATCATTTGTAATTTTTAAAAACTGAAGCAACATGTCCAACTGCAGGAAGATAATCAAATAAATTGTGCTATGTGAATATGACAGCCTATCATAATACAATGACATCAACAAATGAGATAAACGAACATGAGGAAATATAAAGAAATCTGAAAAGACTTGATGAAACAGTACCAAGTGAGAAAAGAATCAGGGGAAAGATAGTATATTACTAATTATAACAATATAAAAGGAAAAGTGAATAGGAATAGTCAAAGAAACTAATGAATAGTTGCAATTACAAAATTATATTTGTGTTAAAATTCATGTAGTCAAATGTATCTAGTTTCAAAAACAGTTTCATTATATTAACTTTTAATATTTATAATTCATTAAAAACAATTTTCATATCTTCATACATAAACTTCTGAACATCTGAGGAGTTATAAAAAAGCAAGTAAAATAAACAGTATTTTTATTGTCCTATCTTTGAAAGCTTATAAGTTGAGGTAGTTTTTGCCATTAATTAGTGGCAAATGTTTTTATTGGGGTCTCCTAGGATGTGCTGAACTAATGAGAGTGCTCATGTAGTATTGTCTGAATAAAGAATTCTATTTTTGAGAGAGATCAAGTTTACATTGTTATCTTGGTACAGTCACCTTTTAACAAAGTAGTAAAGTCAAAATTATCAGAGTATTTAAAAGGCATATTATATACAAATAAAATTGCATATAATTCTTCAGGGCAACCACAAATGTTGCTACTAGGGATTAAATTTATTTTTAAAGGTATATCAGTCTTCATGCAGCCTTACAGTTTAAAGCATTTCTGCAGTGAACTGGATAAGAGGAGAAAAGGAATGAATTTCAAATAACTTTTAAAATATATTAAATTAAAATTATGCAAATATCACATATACAATGTGCATATTATATATGACATAAGCATATAATAAATTTATATTTATTAATTTATAAACATATAATAAATATTATATAAATTATTAAATTAAGAAATTAAGAAAAAAGTAGAAAAAGAAAAGGAAAATAAAAACAAAACATTATCATGTGCCCAGCAGAATGTCAGGAAGGATTCAAAATATGAACAATAAATTTCCATTCCAAGAAAACATATATAATAATAGAGATTATATTCATGACTGTCTTTTTTCTTTGCTTCCTTTTTGGTTTAACGGTTATTCTTTTGTGCTCTGCTGTGCATTTTTTGCTTTATTCTTTTTTTCCTCCTCCCTCTTCTCCCTCTTCCCATGTCTCCCAAGCAGGCTACAGTTAAGTACAGATAAATTTATACACAAACATCCACACACACTTCATACCCACCTACATATAAATATACATAAACCTACATATATACACACATATATTCATATTTTTGCATATGTAGACATGCATCTAAAACAATATTAATATGACTTACATATAATATAGATTTCTCTCTTGATTAAATCTTTGTTTGCTGAGATCAATGATTACTAGCCCTATTTTTTCCTTATAAATTCTATTTCTGATCCTTGTCATAGTGTTTACATATATCTCTTATTTCATATCCCTGCTAACTCTTCTACTTGAATTCTACTCCTTAACTTGCCTTTACCTCCCCTACTTATGGATCCCTCCCTTATCTTCTTCCCCTACCATTTCCTTTCTTTATCCAGTTCCCATTACTCTACACACTTTATCCCAATTCTTAATCTAAACACCCTTCTCTACACCATCTTATGCTATGTCACCTTTTCCTTCCCTCTTTTTCCCTTTCCCTTTAATTTATATACTTTGCTCCATTGCCACAAGTCTGAACACTCTTCTATAATCCATTTTATCCTATTCCCTCCCCCTTTATTTCTTTATAGATTTTGGAGGGTGTTATACCCTTCATGGCATATGTACACATTGTTCCCTATTTAACCAATTCCTGATGCGAGAAGCTTTTCATAACTATTAGCCCTTCTCCCCATTCTAATACTTCTGTGTCCTTTCCCATTCATAGCCCCATATATAAAGTATAATTACTATTTTATCTTTTTCTAAATAGATTGCTACTTTGAATCAATCATACTCAGCTCTATCCCCAATCTTTCTTTTGAACTACTCAATTACTGATGTCAATCTTACACATAGGATTTGCATTTCATATAAAAAACAAGTTCTTGTTGGGTCCTTTTTTCATGCAATAATAATATGATTGTTTTTGTTGGCTATGACATTTTTTAACCACAGACCTAGTTCTTTAGATTGTTGATATATATTATTCCAGGATCTTCAGTCTTTTATTGTAGCTGCTAATAAATCTAGGAGCCTCCAGCATATTTGAATTCTTTGTGTGTTTATTGTAGAATTTTCTCTTTAATCTTAAGGTTTCAAAATTTAGCAGTAATATTCCTATGAGTTTTCTTTGTAGATTTTTTTTCCTTCTATTTTTCCCTTGTGTTCTAACACTCTAGGGCAATTTTCTTTGATTATTTCTTGTATTATTTTGTCAAGGTACTTTTTTGGGCACAAGTTTCAGGTAGTGTAATTATTCTTATGTTTTCTCTTCTTGATCTGTTCTCCAGATCTATTTTTTAATAAAATGATTCCCATTCTATTTTATTTTTCCATTCTTTATATTTTGTTTTGTTATTTCTTGGTCTCTTATAGCTTCACTGGCTTCTCCTTGCCCAATTCTAATTTTCAAAGAATTATTTTCTTCTGGATCTCTGGATCTCCTTTTCTAGTTGGTTAATTTTCTTTTCATAATTATCTTGTTTTTCTTGAATGGTTCTTATTTTTTAAAAAAAATTTCCTCAATATTTCACATTTCATTACAGTCTTTTTTGAGTTCTTCTATCACCCTCCCTTGAAAATGAACCCCAATCTTCCTTATTCCCGTAGAAAGTTTCCATGATTGGTTTCTTCTTTTCCTGTCCATTTTTTATAAAAAGATGAAACATCTCTAATGGGAGGGAGGAGGTGGGAAGAAGAGGGGGATGATGCCTTTAGCTTCTTTTTAGCTCTTGCCTCTGACCAGCAAGCCCAAACCAAAAACTCCGGGCCCCTGCCAGTGCCCACAGCCACCAGCATCCCTGTTCCCCTGCTTCTGCACTCAACAAGTGCTGGTTCCTTCTCACCCTGTTGAGGCTCCCTCAGTCTTCCTAGACTCAGACCCCAACTCCTCCTTTGCGTCTGGGAGATGAAAATTCTGTGCTTCAGGCTGAAGCTCCCTTTGGGTCTCCAGTTGTTCCAGGGAACCCTTGTTCTGTCCCAAGCCTTATTTGAAATAGATTTGATCTGAGGCACAGTTTTGTTTTGTTTGTGGGAAATCTGGAGAGCTTGGAATTTTCTGACTAACTGCACCATCTTCCCAGAATCCCTCCCTCAAATAATTTAAAGAAAGAATATTGGGCTAAAGAAGAACAATCCATTTTTGTCAGAACTAATCAGACTAATCCTATAAAGGAAGCTGTCGATTTCAATGTTCTACTTTGTGTTTTTGTAGTACTGGAGACACTGAGGTGATTAGAGACTGGTTTAATTTTAAGTACAGAGTTTAATAAGGCAGCTGACCATATGAGGATATGTTCCAAACTACACTGTGTACAGAAAATGAGGCACAGAACTTAGTGTTTTAACTAATAAGGGTTTGTAAGCAAGATATGGAAGCCACACATGCAATTAGCCTGCTACCTTATCTTAACATCTTATAGCTGTTGCTACCTTTAATTAATTTTTTTAATTAATTTTTTTTTTTTTTTTTTTGCTTTGGCAATTGGGGTTAAGTGACTTGCCCAGGGTCACACAGCTGTTACGTGTCTGGGATCAGATTTGAACTCAGGTCCTCCTGACTTCAGGGCTGGTGCTCTATCCACTGCGCCACCTAGCTGCCCCTGTTGCTACCTTTAGGCAGATACTTCAAAGAAAAGAGTTGGGAGACAGACATGAACCTGGAACTAGCAAGACTCAGGAGATCAGGGAGTTTAGGTTCCTTCTGGAATGATAGGGAATATAATTCTAGGGAACGACAAGCTTGTCAAGATATAAAAACATAACTGGAAGATGGGGAATAACTTAGAACAGGACAATCTTGGACACAGGGATAGAGTTAGGGAGGTGGGCACTACTTGGGCAATGTTTTTCTTTGCTGTCCTTCATTGTGTCAGAATGGTAAGTGAAGAGGGCCAGAGACACAAGGCTTAAGGCCCTTTTCCAAACTCAGTTTTTCCCAGGCCTAATTGCAAGAAAAGGGGGGGCTATGGCCTTTTGCTCAGGGCCTAACATTATTAGGTATGGCTGTGCTTTCCAAAACAAGTTCTAGAGGAAATAGTGGAGTTTGTTTCCATCAAATTTCACTGTTTCTTAGGTTACCACAAGAATTATTTTTCTGTGAGTGGCTTGTTCATGAACAAGTTGGCCATCTAACATGTTGATGAGGAACTTGTAGAAAAACAAAAAATCTCCAAAAACTTATTCAAAGTGTCTTGTCCAAAGAGAATATTTCTGTTCCAAAGCAAAGTAACATTATCAAAGTACAAGTAGTCTGTGTTGTTTTTCAGTTATGTCTGAGTCTCTTTGACCCCATTTGGGGTTTTTCTGGAAAAGATCCTGGGGTGTTTGCCATTTTCTTTTCCAGACCATTTTACAGATGAGGAAACTGAGGCAGACAGAGTTTGTCCAGAGTCACAGAGCTGGTAAGTGTCTGAGGCCAGATGTTCAGTCATGAAGAGTCTTCCTGATTCCAAGCCAATGTTCTTATCCCTGCCTAGCTGCTCAATCTAGTCTGTACCTCTTTTTTCTATGGTCTCATAGTAAATATTGACAAAGTTTTCAGCAGTTGTGCAACCCTTAGCACTCTGAAGCCCTAGAGGCAGATAAAACCAAGTCTCTAAATCTCTTTGTAGAAATAACAACAAACTCCCTCATTTGCCCTTAGCTTTTTTATCCTTCCCTCTTTCAGATATCTTGAGAACTGATCCCTTAATGCCCCAAAAATTGTGATAAGTAACCCAGAGCTCTCCTGTGTTAAATTAAGTCTCCTATTCCAGTTTGTTTATATTCCCATTTTTTTTAGGGTTGTATTAGATTCTTTACATGACACATATAGGACTCTCTGATGTATAAGTCCAAATGTGGTGGAGAAAATAGTTTGTTAGAAAAACCTTCACTTCTCTGTTGACAATCCTCTGTCCAATTTCACTCTTAAATGTGCTACACAAGACTGCTTAGTTTGGAGTATCACTCAACTTTTTGGTAAAACTGTTCTCTCTGTTGCCTCTTGTTGTTTTATGAAGCAATTTTGCTTATTGCCTCCAATCATCTTCCTGTAAGATTTTACAAATGGGTTTCTATCCTAAACTTGTAGAGTTCTCTTCTCCTCTCAGCCAGGAGATCAAGTTTTCTGGCTAAAGTGATTTTTCATTACTTTTGGTTAGTTTCTGGAATACATATATGGCAATTTATATATAGGTTGTACTTGTTTAGGAAATGGTGATGGTGTGTCAATGTTCTTTTCTCCATTTTCCAATTTTTTGGCACCAGCATCTTTATTTATCAAATAGGTTGGTCTGGAGCTGCTGCCATTGTATGCTGTATACTGTCATTGGTATTCTAGTTTGTTGTTGATTTTGATCTTTTCTCTTAACTCCCACATCAATAACCATAGTCATTTGCTGTTCGTTAAAATATCATCAGCTTTACATAGTGATGTTCTTTGGCATTTGGCTATGCTTCAAAGTGTGCAGTTCTTACTGCCCTCTGCTTTCTTTTTTTGACATTCTGCTACCATCACTGCAGAAATAGAAGAGACCACATCATAGGGCTGAGTGTTTAAAATTTTCCTTTGTTTCATAAGTGGCCATGAGCAAAGAATTCATCACTCAAGAGCCTCTCATTAGTGCTGAGCCCCTTATATTGATTGGTCCTCAGAAAGCAGATGTAGTCTGTACCAAGACAGTCTGTGAAGTCTTTCTAGTATGGCTTTGCCCCCAGAATTATTGCCTTATCAAAATGACACATCAGAGTAGGACTTTGTGGAGGAAACTTCCCTCATAGTGAAGAAAAAAGAGTAAAACTAAACAATACAGTGAAAATGATTGCCAAAATTTGCAAAATTGTGACTGATCCACTGTCTTTCTATTGAGGGAAGAGGAGTGTTTCCTCATCAGTTCAATTCAATTAAGTGTGCAAGGCACTGGGTTAAGCACTGGAGATAAAGACAAAAAAAGAATTAGTTTCTACTCTCCAGAACTTTTATGTTCAAAGAGGGAGTTGAAACACATAAAAAATAAAGCTACAATGCAATTTCAAGAGGGTAACAGCACAGGGAAAGACCTCTTGGAGGTGATACTTATACTGTGCTTAGACGAAACTGGAAATTCTGAAAGACAAGAGGTGAGAAGAGAATGCATTCCACGTGTAAAGGAGCTGTGCTTTGGCAAGGAGATGGGAGGTGGTGTCCAGGAACAGCTAGCAGAGCTCTTACAGAGAGAAGGTGAAGGGAGATGAAAGGCCAGAAAGATGAGGGGATAGGGAGCAAATGAAGGCAATAACTGAGGCTGGAAGGCCTTCAAAAGGGAGAAAAGATCCTGGCTGCTGGCTGGAGAGAATGGTCAGGCCAGGTGGTGGTTGTAGGTTGGGGATATGTTTGTGGGTAGAGAAGACCAGTAGATAGAGCCTGAAGATGAAAGAGGGAATGATCAAACTGGGACAAGGACCTGAAGGAAACGGGAAGGGATGAGATCAAGACCACAGGCAGAGGGACTGATCATCTCTTTGTTAGAGACTGATTTGAAGGAGAAGAGAACAGGACATCAAGAAGAGGGGTTTTGAGATAATGTCCTGGGAAGAAGGAAGTTCATCTGAGATGAGACTTTTTTTAAAAATAGAAACCTTTAAAAATAGAGGTTTTTTAATATTTTCAGTAAAATTACAAGCAAAATGCTTAGCTGAGAGAAGAGGAGTTGATAGAGGAAGTTTGTGAGGTATGAGAGTTTGGAATAACTACTATAGAGAAGAAGTAAAGAGTGAAATGGGGAAGAAAAAAAATGTTAAGGAACAGTTAAGATTAGATAATATCCATAGTGTCATTCAGGAACAGCCACACCAATCCCCACCACTCTCAGCTCTTGGCTGCCTTATTAAATTTTCTCTTAGAATATGCTCTTGAATATTCTCAGCAAATAACCAAAATTACAGAAATGTTCTAATCAGCTTGGTTCCCACTCCAGAGTAAAAAAGCTGAGAAATCTTCTCCCATGAGCTAGCTTCTCTTTTCTCCAAATTTATAGGTTTAGATATAAGTAGTTAGCAATGGCCATATAATTTATCAACAGTATTAAATACTCAGGGAATGAAGATAAACATTTAAATAAAGTGTTAAGTGGGGTAATGGGGCTTACAACAAAGATCACCTTTTTTTTTCAGGTTACTTTTCCTAGTCTTGGGGAGTTGACAAAGAAAGGAATTGAGATTTTTTTTTGCTCTTGTGTAGAAATTTTCCCAGCATTGTGCTTTGAGAAAAACAGAATTAAGAAAGGAGTTTTTGAATAGATTCAGACTCAAGTATCATAACTGCTGCTTCTGTCTAATCTCAACTCTAGTACACTCTATATTTTCTCCTCTCACTTTCTAATCTATATAATAATCTGCTCATGTCTTATATAAGAAATAACTCTATTGGACTTGGGAGAAGTGAAGTTAAAAGTATTTTATTTTGCAACCGCAGCAGCAGATGTCCTATAGAATGGGCACACTTGGAATCAATAGACATGTCTTTTTATACTCTGTCACTGCAAACAAGTCCTTTGCCTGATTCCCCATTGACTGGGTACCACAGAGATTAAGATCTATCCAAAGTACCTAATTCCCCCAGGTGAGTCTCTGCCTTTAATTATATCTCTCCTTGGCTTTCAGCTTATTTGGACCTAATTCAGTTGGCTTGGTACTACAAAGGTTACAGTCTGAATTCCCCACGGAATTCTCTACCCCTGATTCCTGTTCCTCCACTGGTGAATTCCCACCCTCTGGTTCCATTTTTCCTACACTTGTGAGTCTGAGTCTGTATCCCTGATTACATCTTTTAAAGCATTTCTATTTCTAATTTTGTATGCTCTTGTTCCTAACCTTTAGATTCCATTTTGTAGATTTCAATTTCATTTTTTTCTGATTTAGGTTTCATTTCTCTGCATTTCTCTGAGTTCTGGAATTCTGTAGAAACTAAATTGTCATCATCCAGTTCTCACACTTATTCTTACCTCTCTACTTTCCCTGTAAGATACCCCAGACCTTAAGCAGAAGATCCTTTATCATGGTCAGAGGAATCACAAAATCAAGTATTTCTCCTTGAATGCCCAAGGATTCTTAAAACTTGGGAAGCCATCTTCCAAAGTCTCTTTGATCATGGTATAAAGTCCTCCAAGTGTCTGTGATCCCAAGCAGATCCTCCTGAATCTTTCTAGTCGTAGCAATCCAGACCTTTTTTCCTTCTCAAGGCATTTCCTTGCACATATTTTAACAGTCCATGTATATCCAAAGTATAATTACAAAAAAATTTAAAAAAAAAAAGAACTTTAGCACTAGCTATATCAATAAGCCTTTTTAGTAAAAATACATATGCAATTAACATGTATGCAAATAGATGCATGCAAAATTAACATGTATGCAAAATGTATGCAAATAGCCAATCATACATCCAGATTTTGCTATCATAAATATAAGACATTAGCAGTAATACATGTATCAAAATATACCCACATATACAATTAAATTCAAGGCATATATTCCATGGGCAAGCATTAGGATCATCATCAGGCTTTTTCTACAACATCATAAATAACTCTGCTTTCAGATTATATAATTCTAGCTTTTATAACTGGCTTTTCTACATTGGTACCTGAGTGGGTTAATTATGATCATCAGATCTCTAGGCTAGGTTCCTGACAATTGTTGGTGATCCACACACATTGGCTATAAGTATTTCTGAACTTTATACTTTATACTTTAGGTGACTCAACAGCTATGTTTCTGGGCAAGCAAAACGCTGCATCTAGTTTCAACTTTCCCCTTATTTCCCCATCAGAAAAGGTGAATCTTCAGTCTTTATCAAGGTTGTTGGGTAATAAATAGCATATAGTATGTAATTTACTTGAAACAATAGCTTCTGAACTATTATTTGATTCTTTATACATCGGAGAGGCAAGTTTTTCTATTCACTTTATGCTTAGTTAATTTTTCCTGCTCCTCAAACTAATTCTCCTCCAGGCAATAGGTAGTATTAATTAATAGAAAAGTTTCAAAGTGTAGTAGGTACTCTATGGAAAGTCTTAAACCAAAACTACTAGGATTCTCATTGATTGGCCAAATGGTCACTGTTTTGAGTCCTGATTGACTCAGAATGAATATTAATAGCAGTCATTTCTGCTTTGGCAAGAAACCCTGAGGGAGTTCCTCAACCAGATTTATTTATTTAGGTTTATTTGTTTATTTAATTAGGTTTTTGTTTGTTTGTTTGGTTGGTTTTTTACTAGGTGAAAGAGACCATTCTTAGCCTGAATTTCTACCTATCCTTAATCACTGAATGGGTGTGGCTTCAGTCAAACTGAGACTGTAGAAAACATTAGTTTAAAAAGGCCAAGGTTATCTGCAGTTATCCTAATCTATGACTTGCTACTGGACCCAGATGGCTCTGGAGAAGAAAGAGAAGCTGGTGATATTGCCCAGCCCCCTAACTCCTCCCCCCCCCCTTTTCAATCTAATTTACCTGCTTGTAATGGTAACACTTCCCTGATGTCATGGTCCTCTTTGATAATGGGGGATAGACAACAAACAAGCTGTCCAGTCTCAGAATAAGAAACAAAGGTTTCTCCTCTGATTATTTTTTCTTAATATTTTTTCCTAATTACATGTAAAAAGTATTTTACTTTTTCCCCTCCAAATTTTGAGCTCCAAATTCTTTCCCTTCTTCCCCTCTCCCTCATTGTGAAGGCAAACAATTTGACATAGATCATACATACCACTGAGGTTTCTCAACAAAACTGTCACCTTGTTAAAGTTCTTTTGAGAACCAATTCAGAAGTATCCCATTGTTTATTTCTGTTAGGACTCCTCTGAGCTGGTCAAGAGTTGGAAGACATTCAACTTCTTTCAGCTGAGAGATTTACTAGTTATGAGTTTCTGAATCCTCTCATCTTCTAAGGCTCCAAAATTCAAATCACTTGGTAGATTTAGTTTTCATCCAAACATCAAAAAGTATGGTAACTTTGGCATTTCTGGTGAGTTATAAATTTGTACTAGAAATGCCAGAGATTGCTGTTCACCTCTGTTGTGATTGAAATTAAGGTAAACTGAGGCACAAGCTCCAATCAAGCACAACTAATTTATTGGTAAAATGCAAATTTGCCAATAAAGAGGGTCTCAGACTTCAGGAACAACAGATCATTTTTATAAATAAAAGGAGGAGCATCCCCCAAAAAAGGAAGTTTCATGATAGAAAGGATAGATAATATGATTGGTTATAATAATCAGAAGCACCATAGGTATGGAAAACAACATGACTGCCTGGAAATCAGGAATGTAAACTAACAATTCCTCTTCCTATCTTATGGGGAAATTCGAATTTAGTCCAGCTGCAAGGATAGCTAATGATATAGCTGTCTTTTAAACATAACTCAGAGAGGAAGACTAAACTTATGAACCTATGAACTTCCGACTTTAATTTAAAGACAAAGAAACATGAATTAGGCAGTTATAAAAAGTGTTGATAGTAATGAGGTGGAGTTTGAACTAACTTACAAGCTTCCCTAGCCTGGAAGTTGCCAGACAATTGTATAGAGTGATTTTAAGACCATAACTCTTTAACATCCTTTATTGTCTATCCCTCCAACCTTTGGGCATTTTAAAACAACCTTTGAGATATCGATTAGCATAACTTTAGACAGATCTGGCACCTGATCTGCCAGGTGCATTTCACCTGAATCATCTTTGATTCCTCCCTGTGAGATACCAAATTTTTCCCTGGTACTTCCCCTCCTCCTGTGAGAAACCCCCAAGATTTTATTTCCTGAATAAACAGATGTGCTTGAGGTTCAAAAAGGAGCCCAAAAGGTTGGGGATGACATTCTGGTGTGGGGAGAGGTCTCAAAAGAATTTGCAGCCTTGAAGCCATCTCCAAGTCAAGAGGCAAAGTTTATTGTGATTGTAAAAGTCAATTGAAGGGAGCTGAGTTCCAAAAGAATTTAGCAAAGAACCAGAAGCAAGAATACAAATTTATAGGAAAAGAGAGTTCAGATTCTTCATGTCACTGATATGCTAATTTTATGGCCCATAGATAGAACTGAGGGGTGATCTGTTCACTATTGTCTCAGGAATTTGGTTATCACCAGCAGATTATCTGTCTGACAGTCAGCAATGTTTGTAGGACTACCCTAAGCCAGAAGACTTTAGAATCATTGACAGATTGTTAGAACAACAGCACTCTAAGGTCAGAGGACTTTAGGATTACTGCTATATTTCCCTTAGAAGCTGTACCCTCTTCATGCTCATGATGATCTTTGTTAAGTCCTTTTCGGGATTAAGCCTACTAAGAAGTACGCTCTTTCCCTCCTCAGTATCTTCCCTTTAATAGTCTTTCTCCTTATTATAGTTAATTCTATGCTTTACATATAGTTAACTCTACACTCCTTTGGATTAAACCTTTGTATTATTCCTTTAATGGATTCTTCCAAACTCTTTTCTTTGCTTCTCTATTGCTCTCCCAATATGTATTTCACATTTACAATTCCTGGTGCCTGTTTTACCTCTTCATTTTGTCTGTAACCTTTTTTCCTAAATAAATGTTTCTGTTGGCAAAAGAGAATGGCCATTGTGAATTTGTCACATGTTTATTTCAAACTAAGATTTGCTACCTGACCTCATGAGTGATACAGAATAGAATCAAATTAGTTTTCTCAATTTCCTCCTTTGATCAATGGGAGACATGTCTCCCACATGGATCAATTATTTATGAGCAAATTCTGTAAGATTTTAAACATATTCAACATGAACAACACATGTTAGCATAAGCCTTGTAGCACACGTTTGGAACAGCTTTTAATATAACAACTAATAGGAAGTTTAAGCAGGCCACTCTCTAACCTGTGAATCAAAAAGGATTCTATCAGGGTTTACTTGGGGTGGGTGCTTGTGACTTCGAAACAACATAATTTTGTCACAATTTCTTCTGAGTGGTTAATATATGAACAAGATTGATTAATCTTAATACAAACCTCTTCTTGAACCACAATAAGAATAGCTAGGATGATGTATTTGAGATCTAAGCCAACTTCTCAATTTCAAGTGAGAGACTCAAACTACTTACAAGGCTCATTATGGACTAATTTGAGAGAGGGAATTTACATGTCACCAGGGTAACCAAGAAAACTCAGCAAACAAAAAGTCTAAAAGTAATACAATGATGATTATCACTAATAAATGACAAGTCTCCTTGAATCCTAATAACCCAACATCCAATTTCCTTTCATCAGTACCTTTCATCTTGGGTCCCAGATGTCCCATGTAGTCATCTGGTCACTGGAAACATCTCTTGGATATTCTAGAATAGGTCTCATTCTCAAGGAAGCTCTGAAGGGGACTCCTCTTTAATGGTCTACTTCTCTGGTTTTAAGTTTCTTGCAGAGATTACTCAATTCAACTTAGTACAAACTTCTCAATTTAGTTTTACAATAACTAGTTCATGTTATTGTAAGCCTAATAGGTCTTGTTCTTATTAACTAATAGAGCTATAAGAAAAATATCAAATTAAGAATCCATAATTCATGTAAAATTTTAGAGAAATTTAGTTATTATATACCTATCACTTGCTGTTTCTATCTTTACCTAAGTGCTGTACCTGATATATATTGTCAGCAACAAGCTGAAGGAAGAGTCTATTGACAAATTCTTGAAAAGTCAGTTTCACATCCTCCTCTTTTAGGATCCATGAGAATTTTATATTCCTCATATATTCCTCTATACATATTCTTTTCATGGTTCTTCAAGGACAGAATGTTAACACACTATCTTTGAATAAGTCATGTTGCAGGTATATTACTATAGTTTTCATATCATAAGGAATAACCACATAAAGTTTCTCACATCCTTCTTGAGAGCAAAATCAGCCTCAAAAATCTCCAAAATACCAAAACTTTCATACCCTGCTTGCTTAAACTTTCTCTGTGTGTTTTTGTACCTCAGTGGTTTTTTTTTTTTTTGCTATTTCTGTAGCCTGTTCTGAGAAATAATTTAAAATAATAAGATCTAATAATAACTTGCCAAAAAAAGAAACTCCGTGTATCCTGGGACCAGGGGACATTTTTGGTTTATCCAGGAATGACTAAAAAACATTTTATTCGATTATGTGGAATTTGGCCTAAAAGGACTAGAAAATCAGTTGAGTTGCTTGGGCCATTTTTGATTATTGAACAAATTAAAAGTTTTGATATTGCTTTTAGAAAATTTTGTATACTAACATTTTTGATTAAGAAATTTTAATTAAGGCAGATTAAGGGAATAAAACTATAGCTCCAGCTGCTTCCGGGTATGATGTTTAGAATTAATTACTGTCTAGTACGACATTTCATTGCACAGCTTCTGCAACTGTTTCAATGGTGAAGTATCTTCTTAGGATTAGAATTTGAGTTCTTTAGCTTCATTGCTTTGTTTCTTATTTATGTAGATTTTACATTAATTTTTTGTCTCACTTCATCAGCCATCTACTCTTGCTACTAGTCATCCCCAGAAATGGTAAACAAAAAGCATTGGCTTAATAAAACAAGATTTATATGTCTTGCTGGTACCTGGTCTGGTAGAAGTCCCAAACTCTTAGATGTACTTCCATTTGACAATGACTCGGCTTCCCAGGTAATACAATACCGCCTTCATTCTTTTAGGTATCACCAAAATTTCAGTCCTTTATAGCCTTTGAGATATAGTCCCTGTATCTATATTAGTTTTCTCTGGATGGTAATGAACCTTAAATTCATAGTTAGCTAATGCTGCTCCCTATTTCTGGTTTGGGGGATTGTACAATCCCTCTTGTTTTAGTCATCTCCAGGAAATCCCTCTCCAAGGGGAAATGGGGTTTGCCTGGGTACCTCGTATTTGCTTTCCACTGAAACTCAGTAAAACTTGCCAAGAGGGAGTGACCGCTTTTAGTAACCTTACAGACCTAGCCCTTTGTTCATGGATCTAGATAGACCCCAGAAATGGAATCCCTCCTGATGGTCCACAGCATCTCAGTTGGCAGTACTTGGCTATCGAGAATGTTTTCACAGAACCCTACTCAAGACAGTGTTGGGTAGGCTGATGCCCATCATAGTTCCAGAATGGACATCCATTTTATATTTAGGGAAAGGCCCACAGGCTATGCAGAGATATTGGGGTATCTGGCAGAAGTAACACCCTCCTGGGGGGATGCAGGATTCCCTTACTAACCTTTGAGTTCTATAACTGGGCTCACAATACCACTCTCCCTCGGTATATGTGTGGCCATCAATAGGCTAAGTCCTAGTATGGGTACCCAGTTTATGAATGAGACAAGATAGTATGAGGGAAGAACCCAAAGATCCTGTCTGTCTTTACAGTAATCAAATAAGTCATTGTGGTGACAATAATGATTGTCACACAAATGAGCACAAAAGCATTAAATACCCATGATGGTATCCCCTAAAAATAATTTAGTATGCACAAATGAAAGTCCCTTTTCAAGTCAGATTGGGGACTTTTTAAATGTCAGGCCAATTTTGCTTTATTTCTCATTACCCCTTTTTAAATTGGGAATGAATCCCTGTTTCTGGGCTTCCCTGACACCTTCTTTTATGGGAATTATTCCTGTGGCTTGAACTGGAGGCTACCGTTAAGGAAAATTCTCCAAGGGTCTATTAATGAGTTCCTTAAAGGGGTGTTGATTGCATGCACCTTATAATGCTTTCCAACCTGAGCTGGGAATACCTGCTAAAAAGGAAAAAAATTCTCTTATGGCCTTGACCCTTCTTGGAATATCCTGGGCTTTTGTCAGTTATTGCTACAGAGTCACATTAAACACAAACAGTACACTCAGACAAACGAGACAAGTTGTAGCTTCTCTAGTCATGTGGGGCTTTATCTTAGCCCAGAAGAGTTGAGGCTGAGGGGAGAATCAGATCCCCAGTACAACCATCCAATCATCCATTTTAGAAGGTTGTCTAAGAGTTGTCCTGGGAACTCCCTCTCTTGCTCCTAGTTGGCTTGCCAACTGTTGCAATTGAAGTTAAGGTAAATGGAAGCAAAAACTTCAAGCACCATCCATTTATTAGCAAAGTGTGAATTTGCCAATAATCAGGGCCCTAGTCAGCTGAGAACTCAAATGAGGGTTGACAGATCATTTTTATAGACAAAAGCAGGAGCATTCAAAAAATAGAAGGCAGCATTATAGATGGAGAAGACAACACAATTTGTTAAAATAAAAGCATCATAGGCACGGGGAATGATATGATTGAATGGAAATGGGAATGTGGAGCTAGTAACAACTTTCATCTTGCTAGGAAATTCTGGTTGATTTAGTCCGCCTGCAAGAGTACTAATGATTCATAGATAACAGATTTCTTCTTAATTGTATAAGGACAAAAAATGGTATAGAGATAACAGGTTTCTTTAAAGTGATTTATAGGGAAACAACTTTTAAAGATAACTCAGAGAGGAAGACTAAACTTCTAAACTTTATTGAAGGACAAAGAAACATGACTTGGGCAGCTGTGATATAGAATAGAATCAAATCCAAAAGAATTTGATTTTCTCATCTTCCTCACCTTTCACTGCTTGTCTCCTTGGAGATGGTAAGCTTCTGGTTCTAGACTTTTTGTAAATCGTCAAAGCTAATATTTCTTTGAATTATGTTGCTCTCAAAGTCTCTAACTTGATCAGAATATATCCTGGAAGGAAATGTGTACTCAGAGAAATACTTCTAGAAGATCATGGAAGTTTTCTAATTTTTGCCTAATTAAGTATATTTGGTGAAGTGAGCAGTCAAGATAATGTTAAAATCTTTTTTTTTTTCCTGGAAAAAAAAGACAACTTAAATAAGTTCAGAGGTTTGTTAGTACTTATATTATTCAAATATGCTGCACAAGTTGGTAATGCTTTTCTCTGACTACAATAATACTTCTTCTTTTATTAAAGCTTTTTATGTGTATAACATAAGTATGGATAGTTCCCCAGCATTGATCTTTACAAAGCTCTCCATTACAACTTTTAACCCCAGTCCCCTCCCCTCCCCTAGATGGCAGGAAGTCCACTACATGTCAAAAATATTGAAATACTTGACAAGTACAATAATACTTCTTAATGACATCTGTTGCCATTTTAGGAAGAGGACAGAGCCCGGACTTGTGATTTCATTGGTACAGGGAACTTCCAGGTGAGGAAGCTTCCTCTAACAACACAAGCCAGCAACTTCTCTAAACTTAAGAGTTTTAGAGAGTTGCTTAAAGCACTGAGAGGTTAAGTGATTTGCCCAAAATCACATAGCCAGTATGTGTCAAAGGTGGGAGTCTTTGTGCAAAACCAACTGTCTATCCATTATGCCATACTGCCTTTCACTGCCTTCTTAACCCCATTTTATCATAGTAAGCTATGCTTACTAGCTTTAAGGTTCTCTCAACTTCTGTATCCCAAACCATCATATAGTGCTCTCATGGCCATAGATGCACATACCCTGCATTGTGTAGCTCCAACTGCTTCCTGGTACCATGTTTGGGATTAATTACTGTCTGGTACAGCACTTCATTGCACAGCTCCTGCAACTGTCTAAATAGTGAAGCGTCTTCTTAGGACTAGAATTTGAGTTCTTTAGCTTAATTTCTTTGTTTCTTATTTATATGGATTTTACATCATTTTTTGTCTCAATTTCATTAGCCATCTACTCTTGCCGCCAGTCATCTCCAGAAATGAGAAGCAAAAAGCATTGGCTTAATAAAACGAGATTTGTATATTGTCTAATAGAAGTCCAAAATCTTAGATGTATTTCCATTTGATAGTGACTCGGCTTCCTAGGTGTCACAATATAGCTTTCATTGCTTTAGGTTTCACCAAAACTTCAGTCCCACATAGCCTTTGGGATAGGAAAACATTACTTTCCCCTGGATGCTAACGTACCCTAAATTCATAGTTAGTTAATGCTGCTATGTATTTCTGGCACATAGCCTCTAACTTGGCACTGGTTGAGGTATCTGTCAGTAGAGTGTTGTTAACATACACTGGAAATTTAGCTTCATGCCCATAACCTGTGAATTTTTCAGAGATAGCTCACATCAAAGCCAAGAATACTAGTTTGTGTATAGATAGGATAGCTAATTTCACTATTAGTGTGCTGCTCGGGAATATTATCACCTTCCACTAACCATCAGTCTTGGTAAAAGATTGTTATCATGCACTCATGGCTCACATCCATATATTGGACAAAAGCCTTTCTTGGATCTATATGGGCCAACACGGGTATACATGGGGAACAATCAATCAAGTCTTTGAAAGTTTCTTCACCTTTGTGTCGAACTATAATTTTTAAACAGCTTCCTGAGATTTAGAACAGTTTAACCTTTCTTTCCATTCTGCTTCTCTGCTTCTTTTAAATTATAGATCCACAAGTTAAGATTATTGAGTGAGTTAGCAATTGTGTGATAGCTCTTAATGAAATTGCAAAGGGAGTAGAAAAGCACTTAGCTTTTGAAAGTCCTTTGGACATAGCCAATTAAAGACCATTGCTATCTTCTCAAGTCTAGTTCTTGTGCCTTGCTGCTGAGATACTATGGGACCCCCATATTAGATAGATGTTCTGTAAAACTGGATAAAGGATCAAGATTGGACCTGTGATTTCATTGGTATAGGGGCCTCCCAGATAAAGTCCTTCTAGTAATGTGGTTTGGCTCTTTCTCTGAACCTTATATTGTTATCTAGTTGCCTAGAGCACTGAATGGTTGTTGCCCAAGATCATACGTCCCAGATGTGTCGGCGGTTAGGCTGGATCCCAAGTCTTCCTGATTTCAAGGGCAGCCCTTTGTCCACTAAGCCCTTCCTGTCTCTGCAACACTCAGACTTGTCAACTGAAAGCTTCAGGTCAGTTTGTTTGGTTAAATTCACCTAATGCTGTCATCAGTCCCTTCTCATGAATTTCCCCAGTCAGCCATCTAAGTACACAGCCGCTCCAAGGTAATATGTCTCTAGCCATCTTCTCCATTAGCTGTTGGAAAGCAACAGGTGCTCCAAACTGCCTCGGGGCACTAACTGATCAAAATCCAGCTGGGCTGATAAAGAAAATTTTCTTTCCTCTGCTATAAGTATCTGATGGGATCTGCCACATAAATCCAACCCTGAGAACCACGGACTAACCAAGAGATTGTGTGAAGCCTCTTGAACCCTCAGCATGGCGTCCTGGTCACTTAGTTCTCTTGTTCAGAGGCTGGTCATCTAGAGACATTGGTATCTTTCCATTCTTCTTCTGTGCCATCACTATTGAGGATGCCCACAGGAGGCTGGCCCCTTGTGTCATCGTTCTGCCGAGGTTCTGAAGGTCTGTCACCATTAAGAAACCTCAGGTTGTTCCCAGAACTGCAGGGATCAGCAAGGCAGAGTGTGTGAGTTGTCCCTTAAATATATTCCATATCCCACTCCTTCAGTGAGAAAACTGGCCTCTTATCTTGTGCATTAGCCATTCCTCCCATTCTCTCAGCAGTGGGGAGTCACCCCAATTGACCTTAGAAGGGGGATCTGCTTCTATGTGGGAAGGGCTCGTGTTCTCATGATGTTGACTGCTATTGCTTGCCTCCTCTTGTAGGCTTTTGCATAACTGCACGGATGGTCAAAATGTGCAGGTATCAGGTCCCACTTTTTTATCTACAGAAACTTATTTTAAGCGGGTTGGAATTGGTTCTAATTCATGCTGACAGTCTTACTGTTGTATTAGAAAATGTGGACATACCAGAGTCCATCTTCCTATTCATCTCAACAACTTCCTCAAGAAACTTCAAGCTTCCTCTGATGGATCTCAAACAGATACAGGCTATCACTCAGTCTACCAAGTTCTAGTCTTTTTGTAGGCTGTAAAGGTATTTTCCTCAAACTTCTCTCTGAAATTTAATGATCTGTCAAGAGCCAATGTCCAATAATGCAATGCACTCTACATTCTATACCTTTATTATCACTTCTGTGCAAGTGCAGACAGGATAGAGTCCAGAAGAAACTATGGATTAGATAATGCTTCATGTTTTGGGGCTCCAGGGTAAACTCTATTTCTGGCCCCTGCAGACATCGGCTTCCTCCAAACCAAGACATAATTCTCCTTTCAAGGGCACCCAAAATATTTGTGGCCATCTAATCTACCTTTTTCATAGAAAGTAGTTCTGTCCTTTTGGTTGTATCAGACTGGTATAGTATACTTGAATTAGGATGTTGTAAACTGTTCTCTCTGCCTTTTGTCTTTCCAAAAAGAACAGTTTTGTCTCTGGCTTTAGCGCTCACCAGGCTACCAGTGGAAGCCTTTCAATCTGAATCATCAGTAGGCTCTGTTGCTTTGGTTCCATGGTCCCATAAACAAGATGGCTCAGAGCTAGTCAAAACGGGTTTTTCCCAATTTAGATTCCTCTTTGCAGCATTGAAATCATGCTCCATCTGACTTCCTCATTCTAGCAAGTGGACCAAATCTAGTAGCTTCTGTCGAAATTCAAGATCAATTAGGTGTAGTTTCTGTGCTTCATTATAGTCTGACCTCATCTGCTCCCTTAGGTTTATTGCCCCTCTCTCTCTGTTTCTATAATTGAGTATTCTCATGGATAATATCTTTGGACTTTGTACCAAATGACAGACTGGATGAATACCCCATCAACTTGCTATGTGTCCCACCTTCTCCAAAGAGTCTTGCTAGTCTTCCACACATCATGAGTACAGGCTCTTCAGTCCTTGCACAATTACTAAAGTTAATCTTTTGTAGTTTTTGGATAAGTTTCTCTTTTTTTTTTTTTGTAACTAGACAAATACCAGTGTTGTACTGATTCTGCCACATGGATAATTTAGATTTTTCTATAGTAGTTACCCCAGGGGTCATGGGACCTTCCCTGAGAAGATTCATAGTTTGGACCTATAATATCCATGCAGTGAAGAAGATCTGGACTCAACAATACCTGTTGGAGACCATACCTGTGTGTAAATCATCTGTTTTTAAATTTTTATTTATTTTTTATTTTTTACAATTTAGGCATGTATAGTTTTTTTTTAACTAGCAAAACTTGTCTGCATTATCCCTTGCCCCCAATCCAGTTTTTTAATCAATTCTTCTTCAGATTGGGGTCTAGAGATAAATTTCTGGGTAACATCTCCTACTATTACTATATCAAGAATTTTTGAATGATTGAATAGATCTGTAAATTCAAAAAATAATTCCTGTTTTCTTCTAGTCTAACCATGTTATAGATTATTTTATAATTCTTCACATTTTTATATGCCTTTTCAATAATCTTATGATTTTATTTTTTTTTTTAACTTTTGTACTAATGGTAACCTGGTTCCATACCAAGTATCAGGAGACATCTATGTGTCCCTATACCCATTATACAAAAATACATTTCAATCATGTCAGCTTCAGTTTTTCAAGTAAGCATAAAATAAAAATTGCATCCAGCAGACCAACAATGAAGCATCATGTAGCAGTAGAATATAAAGCACTAGTTATATAGTATTAAAATGTAGCCAAATGCAATATTGAAACAAATATATAAATTGATGACAGAAAAAATGACATATGCAGAACTATGTATAGATAGCTACCATGCTAGTTATTAGTACATAAATAAGCAAACAATACCAATTTAATCAGCACAACACACATATGAACATCATCAATATGGTGTAACTTTAAAAAGTTGAAGAACCACAGTTTCTGGCTAATTTAACCATTTAATTAAGTTAGCATATTGCAACAAAAGAGGTCAGTAGCATTCTTGAATAACCCAAATCTCTAATTAGTGGTAGGCTCACAGTTTATTTGCTGTAGGAAAAGCAGATGTTCCTGAAGCTGGCAATCAATACTGATTGACTAACATGAGAAATGAATGAGAAAAATGAATACTTCAAGAATTGGTGGGCTCCCAATCAAATACCAAACTTGAAATCCTAAAAATAAAAGGAGAGATTAATAAAATTGAAAGTAAAAAAACTATTGAATTAATAAATAAAACTAAAAGTTGGTTTTATGAAAAAACCAACAAAATAGATAAACATCTAGTTAACTTAATTAGAAAAAGGAAAGAGGAAAATCAAATTGTTAGTCTCAAAAATGAAAAGGGAAAACTTTCCACCAATGAAGAGGAAATTAGAGCAATTATCAGGAGTTACTTTGCCCAACTTTTTGCCAATAAATTTGATAACCTAAGTGAAATGGAGGAATATCTACAAAAATATAGATTGCCCAGATTAACAGAAGAGGAAATAAATTACTTAAATAGTCCCATTTTAGAAAAAGAAATAGAACAAGTCATTAATCAACTCCCTAAGAAAAAATCCCCAGGACCAGATGGATTTACATGTGAATTCTACCAAACATTTAAAGAACAATTAACTCCAATATTATATAAACTATTTGAAAAAATAGGGAATGAAGGACTCCTACTAAACTCCTTTTATGATACAGACATGGTACTGATACCTAAACCAGGTAAAACAAAAACAGAGAAAGAAAATTATAGACCAATCTCCCTAATGAATATTGATGCAAAAATCTTAAATAAAATATTAGCAAAGAGATTACAGAAAATCATTCCCAGAATAATACACCATGACCAAGTAGGATTTATACCATGAATGCAGGGATGGTTCAATATTAGGAAAACTATTAACATAATTGACTATATTAATAACCAAATTAACAAAAAACATATGATAATCTCAATAGATGCAGAAAAAGCATTTGATAAAATCCAACATCCATTCCTATTAAAAACATTAGAGATTATAGGAATTAATGGAGTTTTCCTTAAAATAGTCAGTAGCATCTATTTAAAACCATCAGCTAGCATCATATGTAATGGTGATAAACTGGAACCATTCCCAATAAGATAAGGGGTGAAACAAGGTTGCAAGGTTGCCCACTATCACCATTACTATTCAATATTGTATTAGAAATGCTAGCCTTGGCAATAAGACAAGAAAAAGAGATTAAAGGAATTAGAGTAGGTCATGAGGAAACCAAATTATCACTCTTTGCAGGTGATATGATGGTCTACTTAGAGAACCCTAGAGAATCAACTAAAAAACTATTAGAATTAATCCACAACTTTAGCAAAGTTGCAGGATACAGAATAAATCCACATAAATCATCAGCATTTTTATACATCACCAACAAAATGCAATAGCAAGAGATACAAAGAGAAATTCCATTCAAAATAACTATCGGTAGTATAAAATATTTGGGAATATATCTGCCAAGGGAAAGTCAGGATCTATATGAGCAAAACTACAAAACACTCTCCACACAAATAAAGTCAGATCTAAACAACTGGAAAAACATCAAGTGCTCTTGGATAGGTCGAGCGAATATAATAAAGATGGCAATACTACCTAAACTAATCTATTTATTTAGTGCTATACCAATCAAACTCCCAAGAAATTATTTAACTGACCTAGAAAAAATAACAAAATTCATCTGGAAAAACAAAAGGTCAAGAATTTCAAGGGAATTAATGAAAAAAATGGAAATGAGGGGGGCCTAGCTGTACCAGATCTAAAACTATATTATAAATCAGTGGTCACCAAAACCATTTGGTACTAGATAAGAAATAGAGTAATGGATCAGTGGAATAGGTTAGGTTCACAGGACAAAATACTCAATGACAATAGTAATCTAGTGTTTGATAAACCCAAAGACCTCAGTTTTTGGGATAAAAACTCACTATTTGACAAAAACTGCTGGGATAATTGGAAACTAGTCTGGAAGAAATTAGGCATTGACCCACACCTAACACCATATACCAAGATAAGGTCAAAATGGATTCATGATCTAGGCATAAAGAATGATATTATAAACAAATTAGAACAATGTAGGATGGTTTACCTCTCAGACCTGTGGAGGGGGAAGGAATTTGTGACCAAAGAAGAACTAGAGGTCATCATTAATCACAAAATAGATAAGTTCGACTATATCAAGTTAAAAAGTTTTTGTACAAACAAAATGAATGCAGACAAGATTAGAAGGGTAGCAGTAAACTGGGAAAATATTTTTACAGCCAAAGGTTCTGATAAAGGCCTCATTTCTAAAATATATAGAGAATTGACTCAAATATATAAGAATTCAAGCCATTCTCCAATTGATAAATGGTCAAAAGATATGAACAGACAATTTTCAGACGAAGAAATTGAAACTATTTCTGGTCACATGAAAAGGTGCTCCAAGTCACTATTGATCAGAGAAATGCAGATTAAGACAACTCTGAGATACCACTACACACCTGTCAGATTGGCTAAAATGACAGGAAATGATAATGATAACTGTTGGAGGGGGTGTGGGAAAACTGGGACACTGATACATTGTTGGTGGAACTGTGAATGGATCCAACCATTCTGGAGAGCAATTTGGAACTATGCTCAAAAAGTGATGGAACTGTGCATACCATTTGACCCAGCAGTGTTTCTACTGGGCGTATATCCCAAAGAGATTTTAAAGGAGGGAAAGGGACCCACATGTGCAAAAATGTTTGTGGCAGCCCTTTTTGTAGTGGCAAGAAACTGGAAATTGAAAGGATGCCCATCAATTGGAGAATGGCTGAATAAATTATGGTATATGAATGTCTTGGAATATTATTGTTCTGTAAGAAACGACCAGCAGGATGATTTCAGAGAGGCCTGGAGAAACTTGCATGAACTGATGCTGAGTGAAATGAGCAGAACAAGGAGATCATTATACACAGCAACGAGACTATAAGATGATCAATTTTGATGGACATGGTTCTCTTCAACAACGATGTGATTCAAACCAGTTCCTATTGTTCATCGATGAAGATAGTCATATACATGCAGAGAGAGGCCTGTGGGAACTGAGTGTGAACCACAACACAGCATTTTAACGCTTTCTGTGAATATTTCCATGCATTTTGTTTTCCTTCTTAGGTTGTTTTTTTCTTCTTCTCTTTCTAGATCTGATGTTTCTTGTGCAGTAAGATAACTGTATAGATATGTATACATGTACTGTATTTGTCATATAATTTATCCTATTTAGCATGTATTAGATTACCTGTCATCTAGGGGTGGGGGATGGGGGGAAGGAGGGGAAAAGTTTGGGGAAAAAAAGTTTTTGCAAAGGTCAATGTAGAAAAATCACTCATATGTTTTGTAAATAAAAAGCTTTTAATAAAAAAAAAGAATTGGTGGGCTCTATTGTAATGAGGGTCTTGAAGGAACATGACTTAGATCACTCAAGTCTTGGTCAGAGAGACTTGGCAATTTCCATATCACCCATCTGAAAAAAGGAAGAATCCACATTTTTCCAGACTTGTCTGAGTAAACACAATGAGCAGGAATTCACAGTCTTTGCCTAAAATTTCCTACACTGATTTGTTTCTGGATGAGGAAGGGGGAAAATTCTAGATCCTAAGTCAATAATAAGTTACTGATACAAGAGAGAAATAATCATTTCTCTCAATACATAGCTTAATGTATTAATCTCCAACTGTTAGGCATTTTGCATTTGTAATCCAATGTAGTACAATTGGTTGATAGAGATGTGTGGGACAAAAACCACAGGCTCAAAGAAATCAAGGAGATTTCTCAAGGCAAAAGATTTCTCAAGGAATTTTATTACGATCTCTCAAGAAAGGGCATCTCCCTCCCCATAAGCAGTTGGGCAAGGAGAGGGAAACCCAGTTAATAGATCAGAATTATATAGGGGCCTGGGCTGGATCTTTGCCCTGATTAGCCAGGACAAAGGACTTCACATTCTAAGTCATAAATGAGGAAAAACTTTCAACCCAGCCACATCTTTAGGATTACTGAATTACTTATATGGGAGTTTCAATGCCAAGGTGTCCCCAATTTAGGATCACAAAGAAAAGATCCCACTCCTTGTAAACCACGTGATTTCTGGAGAAAGAAATCTGGCCTGGGGTCCAGTGGCCTTCCCTCAGTCCCTCAGTTAGAGATGGAATACATTAGGAAAAAAACAAAGAAACAAACAAAAAAAAAGCCCTGGACAAGAACTCTCTCTCACCTGCAATAATAAGGTGAGAACATAAAAGGCCTTTTCAAATGAACTCAAGTATGATGATCTTCACCACCTTCTGCTCCAGAATCAACTCATTCATCCTCTGTGTCTGGATTTAAAAATCCTTTTTGAATTCTTCTATGGCCTGAGAGCAATTCATATTTTTCTTTGAGACTTTTGATGCAGCAGATTTGACTTTGTTTTCTTCTGAGTGTATGTTTTGATCTTCCTTATTATAATAACTTTCTATAGTCAGAATTTTTTGTTTGCTCGTTTTTTCCAGTCCATTTCTTGACTTTTTACTCTGTTAAAATGGGCCTCTGGTCCTAGAGTGGAGGGGCCACCGTCCCAAATTTCAGGGATTTTGTGCAATTTTCAGAAATACTTCTAGGGACTTTAAGTTTTCAGTTCTCTAGAATGGTATACTCTCAAGAGCCTTGTTTACTTCTCTCCTTGCTTTTGCTCTGCTCTGTGATTAACCATGAGTTCTCTCTTCTGCCTCGGACCTGTGACCAGGATACTGCTCTCCTACTGCTGCAAGCTCTGGTGAGCTTGAGCTCCTCCAATAGCCAGGGATTGCTACCCAAGACCGTGCCCCAGATCCAGACATGGGCAATGCCCCAAAGTCCTGCCCTTGGGGCTAGCAAAGGGACCTCTCTGGTCTCCTTCAGAGCAATTGTCCTTCCCTCTTACCTTATGTGGACTGAGAGCTCTGGGAGCAGCTGCTGCTATTGCTGCTGCCCCTGCTGAGTCAGTGCTCCCAAGGCCTACTCCAGCCTGCCTTAAGTCCAACCTGTTCTGGCAGGGCCTGCACTAGACTGGGCTCCACTCTCACCCTGATGTGACCAACCTTTCTTGCCAACTTGTAAGCTGTCTTGCACTGGAAAATTGTTTTCACCTTGTCCTTTTGTAGATTCTCCAGAATTTATTTTGAGATATTTAAAATTATTTTGAGGGGAATTGGGGAGACCTCAGAAAGTCCCTGCCTCCTCTCTGCCCCTGAGCTCTGCCTCTGTCTCTGAATTTAAAAGCATTCTAGCAGGTAAACTCTTGGAATATTTTCAGCAAATTGCCAAAACTGTAGAAGTTCTTTCTTCAATTGATTTAGGCTCCACCCTGAAATAATACCGGAGAAATTCCTCTCTCAGGCTACAGGCTTAGACAAAAATCAATTGGTGGCCACATAATTTATAAGCAGCATCAAATATTCAAATATCAAAAGCTTCAATGAAGATGACAGTAAAGATCGCTGTTTTCCCTCCCCTTTCACTCTACTCCCAGCTGGTCTAAGGGTGGGAAGTGATGATGAATGGGATTGAATTTTCATTTTCATTCTAGTTGGAATGAACTAGAATTGGAGTTGGAATTGGGTCAATACTATGCTCTGGGAAAAGGAGGAGGAAGAAGGGGCCTCTGTCACAATTGTTGAATCCACCTGCTTTTAGCTCTAGATCATTCCTGCTACATGCTTGCCTGCCTCCCATATTCTCCAGTTCTACACTTGTCTTCTCATATTTCACTCTCACTTCTCTGCCCCCTCCGTCCAGAACACCAACATTTGAGCAGAAATACCTCCCTCAAAAGCACGGGAACCCCCAAACAAGCAAGCATCTAAGGAGGTTAGCTCAAGAATTCTCGGTAGTTAGCCCAGGAAGGTCTTTTGAAGTCTCAGTGACCCCAGGTATAGCCTCTTTCCTAGGTGTCAGCCACCTGGTGCTAATTTGCAATGGTTGGCCTGTTTGATTTTTGCCCAGCAGTGCCCAGAAGCACATGAGCAGGCATAAGGAAAGAAAATTATGAGAAAGTTGGTGTTTGGCCAACCACAGCTCTCAAGGAACAAAGAGCCAAGGGATTCACAGGTTGATTTTATGCACAGGATCAAGAAGGAAGGTCAGAGAAAAGAGACTGGGAGAACTGGGACTGGGGAGACTATAGAAGTCCTAGTAAGGATTAAAATTAGGAGTAAGGCATAGAAATTAAAGGATGAGTTATGGTCAGTGGAGGAATTTGGGGTTCAGATATCAGTGGGCATATCAAAGGGATAGCCTCCTGCCTTGTATATATCTAAGGGTAGAAGAAGGATATAAATCACTGGTTTTTAGGTTGGTGATTTGGGAGGGCAAGGTGCTCAAGAAACATAGACTTCTATAGGGACCTTATATTGAGGGTGAGGAATGGGCTGGAAAGGTTATGAATCATGTACTTCTCCTTGAGAAGTGAAAATGACCTGGAGGTATGGAGATAACTAAAACCAGGATTTAGAGCTAGTGACCTTCAAAGGGATAAATACTAAATGTGATTTTTTTTTTTTTTTTTTGCTCAGGCAATTGGAGTTGTGACTTACCCAGGGTCACAGTGATTTGTCTTTTAATGTAATATTTATATTATTGTAGTCATTATGTATATTGTTCTCCTGGTTCTTTTTTTCAGTTATTGTCAAATTAACATGCAGCCATTGTTTCCAGTTTGGGGCCACTACAAAAATTACTGCTAGGAATATGTTGGTATATATGGGACCTTTATTTCTGTAACTGACCTTTTTAGGATATTTGTTTTGTAGTGATATTCACACTTTCATTTTCATGTGATCTCAAAGTTCTAGAGTCTTTTTCATAATAATTAACCCTAAAAAACCCTAGGAATTTGTTGAACTGGTGTTTATCAAATAGTTTCATTCAGTAGGGATTTTAAGGTTTCTGCCTCATAAGGAAAGAACCTTATGCATTTTCCCCCGGGGAAGGTGAATCAAACTTTGGTCCCTCTGAAGTCTAGATTATAAGTGACTTCTGCATTAAAAAAAAAAAAAAAAAAAAACTCAACCAACTGACTGCAAGCTATCAGGAATTTAGGAGTGAAAACCATATTTCAGGTACTTGAGTTGATACTGATGATAATTTTGTTAAAAAAAATACACTTTCACCTCTGTAGGATGGGTTTTAATGCATGTGAATGGCATGATACTTCTTAAGGAAGCACTCCATTAGATTAGTATCTCGTTTTTTAATCACAATGTATTCTTCATTGGGGTAATCAGAGAAGAAAGGAAGAAAAAGCAAGAAGTAGGGAGACCAGAGCTAGAAGGGGAGAAAAATTTACACAAAGGGGGGAAATAGAGAACCCATATGTTGTTCTTCCAACTTCAGGAAAGAGATTAAAAAATGGATCTTAGGAGGAGGACAAATTGCTGGGGTTAGAGATTGGGGTAGAACCATGAAGTGTGCATGGAGAAATATGTTTTAAATGTGAGATGCCCAACCCCCAAAGAGAAGAGCAATTCCATCAATGGTAAGGGGAAATTCATGAGTTCATTTGGAAGGTAAACATTGCAAAGATAGTGGAATATAAAAGAGACTCAAGAGAAAGAGAAAGACCATTAAATTGATGAAAATAGGCAGAGGGTAGTTTGTAGCCAATGGACACACTGGAGAGGAGACTGTCTCTGAAGAGAAAATTGTTCAACAGGGAATTGGGGAAATGTCAATTTTCAAGTTGAATTTAACAGTTGCAACAATCCCGATTTGGACTTGGGAAAAATGGTTGGAATTTTGGAACACCTTAAATATTAAGTGTGAGGCAAAAAAGTAGCATAGTTGTAGTAGAGAGAAAGATGCATGTGGAGTCAGAAAAACTTGAATTTAAGGCTTACCTGATAAATACTGGCTATGTGACCATTTGGCAACTATATATATTCCAGATTTTAACCATTTGTCAGATATAAAAACATACATATATAAATGTGTATTTTTATACATATGTAGTATATTTGTCAAAAGCAATTTGATTCCATCCCTTGACAAGGTCTACTAAGACCTTGGCACTGTGCTAAGAAAACAAAAAACCAGTTATATTAGAATGTATAAACAGTGTATGGGAGGAATGTAAAAATTAGCTTACATTCTAATGGGAAATAAGTATATAACTATAGAATAAATGCAAATTGTTATGGAATACTTAAATATAGGATGGTTTGGATTCAGATTTAAGTTGGATATAATACAAATAAATTGAATGCATATGTTTCAGAATGCATGTTGTTATCTGTGGAATGGCTGATCATTCATCTTTATTGTGGATAACAATTAATGGACAATAACTCCCAGCCTTTGTATCTGACCTGTTATATAAACATTGAAAACTGTATTCTGTAATGGTTTTTGAATAAAATCAACATGGAATACACAAAGTGGAAGAAATATGCATAATGTAGTTTTTGTCCCGAGATTTACTTTGGAGTTCAACTTGAACTAAGGTTATCAAATTTGTAACAAAACACTTTTATTTTATATTTTCATTTTAAGTTTGTCTGATCTATTTAAACATGTTTGTTGGTGTTGTAGAAAATTATAAGACTGTGCTATTCTTGGGGAAGGAATTTAAGAGTATGATGCATATGGAACACCTAGGGTAGCATCCCCTCTGAGGAGCTGAGTGCTACAATTAGCTTAAGTGATCTCATTCTATGGGTTTTGATTTACTGACTTTAACAGATATAGACCATGGAAAATCTATCGGTTTTACCTTTTACAGTCTTGAAAGAGTCTAATCTTTGCCTAATGAAGATAAATTGACCTTAGATTCTAAGCCAAAGGTAAGTTATGTATGGGGTTTAGGAATGTATTGAGTTTCCAGAATACTTTTTTTTTTTTTAAATCAGGATGTTACCATATTAAGGGAATTATAAAAAAAAGACTATAACATTATATTTCTAGTTACTTTGTGTTCCTCTTTTGAATTAGTTGCTGTTTAAATTAGGTTTGGACTATAGTATTAAACTCCTTTAACTTCTATGGAAAAAAGGGATGAGGCTTCCCTCCCACACTGGCTGGGAAAGCCAGCTTTGTTTGTAAGTGACTCTAGTGGGATTCAAGACCCCCACCAAGAGATTTTCAACACTGCAACTGATGGAGACAAGATATGTTCCCTAAGTATAAAGAAGCGTTTTAACAAGCACAGACTGGAATAATGTTGCAATAGAAGGCCAAGGTTGTGAAGTGTCTGATTTGTACTTGGTAGTTTCATGTGTAAAACTATGACTGTGGCTGTGGGTTAATAAAATATGAGCAGGAAGTTCCTGTCCCTTGGTACAGAAGTGGTCATTAATGCAGAGATGACAAGAAAACCCACAGGATGGTCCTGGGAGGAGGGAAAGGGGGGGGACTCATCCTAGCCTGTCTGGTAAGATGGTGGGAGCTGGCTGCCCCACCCCCATCATGGGCGTGCGTGATGGTGGCAATCGTCAGCCCAGCCATCCTGGACAACATCCCAGCTTACAAGTGGTGGTTGCCATCTGGAGGCCGGCAGCACCCCCAGAATTAGCCAGCCAGGTATTGTGGGGTTCAGGAAGTGCTGTGAATGGGACAGGTTCTCCTTGATCCAGACTGATTCCCTTCCTTGGAACAAGAAAGCCAGCTCCAAGGACATTTGTGGCTGGCACCGTTTAGTGTAAAATAGCAGTGGAGCAAGGAGCATCACGGTGGCGAAAGTCTGTCTCTGCAGGCAAAGTAGATGAGCTGCTCCTGGAGGGCTGAACATCAGCTTTCTCTCTCCCTGCCTCAACCAAGATTTAGGAGACCATGGGGTCACACATGGAGAAAGGTCTCACTGTGCCCAAGACAAGTGTCGATTACTAATCTAATTGTCACACTTTTCCCATAAATAACTGCCTTATATTTGGGGAATTAGGCATAAGGGTCTTTCCATTATTTCCATTTTTTAGGAATCATTTTTTAACAGATCTGCATATTTGTACTGAGCTAGTAATCTCCAGTATTACTGCATGGGCCCAAAAGGCTTCCACTTACAGTGATCATTTTTTTGTGGATAACTGTTCAATTGTTGAGCAGATAATTTTTCCTAAAGGCAATGAAAGGCTTTCATTGGCAAAACTATGACCTTATTTTATGCTACTCTTGTGACCAGTACCCAGAAGATTTCCAAATTACAGACTCTCAACATATTTGGTGTTATAAGCAAGTGTTTAATATCTGTTGCATTGTATACTAAAAGGTCCTACATAAACATGTGGCATTATTCCTTGGAAAATTCAGCTTTTGAATCAAAACCAAACCAAAGGAAAAACTCCTGATCCTATTGGCTTCATGAACTTTATGAAACTTATAACAATTAGTACCAACACTACAGGAATCATTCAAAAAAAGCTAAATTATTAGACTAAAATATTAGACTTCTTTTATAAGACAAGTAGAATCTTATTTACTAAACCACAGAACTACAGAACAATATCATTAAAGTACAACTCAAAAATCCTGTCAAATAGACTGCAGGCACTTATTAACAAAAACATTATGACCAAGTTGCATATATGCCAATAGGAAAACATTTTTATATAAATAGAAAGCATCCCAAACCATATGATTATCTCAATATATGCAGTAGTATATAAATGCTAAAAGCAAAAACAAAAACATAAAAGCCCTACAAAGCATAGGTACAGAAGAACCTTTTTTAATATCAAAACCAAAAGCAGCATAGGGAATAGGGCTACACTAGAAACTTCAAATGTAGCAATAAAAAAAGATATAGTATAGCAATAAGACAAAAGCATAGATACAGTAGAGAGGAAATAAAATTTATCATCCCTATTTGCTGATGGTTTAGTTAGAAAATCCTGAGTAATGAACAAAAATACTAATTGAGATCTCAGTCAAATCCCACAAAAATCAATATTCTATATAAAATAAGCAATAGGGAAATAGTATGATTGCATAAAATATCTGGGGAGCAATCACTACACAAAATGCTTCTATAGATTCTACTGCAAAATTTTAAAAACAATTTAGCTGCAGGAATATGCAAAGTTCATATCTAGAGTATGCTAACAACACTGATAGTTTATAGTTTTAATGCTTTACCAATCAAACTATCAAAAGGATACTTTTGTTGAGAGCTAATATGTCCTATAATCTATTAAATATATTAGGCAAAACCATGATCCCCAAAGTATTAATTTGTAACATACTGTTAGAACATTAAGATTAATAGTTTTTAAAACATTCAAATTTCACTCAAATCCTACTTCAATGCTGCCTTGTAAATGAACTAATGAAAAAGTCGTTAAGGGCTCCCTTGATGGAAAGCAACTGTCCTAAGCAGAAATGGAAAAGGCAATGGTAGCAGGCTATTAGCTCTGGAGAAGGAGCCAAGTCCAGCCTGTGTCTGAAATTCCCTGGCCCTGCAGACTTTCTCCCAGGTTTAGCTCAGATGTTCCCACCTTCTCTGCCCTCCCTCCCCTCCTCCCCCCAGTGGTTGATAATGCTCTCTTCCTGTTCAATTGATTTTGTGAGTGTTTGTGAACCTCTAAGCTCAAAGGCAGGGATTGTTTTGAGCTTTGTATTCCAGTGTAGGTACATATTGATTGGACACCTGAGGTGACAACTGTCTAGTGAGGAGCTGCAATCGGCCTCCATCAAGAACTCAAACACACTAATAAGCCTTGAGGTGGCTGCTAGTCCTAGCACCCCCCAGTCTTGTGCTCGTATGTTACACTGCCTCATAAAAAGGGGTGTTCCAAAAGCCCGAGTGGATTTTTAAGCTACTAAAGTTAAAGCGAATGTGTAAGCTATTTAAGCTCAAAACAACACAAGAATTTTGGAATATGTCGAATATATGAAACTTGGGACTGGCAGGACCTCAGCGGTCATGCATTCTAACACCCAGAGAGGTTCAGGACCTTGGCCATGGTCATAGTGACAATCAAACTCGGGTCTTCCAATTCTAAATTCAAAGTTCTCAATTCAAAATTCCTTTCCCCTACATTATTCCTGCAAAATGCTGTATTTGCTATGTCCTCCCCTGTTCATATACATATGATTTCTCTCTTGAAAATGTGTGGCGATGATAAGGGTCTATTGTTCTGATTCTTTATAAAACCTATCCAGATTTGTCACGTTTTATAGAGCAATAATATATTCAGTTAACTACAACCTTATTTCCCCAAATCATTAGGCTTGAAAGTATATTTTTTAATCACAGAACTACTATGAATGTTTTTGGTTCTTTTTCCTCCTAGAAAGGTAGAGGACCAACTAGTAGAATCAGTTTTGTTCCTACTGGTTTATGGTCAAGCTTATTTTTCAGAAAACAGCACCACTCCTCAAGGAAGCAACCTTGCTAATACACAATTTTGTTGTTTTTAATTTTTTTGCCAACTTTCTGAGTAAAAAGTTACATTTGATTCCAGATCAAATAGAAATTTATCATGGAGTACAATACAGGTTTTAATTCATTTTTGTTACATTGCTACCCATATTTTCCCATCAAATTTTACTGAATTTCTTTCCCCAATCTTGGGTTTTTTAGACATAACTGTTTTAATTTAATAGATTCCCTAAATTCATCCCACTTGAGTAAGGATAGAAAATTCTTAGAGTAGGAAACTCTCCCCAGTAATTGAGGTTCCCTTTTCCCTGTTAGTCTCAGAAAGCTACCAGGCCACGTGGCCAGTACACACTCCTCAGAGGTGGCACTTGCACCCATGTCTTTGTTTTAAGACTATTCACCGTGTCTGTTACCTCTCTCCTACTGATCTGTTTTTATCTTTTGTAATGCAGCACTATACAGTTTGATAAGCCATTCTTTGATAATTTGAGAGGCAATTCGGCTTGACAGAGGGCTGAACATACAATTAGAGTTCAGTTCAAATCCTGTCTCTGGAACTGTTGATGCAAATTATTGAAATTAAGCCTTGGGCAATTAAGATTTATCTAATGGGTTATAAATGGTATGAATTGATGAAATCTTCAATCCATAACAACTTTGGGGGGAGGCTTAGTTCCATTTGGTATTACTTTTCTTTATAAATTTGTTATAGCTTTATCCAATTCTATTAAACAACCCATCAGCATTTTGGTACTAAGCTGACGTTATTAGAAAAATTAATTTTAGGACCTCAAACTATGATGCATAAAACATTCCTCTTGTTAATTAGTTCATTTTCATAAAAATCACTTTTTAATTTTCTTTACATAGGCTCATTGTGTATCATGACAACTGCCTTTGCATATAGAAAGGAACTTGGAGTTTATTCAAAACATTACTATTGTAAATGGCATTCTATTAATTTCTCCTGATTTGCTAGTCACAAACAAGTAAATTTGACTTAGTACCTTATTGAACACCTTCCTGTTCTCAAAGGAATTGGGCAAGTTTTTTTCCTTTTATTTTTTTTTTTAATTTTTATTTATTTATTTTTTTTGCTTTTTGCTGAGGCAATTGGGGTTAAGTGACTTGCCCAGGGTCACACAGCTAGGAAGTATCTGAGACCAGATTTGAACTTGGGTCCTCCTGACTTCAGGGCTGGTGCTCTAACCACTGTGCCACCTAGCTGCCCCTTTTCCTTTTATTTTTAATGAGAAGGCAAGACCATGGTGAAAATAAGGAACATTTCTGAAAAATCCTTAAGTCTCCCCCTAGGAATTTTTTTTGGGGGGTCAGGTTGAAATACACCACAAAATTTTCACTGTTTAAAGTTAGAAATAATCTAGTTTTAACCTTCTAGCAAGTAGTAAGAATCCCCTTTATAACATATTTAATAGATAAATCATTCAAGGTACTTGATAAAGGAACATAGCTCTATCAGAAAATTCTTAAATTAAACCAAAATATGCTTTAAGTCATATTCCATGGGTCTTAAGATTACCCTCTACCTTAAAATAAGTAAAATATATCTAAAACCATCAGCAAGCATTATCTGTAATGGGGATATGGTAGAAGTCTTCTCAATATAATCGGGGGTAAATGATGTCCATTATCATCTCTATTATTTAATATTGTACTGAAAATGTTAATAGAAATACTATGTTATAGAAATGAGAAGAAAAATTTCAAACCATCACTCCTTACAAATGATATTATACTTAGAAAATCTTAGAGAATCAATTAAAAAATACCTGAAATAACAATTTTAGTTGCAAGATATAAAATAAACCTACATAAATCATCAGCTTTTATATTACCAACAGCAAGATAAATTCCATTTAAAATAACTGTAGACAACACAAAATACTTGGGAGTCTACCTGCCAAGACAAATCCAAAGAACTACGAATACAACTATAAAACACTTTCCACACAAAATCAGATCTAAGTAATTGGGAAATATTAATTGATTATGGGTAGGCTGAGCCAATAAAAATAGCAATTCTGCCTAAATTAATCTATTCAATGCCATACCAAACTACCAAAACACTTATGTAGAAAAAATAAAATTCATTTGGAAAAACAAAAGCAAAGATATCAAGGGAATTGATTAAAAAAAACTGAAAGATGTTTGAGATCTGGTAGTAAGACAACATAGAAATCAAACTGTAATTATCAAAACAATCTGGCACTGAGTAATTATGGTAGATCATAGGAATAGATTAAAACTTCTTAAATTGTGAGTTATAACTCCATATGGGATCACATAACAATATGGGAAGGGTCACAACAAATTTGACAACAGTAAAAGGTATTAATCTGCCAAGATGTAGTTATGTAAAAATAAACAAGCACATCCATCTCAGTTGTATGCAATTTTATTTTTGTCTTCAATAAATGATAAAATTATATGTATACCAAAAAATTGTTTTAAAATAAGCTTCTTTATCAGTAAATGTTTGATTTATTACCTATTCTATATACCCATATACCTGGGGTCACATAAAAATTTCTTAGATGAAAAGGGTCATGAAAAAGAATCCTAGGAATAGATAAGATACAAATTACATTACAGTAAATGACCATAGTAATCTAGTATTTTCAAAGATCCAAGCTTTTGAACCATACTCATTATTTGACAAAAACTGCTGGGAAAGCAGTGAGTCTATTACATCTGTATCCCAGAGAGATTAAAAAAAAAAAAATCCAATCTTTTTGTCATGGCAAGGAACTGGAAATTTTAGTGGATGACCATTAGTTGGGGAATGGGGAAAGGTATGAAGGTAATGGAATATTACTATTTTATAAGACATGATGAGCAGACTGATTTCAGAAAACTTAGAAAGAGACATGAATTGATGCTGAATGAAGTGAGCAGAACCAAGAGACAATACATGGCAATAAGATTATGTGATGACCAATTGTGATAGACTGGGTTCTTTTCAACAATGAGGTGATTCAAGGCAATTACAATAGACTTGGGAGGGAAAATGCCAATCTGCACCCAAAGGGAATTATGGAGACTGAATGTTGATCAAAGCATAGTATTTTCACCTTTTCTTTGTTGTTTGCCTGTTCTCATTCTTTCCTTTTTGATCTGATTTTTCTTGAAAAATATGGAAATGTTTAGAAGAATCGCACATGTTTAACCTACATTAGATTGCTTGCTGTCTAGGGAAAGGAGGAGGGCGGGAAGAGAGGGAGAAATATTTGGAATACAAGGTTTTGCAAAGATCAATGTTGAAAATTATCTTTGCATGTATTTAGAAAAATAAAAAGCTATTATTAAAAAAAAAAAAAAAAAAAAACTTCTGGAAAAACCAGAAACAGGATGGCAGATATTAGGTACAGATTTAACATCTCACACTGCATACCAAGATAAATCAAAATGGAGACATGATTTACATATAAAGGTGATATAAGCAAATTAAGAGAACATGGAAAATAGTTTATCTGACAGATTTATGGATAATAGAATTTAGGACCAAAATAAATACAGCCTTACAAAATGTAAAATGTAATTATGATTTTTATATAAAAGTTTTTGCACAAATTACACCAACACAACCAAAATTATAAGGAAAATTTTTGCAACAAGTATTTGATAGAGGTTTAATTTCTCAAATATATAGAGAACTGATTCAAATTTACAAAAATACAAGTCATTCCCCAATTGATAAATAGTTAAAAGATAAACAGGCAGTTTTCAGATGAATAAATCAAAGCTAGCTATAGTCATATGAAAAAATTCTCTCAAGACAACTGATTAGAGAAATGCGAATTAAAACAATTCTGAGGTACCATCTCATACCTATCAATCAGCGATTGACTAATATGACAAAAAAGGAAAATGTTGGATGTTGGAGGGGATGTGGGAAAACTGTTATGTCAATGTACTGTTGGTAAACTTGTGAACAGATCCAACAATTCTGGAAAGCAATTTAGTGCCTAAAGGGCTATAAAATTATATTATAAAAGTATGTACATACTTTTATAGCAGACTTACCTAGAACTGGAAACAGAAGCAATGCCCATCAATTATGGAATGGGTAAACAAGCTAAGATTGTAATGGAATATTATGCTATAAAGAAATGAGAAGCAGGATGATTTCAGAAAAACCTGGAAGAGACTTACTTGAACTGGTACATAGTGAAATGAACAGAACCAGAACATTGTGCAGAGTAACAGCAACACTGTGTGATGATCAATCGTGAATGACTTAGCTATTCTAAGCAATACAATGATCTAAGGCCATCCCAAAGGACTAATGATAAAGCACACTGCCTCCAGAGAGAGAAAACTGATTGAATACAGAGTGAAGCACTTTTGTGTTTTTTCTTTTTTTGAGTCTTCTCATACAAAATATGAAAATGTTTTACATAATTGCAGATGTTCAACCTATCTCAGGGAAGAGGGATAAAATTTGAAACTCAAAACTTTTAAATAAAAATGTGAAAAAGTTTTCAGGGAAAAAGATTGCTTTCCGAGTGACAGTCATTCAAATATCTGAAGGTAACTTAGAACATTTTTTACCTTTGTATTTCTACCACTGAGCAGTGACTGGCATATAGCAGGGGCTTAATAAATGATTGTTGATTTGACTTGACATTCTGACCATTTCTAGCCCATCTCACTGTCTTAAAAAATGTTCTTAATATAATAAAACTAATAAAATAATTTTATTTCTGTACTTTTCACAATATCCACATTTTAAACAAAGCAACTTTTTTTTGAAGATCTAAAACATAACTTGTAATGACTTTTACAACATAAAATTCTCCTGTATCAATTATAAAACATTTTTATTGTAATTTAGAGTTGTGCCTCTTTCAATATAAATTTCAAAACCACTAAAAGTTCAGTTTTAATCAAACAAAAATAATTGCAAAAACAGCGACAGAGGCTACCATTTTCAGAGAAAAAGCCTGCAGGTATAAAAAAGAAGAAATGAATCTTTATGGGGTTTTTTTCTTCTTCCCTTTAGTGGGTTTGGCAAATAAGCTAGGGTCTATCTGTTCCTTTGCTAGTCCTCTGACAGAGAAGAGTCTTGCTGCTCTTTCCTGTAAGGTGCCTCCACACTTAAGTCCCAGTGCTATTAATTCCAATTTAAGTTTATCCAAACCTAACATTTCCATTTCTTCAACTGAGTTGAATGCCAGAAGGTCTATAGGTTCCTGAACATCCTAAAAGAAACAGAAAAAAAATGATTTTATAGGCCATGAACATAAATTTTTCCTCAACTACAAAATACCATTTTATATAATTTCCATCTAATTTATATTTTCTCCCCAAAAGCATTCATTGATATGACTTTTCAACAGCTATTATCAACAATTACGACTAAGGACCTTTTATAACCTAGACCCCAAAATAAGCACCACTTTCACTTTTAAAACTGTCAAACCTGAGATGGAAAAAAGCCATCCTCTGTGAGAGAGAGAGGGGAAACTGGAGGCTGAAAGTTGATCAAAGCATAGTATTTTCACCTTTTGTTGTTGTTTTTTTTTTCTGGTAGTTTTTAACCCTTTTGATCTGATTTTTTTTTGCACAGCATGACAAATATAGAAGTATGATTGATTATAAGAACTGCATATGTTTAACTTATGTCAGATTGCTTGCTGTCTGGGAGCGGGAGATGGTAAGAAAAGGAAGGAGAAAAATTTAGAACACAAAGTTTTGCAAAGGTGAATACATACTATCTTTGTATGTATTTGGAAAAATAAAACACTATTTGAAAAACTGTCAAACAGAATAAGAGGATATTTAAAATATGTAAGGTCACTTAGCTCAATCTTTTCTCCCCTATCATCCATTAAAAATACTCAAAAAAAGGCCTCACTCCAGGCCTCTCTGAAATCATCCTGCTGGTTGTTTTTTACAGAACAATAATATTCCATGACATTCATATACCATAATTTGTTCAGCCATTCTCCAATTGATAGGCATCCATTCATTTTCCAGTTTCTTGCCACTACAAAAAGGGCTGCTACAAACATTTTTGCACATGTGGGTCCCTTTCCCTCCTTTAAGATCTCTTTGGGATATAAGCCCAATAGAAACACTGCTGGGTGAAAGGGTACGCAGTTTGATAACTTTTTGAGCATAGTTCCAGATTGCTCTCCAGAATGGTTGGATCTACCAACAATATATCAGTATCCCAATTCTCCCACATCCCCTCCAACATTCATCATTATCTTTTCCTGCCATCTTACCCAATCTGACAAGTATATAGTGGTATCTCAGAGTTGTTCAAGCTGTTAATGTACAGAATCAACGATGCAATGTAATTATATAAAAAGAAATAAAATAATGAAACTACTGTTTCAGATTTTATCTGTTCTGATACTGGTTAAACCTAAATATGATCTTCCTAAAATCTATTCAAGGAAGATAACTGAAAGTATACTTTGGAAACCAATTCTGAACAATACAAAATGAAAATTATGCTATCATATAGATCAAATGCTGAGTCACTAAAGTTTGGATGATCACTCATTCAAAAAGTGGGCTCTTCCCCCTTAAAGCCTTTTCACATATTCAAACTGTATTTTCTAACTCCAGAGCAAAGAAGGAATCACTACTGTGTCCTTAAGATAAGACACTCACTAGCCAACACACAAGCACCACCTAGTGGTCATGTCATAAATTTCCAGCACCCCAGCACCCTGTAATAGAAGAGAGATCTACAGAAATAACTGAAGCACAGGAGCTTGATCACTCAATGAATGCCTGAGCCAGAGAGCCTTTTCACCAAGTGGATAATTACTAAAAATTACCAAAAATACATTAAACAGTCACATTTCTTATTTCTATAAATGAGAAGAAAATGGATTTCTAAGAAAACTCTGCTTAAGAATATGACTTACTTTGTTTCCTGTCGGGCTTCCCTCAGGTTTGTCAAGAGGCACCTTTTCTGGGTCTCCTTCACTTGCTCTTTTGTTTCCTCCTCCTCTGTCCTGTGCTGTATTTGTCTCTCCTTCCCACTCTGCTACAAAGGCTTCCTTCTCTACATTCATTTCTCTCTCCACTTCCACCTCTTCCTTCTTCTCCAGGACCTGCTTCTCTGTGGGCTCCCTGCTCCCATCCCCGCACACTTCAGCTGGGACAACAGTCTCAGAGAGGTTGGCGGGCACCTGTAGCTTTTCTGATACACTCACATCCAAGGAATCCTTACAACTGGAAAATTCTTCTGACTTGTCAGCATTCTCAGTAAAGCCGTTGGATGAGTGGAAGCTCATTCCTGAAGTGCTGGCAACTTCTTCACTGTCCCCATCATCTGAACTTCCAGCATCCTCCAGGCCTTCCATGCCCATCCTGTCAGAAAATAAACAATGTACTTTAAATCTACATGGTTTTGAAAGATAGTGCTATTTATTTGTCCAGGAGAAAGGCTCAGCCAGACTAACTGGCAAAAAAAAAAAAAAAAAGGATATAGTATACACAATGGTATAAAAGATTCAAAGACTGGAAAGTACCATTCTTAATGAATCTTGAATTTTAGTAAATTATGTTTTAATTTATCAAAGTTTTTATTCTAAAACTACCTCAATCTTTAAAAAAGCCATTCTTCTAAATGTATTAATATTCCCCCAGTTACATTTAAAATAATTATTTTTACATTTTTTTTTAAAACTTTTTGAGTTGTAGATTCTCTCCCCTAACCCTATCCTCAGTCCCCATTAATAAGCCATGTCTAAAGTTATGCAAAGCATTTTCATAAGTCACATTGTGAAAGAAAACACGGATCTCCTACTCTTAAGGTTTTTGTTTTTTATGAGAGAAAGAAAGAGGGGCAGCTAGGTGGTGAAGTGGATAGAACACCAGCCCTGAAGTCAGGAGGACCTAAATTCAAATCTGGTCTCAGACACTTAGCATTCCCTAGCTGTGTGATCCTGGGCAAGTCACTTTTAACCTCAATTGCCTCAGCAAAAAAAAAAAAAAAAATAGAAAGAACAAGAGAGAGAATGTTTTAATTTATATTCAGATACAATCAGTCCCTTCATAGCTGATTATCCTAGAACACTGCTATTTATTAATCTCAATCTTAAAAAAACTGGATAAAGCCACAAGTAATTAAAAAGACATTCCAAAAGTTTAAATTTTTTAAAACTATTTTTTCTTTTTGCTTTTTCTCCATTAGGAAAAAAAATAAAAAGAATAGAAAAAAGTCTTGTAAGAAATATTCTTGCATTGTCACATCCCAAAAATACATGCCTTAATTTGCACCCTGAGTCTGTCAGGAACATGTTTCATCATGGGTCCCCTGGAATTGTGGCTAACCATTGTATTTCTTTACAGTATTGTTATATTATTATTCTCAGTTCTAATCACTTCATTTTGCATCAATTCATACGTATTCCATTTCAGTCATTCTGTAATTGATGAGCATTCTTTTAGTTTTCAGTTCTTAGCCACCAAAAAAAAGAGCTGCCATAAATACTTTTGTTTAAGTATTCTTTTTCTCTTTGTTTTATCCCTTTGGTATAAAGGTTTATAATGGTTTCAATGGATCAAAAGGAATTAAGTTTAGTTTGGGGGCATAATTCTAAATTAGCTGGACAAATTTACAGCTTTTGGCAGTACAATATGTATCTGTTTTCCAACATCTGACAGCTCCTCCAACATGTCCTTTTCTGTTTCTGTCAATTTTTCTAATTTGAAGCATGTAAGTTTAACCTCCAAAGTGTTGTGCTTTGCAATTCTCTAACTGTTCATGATTTGGAGCATTTTTTTTCTTTCTTTTTTTTTTTAATTTTCTTTTTCTTTTTTTTATTAAAGCTTTTTATTTGCAAAACATATGCACAGGTAATCTCTCAACACTGACCCCTGCAAAACTGTTACAAATTTTTCCCTCCTACCCCCCACCCCTCCCCCAGATGGCAGGAAGTCCAATACATGTTAATTATGCCAAAATACTTGACAGATCAAACATGTGTATACGTATCCATAGTTATTTTGCTGTACAGGGAAAAAAAAAAACAAAAACAAAAACAAAAAAACCTGAGAAGGAAAACACAACGTAAGCAAACATCAACAGAAAGTGTGAAAATGCTATGTTGTGGTCCAGACTCAGATCCCACAAGTCTCTCTCTGGGTGTATATAGCCCTCCTCACTGAACAATTGGAACTGGTTTGAAACATTTCATTGTTGAAGAGAGCCATGCCCATCAGAATTGATCATCATATAGTCTTGTTGCTGTGTATAATGATCTCCTGGTTCTGCTGATTTCACTCAGCATCAGTTCATGCAAGTCTCTCCAGGCCTTTCTGAAATCATCCTGCTGGTCGTTTCTCACAGAGCAATAATATTCCATAACATTCATATACCATAATTTATTCAGCCCCTCTCCAATTGATGGGCATCCCTTCAGTTTCCAGTTTCTAGCCACCACAAAAAGGACTGCCACAAACATTCTTGCACATGTGGGGCCCTTTCCTTCCTTTAAGATCTCTTTGGGATATAGGCCCAATAGAAACACAGCTGGGTCAAAGGGTATGCACAGTTTGATTACCTTTTGAGCATAGCTCCAAATTGCTCTCCAGAATGGTTGGATCTGTTCACAGTTCCACCAACAATGTATCAGTGTCCCAGTTTTCCCACATCCCCTTCAACATTCGTCATTGTCTTTTCCTGTCATTTTAGCCAATCTGGTAGGTGTGTAGTGGTACCTCAGAGTTGACTTAATTTGCATTTCTCTGATCAACAGTGATTGGGAAGACCTTTTCATATGACTACATATAGTTTTAATTTCATCCTCTGAAAATTGTCTGTTCATATCCCTTGACCACTTATCTATTGAAGAGTGGCTTGAATTCTTATAAATATGAGACAATTCTCTATATATTTTAGAAATGAGGCCTTTATCAGAACCATTAAATGTAAAGATGATTTCCCAATTTATTGCTTCCCTCCTAATCTTGTCTGCATTAGTTTTGTTTGTACAAAAACTTTAACTTAATATAATCAAAATTATCTATCTGGGGTTCAATTAGGAGTTCCAGTTCTTCTTTAGACACAAATTTATTCCTTCTCCACAGGTCTGAGAGGTAAACTATCCTATATTCCTCTAATTTGCTTATAATATCACTCTTTATACCTAAATCACAAACCCATTTAGATCTTATCTTGGTATGTGGTGTTAGATGTGGGTCAAACCCTAATTTCTTCCATACTAGTTTCCAATTTTCCCAGCAGTTTTTGTTGAATAGTGAGCACTTATTCCAAAAGCTGGGGTCTTTGGGTTTATCAAATACTAGACTGCTATAGTTATTGCCTGGTTTGTCCTGTGATTCTATCCTATTCCACTGATTGACTATAGAGCATTTTTTCAAATGATTATAATCTAGATTGATTTCTTAGAAAATAACTTGTCATATTCTTAAACCATTTCTCAGTTAGGAACTTACTCTTTTTTTTTTTTAAACTGAAGAATAATGACAAAAAAATAAAAAAGCAAAAGTAGGCCAACACAAAGAATAATACAAACAAATAATCTTATCTCCTGGGCAGTGTATAAAGTTGAGTTTTCCCATAAGCCAAAAAGCCCTGAAAATAAAGATATTTGCACTTTGTTGATTTTTCACCCTGGTTGTAAGAAAAAGAATTGATTCTATTTCTGTAGCAGTCTTTAACAATAGTATTTCAGTCATTACTACTAAATTAAGCAAAGTAACAGTAATATTTCAATTTAAAGGCTGTGTACAGCTCTGGAAAGATTTGTAGGATTCAGAACTAGGAGATCATCTAATATAACTTCTCCACAATATTGTTAAAGAAACTGAAATGCAGGGAAATCATTTAATTTTAAGTCACAGTCATAGGAAGGATGAGGGCCAGAATTCAAATCAAAGTAGTTTGATTCTATTGATTTTATTTTTATTTTTAGCTGAGGCAATTGGGGTTAAGTGACTTGCCCAGGATCACATAGCCAGGAAGTGTTAAGTGTCTGTGATCACATTTGAACTCAGGTCTTCTTGACTTCAAGGCTGATGCTATATCCACTGCGCCCCCTAGCTGTCCCAAGTTGTTTGATTCTAAATTCCAATCTCTTGCCTTTTACTCTTTTTGAATACCCATTTCATTATCATATAAAAAGTTTTACATAGGGCTAACAGGTAGTTTCAGTCATTTGGTCAATAAATCAAATCCTATAATTTGCAACTTGTATGACGTAACTTACCAAAAGCATTTCCTTTTCTTTGATTTGATTCCACCACTTTTATCAGGTTCATTAGGTCTTTTCCTGCTGTCAATAATCTCAGGTGACACCATTTTGCTGGAGGCAGCCTGCATACCTGACCAGAAAATTGAACAACTTAAGTTTTTTCAATCTAGACAATTTGAGATATGTCTACAAGCGGTGCCAGTTACAGACTTCAATACCTCCAATTCAAACATGTATTATGTACCTTATTAAGTTTCACTTTTTTTGTTTGCAAGGCATTTGGGGTTAAATGACTTGCCCAGGGTCACACAGCTAGTAAGTGTTAAGTTTCTGAGGCTGCATTTGAACTCAGGTCTTCCTGACTTCATTGGTACCCCTATTCATTGCACCATCTAGCTGTCCCTAAATTTCCCTTATAAGACATGTGTTTCACACTGAAGACATGAAGATAGTTTGATAGACCTTGCTCTCAGAGCAGATTTAAGGGAAGTGCAAATAAATAAATAAATTTGAATGGTGGTATTAATTTCAGATAAGGATTCCCTGAGGGCAGCCTTTTACTATTGTTTAGGTTGTATTGCCTTTTTTTCTCTCTCTCCCCCATTTTGTTAAACATTTCCCAATTCCATTTTAATTTGGTGGTGGGATGGAGGAACAGCTCTTTAGAGCTTTTTTAGGCAAGCCAAAAGTTTAACAACTAGGGTCTAAACAAGGGATGATTATCTATCTATCTATTTATTTATGCTTTTTGCTGAGGCAATTGGGGTTAAGTGATTTGCCCAGGGTCACACAACTAGGGAATGTTAAGTGTCTGAGACTAGATTTGAACTCAGGTTCTCCTGACTTCAGGGCTAGTGCTCTATCCACTGCACCACCTAGCTGCCCCGATGATGAGCTATTTAAAAGGAAAAAGATAACTTTCACCTTGGACAGGGAAATGCTACGTTATTTGGGCCTTGAAGGAAAGGAATGAAATCAGCAAATGGAGAAGAGTCTAAACTGGAGCTAAAATATCTGAAAAGGGCTGGCATAGAACTGTGGGTAAACAGTTGGTCTGGGAGCCAAGAAGACTTGGTTTCCCACAAATCTGATGGATGCAGCCTGTGTGGGCAAGGTCACTAACTCTAAGACTCTAAGGTACAGAACAAAGTCTGGATCAAATCCCAAGCCCAGAAACAACAGCCCCCCAAAGTTTGGGACAGCTCCTGGGCTGGGGCTCCCATTCCACCTTTGAGGACCGAGTCCTCCAAGCGCTCGGCCATCTCGTGACACTGCTGCTGGTAGTCGGGACTGGCAAAATGGTGCTTGGGCTCCACCAGCTTCCGCTGCAGCCTCTCCAGGCGCCTCTGCTCCTTTTCTGCTTCTCGCTCAGCTTGCTGCTTTACCCATTCAGCCATTCTGGAGGGGGAAAGCCAATGAGCACAACTTGCTTATATGGCAAAGGATAAGTAGAAATGGGACAAGGAATGGGAATTCCAGAAAAGAGTATAAAGGCTTAAAATAGTCATTTAATAATTTAATAGTCATGGGGCTGAGGCTGGAGGCAGAGAAGTCAAATCAAGTCAGGGCTGAAGCTAGAGACTCTGCCTGGAGGTTTGGATGGTGGTGAAAGATAGGTCTAGAATGGGGAAGGAAGAGGCAGGAGGAGGAACAAAGAGAGAGAAGCAAGTCACGTCAGATGGAGGATCATCAGAGCTCCCAGTAGATACCTCTGGGCCAGGTGAGATCTAACATGATGCCATATCTGTGTGGCTGAGGTACAGGGAGGAGGGAGTAGTAGGATTGAAGGAATTTGAAGGTACATCTGTATGAATATTAAAGTTCCCTAGCATAAAGGCAGCATTTGAAGAGCCACCACAATTTGGATTGAGCAGAAAAAAACCACATAGATGCTACAATTATCCCACCAAAAAAATAAAAAAGGAATTGAGAGGCTATCAACTACCAATCCACATGCCTACTTGCTCCTCTCTGCAAAATATCTAAGGAAATGATCTAAATGATTAGACTGATGTTGAGTGAAATGAGCAGAACCAGGAGATCATCGCACATGGCAACAAGATTACATGACCAATTCTGATGAACGTGGCTCTTTTAACAAGGAGATGATTGAGGCCAGTTCCAATGATCTTGTGATGAAGAGAGTCATTTACACCCAGAGAACTGTGGGAACTGAGTGGGGACCACAACATAGCATTTTCACTCTCTGTTGTTTGCTTGCATTGTTTTCTTTCTCATTGTTTTTCCTTTTAGATCAGATTTTTCTTGTGCAGCAAGAAAAATGTATAAATATATATGCATATGGATTTAACATGCTTTTTATCATGTTTAACATATATTGGATTACTTGCCATCTAGGGGAGGAAGTGGAGGGAAGAGGTGGGGGGAATTGGAACACAAGGTTTTGCAAGGATTCATGTTGAAAATTTATCCATGCAAGTTTTAAAAATAAAAAGCTTTTAAAAAAAAAAAAACCCAAAACAACAAAAACCACCAAGTTTTATCGTCAAATATTCTCCTCTGAACTTTTCTACTGCTGTGTTAAAGGTGTCAGTTACAAAGGCTTCAAACCTAGATGTCATCCTTAATGCCTCCCTCTCTTATCTCCCACATCCAATCTGTTACCAAGGCCTGTTAATCTTACCTTTCTAACATTTCTAATAGGTGCCCTCTTCTTTTTGTTGCCTCCTTAGAAGGACAGGTGGTGATAGACAGAGATGGCCACATCTTGTCAAGATATCGTATGTTGTCAAAAACAGATGCTAGATTGTCCCTCTCTTTTCTCCTCCTTTTATCTGTGACCCAGTTGTGACCTTTTGGTGGCAGCATATAGTTTTTCTGGGCAAATCTAGTTGGCCCTTACTATACAAACCAACCCCGGTATAAATCTCTTAAAATTCTTATTTTCTACTCAATCCAAATTATGGTGACCCTTCAACAACTTGGTTTCAGTGTGCCTCAGTTTCCTTAACTGTAAAATGAGGATAATAAAAAAAAGTAACACCTGACCATTTAGGGTTGTTGTAAGAATCAGATGAAATGATCATTGTAAAAAGCACGTGGCCCAGAGCCTGGCATATAAGAGGAACTACATACATTGCTTATTCCATTCCCTTCTTCCTCCTGACACTGCCACCCCTATGGCACATCAGCTCTTTCCTAGATCAATGCAACAGCTTGTTTCCCAGTCTCCAAGTCTCCCCTCCACTCAGCTGCCAAATTGAACTTCCTATACAACCCTGACCACATCATCCCTCTATCCAGCTCCAGTCTCTCTAATCTCCAGGATCCCATATAACATTCTTTGATATCGAAAGCCCTTCATAACCTGGCCTCCTCTGACCTCACTTCTTAAAACTTATTCATATTTGCCTTGCAATCCAGTAATAATGGTTTCCTTGCCATTCCTCAACACAATGCTCTATTTTGAGATAATGGGCATTTTCATTGGCTTCTCCCTAGCCCTGGAATATTCATCTTTGTCTCATGGCTTCCTTCAAATCTCAATTAAATCCCACCTTCTACAAGTCGTCTTTCCCCATCCCTCTTAATGCTAAGGCTTGCTCTCTATTGATAATCTGCAAGTTACCTTGTATAGAATTTGTTTGTACATAGTAGTTTTCATATTGTCTCTCCTGTAGACTTTGAGCTTCATTTAGAACAGTATCCAGCACATAGTGGGTGGTTAATAATAAGCATCAATTGACCATTTTGGGGAATTAGTGAATCATAGGCTCAGTATAAGTTAGCAAAATGATAACAGAAAAAAATGTAACTTTGAGATACAGTAAGAGAGATGGAGCTTGCAAGAATAGCAAGTTGGTAGTCCTATATTACTCTGCCCTAGTTAGACCATATTTGGACAATTATATTTGGTTTTGGCCACATTTTAGGAAGAAAATTTGTAAAAAGAAAAACATCCAGAGGAGAACTGGGAAGATAATAGGTCTCATGTTCATGCTATATGTTTAGGAAAAAACAGAACACTTGGGAGATACGTGGGATCTGTCAATTACATAATTCTATGACATCAAACTCAAATAGTATATAAGGATATAAGGATCCCTTAAGATGCATATTGACTTAGAAAACCACATATTAACATTTAACTCTGTTTCTATTTAATTATTTTGTTAAATATTTCCCTTTTATAGGTTGGTTCCAGGGGCAGAACTGTTTGACACCTTTGATATGACAATCATGTGCAAGAGAAAGACTTGTTTCTGCCTAGAGGGCAGAATTAGGGGCAAAAGGTGGGAGTTGCAGAGGTATCTTTTTACTTAATATAAAGAAACACTTCCTAACAGTCCAAAAATGAAAGACTTGTCTCAGAGGGTAATGAGTCTCTCATAATTGGAGGGCTTTCTTTGAAGCAGGATGCTCCCTTATCAGGTGTGTTGTAGAGCAGGGGTCCTTAACTTGGGAAACATGAACTTGGTTTTTAAATATTTTGATAACTTGGTTTCAATTTAATTGGTTTCTTTTATGAATCTATGAATTTTATTTCGCACATTTTAAAAGTTATTCTAAAAGGCTCACAGGCTTTGCCAGACTGCCAAAGGGAATCTGATTTCATCAAACAATAAGAAAATGTGAAACATACAGTACAAATGGGCAATGAACCAGGCCTAGAATTGAAAAGGAGAGATGATTAGATTGCTTTCAGCAAAGTGTAAAGCTTTTCTACTGATCCCAACCTTCTCATGAAAGCAAAGTCATTCAAAACAACATTTTTTCAAGATGTGAGCCACCACTGCCTAACAACTAAGGATCAATGCCATAGAGTTGGTATTGGCAGGCTCCAATACCTAACCAATAAGTAAAGAACTCTGAAGAACAAGGGTAAAGGATATTCAAGAAATGTGTAATAGAAAGAGATGGGCTAATTATGTGGCAAGGGCAAAAGATGCCAGGGTGACAGCCAGATTAGTGGTATCCTCAAAACATTAGAAGTGAATGAAGTCTCCAGCATCTTGGGTGGACTCCCTGTGCTGAACTTCAAGTACAAACAAGTTCAATCTTCAGCATTGTCATGAACTACCAAACTGATAAGAACATAGGTCCGTTTGAGTATTTGAGTAAGCTAACAAAGGTATATTTCCAAGGATACCTTTCACTGTTAGCTCAGGTTAACAATGCTTGGACATCCTTAAAGGCAGGATGCAAATGTAAACAGAAGATTTCACACGGATCTTTTGTCAGTGACCTGCAAGATTTTTTTAAGATTCTGAGATATCTTAAGGAACAGTGTGTGCTTCTCTTTTAGGTATCCTTCTCCAAGTAGAATACAGATTATGCAACTACTCACACGGTACAGTTTCCAGGGAATTCTTAATGTTTTTAATCCTTTAGGATCTTTGAATTTTGTAAAAAGTATCCTGCTATATACAACAGAACAGGTAAAAGTGTCTTTCACAAAAGTGAATTTCAACTTAGTTCTTCAGGTTCAGAAAAATTAAAGAAAACAGAATTTTCTGAATTGTACACTATTAGGGGATGTCAATAATGGCCCTTTTTTTCTAGAAATACAATAGTCTCGCATTTAATGCTGGATATACTTTTTTTTTTGAAGTTGATTTTCAAAAATTTATTTTTAATACACATTGCTTTATGAATCATCTTGGGAGAGAAAAATCAGAACAAAAGGAAAAAACCATGGGAGAGTTTAAAAAACAGAAAATGTGTGAACCTATAGCATGTGTTGATTTATATTCAGTCTCCTTAGTTCTTTTTCTGGATATAGATAGCATTTTCTGTCCAAAGTCTATTAGGAGTGTTTTGGATCACTGAATCACTAAGAAGAACCTCATCTTTCATAGCTGACCATCACACATTCTTGCTGTTACTGTGTACAATGTATTCCTGGTTCTGCTTATTTAACTTAGCATCAGTTCATGTAAATCCTTCCAGGCCTTTCTAAAATCAGTTCATCATTTTTTATAGAACAATAATATTCCTTTGTCTTCTTATACCACAGCCTGTTCAACCCTTCCCCAACTGATGGGAATCTACTCATTTTCCAATTGCTTGCTATGGACACCCTATTTCTAAGCAATATTTCAAAGCAATAAAAAACTTCTGAAACTGGAAACTGAGTGGATGCTCATCAGTTGGAGAATGGATAAATAAGTTATAGTATTTTCACTTTTTTTGTTGTGGTTTGATTGCATTTTATTTTCTCTCTTTTTTTCCCTTTTTGGTCTGATTTTTCTTATGCAGTAAGATAATTGTATAAATATGTATGCATATACTGGATTTAGCATATATATTTTACTGTGTTTAACATATATTGGATTACTTGGAGAGGGTGGGGAGGAAAAGGGGGGAAAATTGGAACACAAGGTTTTGCAAGATTTAATGTTGAAAAATTATCCATGCATATGTTGTGAAAATAAAAAGCTTTCATTTAAAAAAAAAAAAGAAAGAAAGAAAATAAACTCCTGAGAAAACACTGTGGTTCACTGAAAAGAACACTAAATGTAAAAGCTGGGATTCATTAAATTCCAGGACTTCCCCTGATGGACCTACATGGGTTTGGGGCATGTCACTTTCCCTTTCTAGTACTCAGTTTCCTCATCTGTCAAATAAAGGGACTAAACTAGATGATCTCTAAAGGTCTCTTCCAAATATTTATGATCCCATAAATTTGAGAGAAAACATTTTTTTTAATTTTTTTTAAAATTTTTTAACCTTTATAGCTAAATATAAGACTATAGTTTTTAGGTAGCTTAAAAAAAAGTTATCTTACGCCTTTTCATGGTTGACATCTCTAAGTCTCCTTCCACTGAGATCTCGACATGCTTCTCGATTAGTTGTCTTTTCGATCTGAGCACCAAGTGCTCGAAGCATAGATCCAAAACCTGAGGGAAAATGATAAAATTTCAAATGAAGAACTATCTGATAAATATAGATTTGATTTTTTTATTTCTTTTTTTTCCCCCTGAGGCAATTGAGATTAAGTGACTTGCCCAAGGTCACACAGCTAGGGAATGCTAAGTGTCTGAGACCAGATTTGAACTCAGGTCCTCCTGACTTCAGGGCTGGTGCTCTATCCACTGCCCCATCTAGCTGCCCCTGATTTTTTTATTTCTAAGTTGATAAATTTTGAATAGTACTAGCTAGATCTTGTAACACTAAATATCTAAGTCTTAAATTAACTTGGGAGAAGGGGAGAGAAAAGCTCATTTAAAAAAAATGATAGTATACTATATGCAGTTTTACCTAAGGATTATAAAGCATTTTAATTGTATGAAATTGCACCAGTAACAAATATAAAGATTAAAGGTGATCTTGAAAATTTTGCAAAACAAATTAAGGTTCTGACCACCCCAAGCAACACACAGAAAAAGATCTGCAAACCACTTTTTTCAATTAAATCATTTTTTTTCTTTTAAGTTCTCTTTTCTTATGGAAACAATTCTTTTTCCCAATAAAAGTCCCTGTGCTCAGCTAAAATATTCCAAAAGCATAGGCAGCTAAGCCAAGGGTTCTGAGATGAATAGCTTTGGAAATCACTTGGTAGGAGATGGTAGAGTACATAAAACAAATGCAATTTTAAGCTTTAACTAATTAGTCTAACGAGTTTCCCCTGTAGGATTCAAAGTAGTCAAATACTTCAAGTTGCTATTTCTTAGCTCTTCCAACTTTTGAAGTTATATCACTTCACTAATTTATTCCCCCAACCCATCTCAAATATTTTACTGTAGATAACTTGTTCCTGCAAATTGAAACCATAAACATAATCTTTCTGCTGACTTTTTGCCTCACTTTCATTTCCAGTCCAGGAACTCTAGTAACCAAGTAAAAAACTGGTAAGAGCAGAAATATTATGAAAATATTCTTTCTTTTAAGAAAAATGTTTAATCAATTACTTTTCTTCAATTCCTATTAGCAAAAATTTCAAAGACCAGTAATTATCAGAATGCTAGGGAAGAAATTATTCCTTCTAGAAATTAAGGAAAGGGAAAATATTTAAATGGGAACAAAAATAGTAAATACATAATATCCAGATACATCACTCCCATTGCTAATAGCAAACATTAGTTACCTCCTTTTCCTCCACAGAGTCTGGGCTCCAGACTATAAACTGCTCCATATTGAACCACATCTTCGGGATTAATTAGCTGTCCATTACACTTTACATAAAAGCAATCCACTGGAATACCCTAGGATACAATAAAAAGTCCTTTAAAAAAAATGCCAAACGTCCTTCAAAATGAATGCAAATAAGATCAGGAAAACTAATTTTATGTACACACTGACTATATATAAAAAGTCAACCACAGCCTAATTTCAGATGGACTTGGAAGGTGACCCAAATCAAATCATTTGTTGGCTTCATATTGTCACATACTAAAGGCTTTATGTAAGATATCAGTCTATTTTGTATCCTTTTTTGTTGATTAAATAGCTTAATTTTTTAAAATGAGTATATGAATGTAAAAACAAAAAATACAAAAGAAACATAAATACTGGATCATAAGCATAATTCAACTCAGATTCTTGGAGCATATTTTAAAAGACTCATACCCCTTCCAGTTATAAAACTGCTACCTTCTGTGTAGCACAGCATCTGGTTTGGCCATACTAAGAAGTTTTAGGGCCAAAACCAAATTACACAGCGATTTCCATAAAATATTTTTATACCAGTGAAATCAAGCTGAAATGAATTATAAAGGAAAACCTTTAAGGGAAGGAAAACAAATCACCAAAAGGCAACATGAAGCCTGAGATGTGGGAAAATTAGATGGAAAAGGAGGGTTGCCGCTGCTCTTTTTTAAAGCACCAGCTGGCTCTGTAAACTGCCTAGCATGCAATAGCCCTGGCTCCCTAAAGCACCAGGTTAGCTTCACCTGACAGACTAACAATTTAAAACGTTCCAGTGGTAAAGTGAAGGGTAAAAGGCATGAAAAGTTTCTCATCACCTCACACCTGGACTACCTAAACAGACTTCTACTTGGCTCTTCCCACTCAGATCCACCTCTTGGTAAGCTGTCAAGCTCATCCTGTTACACCTGTTACACCAGCCTCCTTTTCCAAGCCAATCTCCCTATTGCCCTCAGGATCAAATATAAAATGCTCCGGTTATTAAACAGATTCATAATCTGGTCCTTTCCTAGCTGTCCCGTTGTTTTGCCCCTTACTCCCCTTCACACCCCCAGTGACTACAGTCTGTGCCCTTCCTTGAACAATAAAATCATTTTCTGATCGCGGCCATTTTTCTGTTCCTCTTGGTTTCACCGCACTTTTTTTTTTAAAGAAGTCTTTCCCAGTCTAAAGATTAGTGGCTTGCTTTTGTGGATTATTTATCTCCAATTTATCCTGTCCATATCTGGTTGGTACATAATTGTTTGCAACAATGGCAGGAAGCATTTTTGCCTTTTCTTGTACCCAAGGGGTTAGCGCCATGTCTGACACACATTGAATAAATACTTGCTGACTTCCTACCCCATTAGCCATTTCACAACAAACACTCTCCCTGTGAGTTTCCTTTTCTGCTATTACCCAGAACACACTAATGCTGTTCTCAGAGTTAGGATTTGAACTTAGGTGCTCCGGTACCAGCTGGCGCTCCTTCTCTCGGACTATACTGCCTCTCAGACAACTTGAAATAAAGGGTATCGAGGAGTTCTGTAAAATCTTTCATCTCCGCAAGATGTTTCATCTTCTGAAACACTAGAGCCCGTCTTCTATCAACTGTAATTTGGCTTTTTGCTGTCAAACGCCAAATTCACTGCTCTCCCCAGACCCGCATCTGCACAAAGGATTAGGAGTTAGCTATTTCAGAAACATTAAGATCCGACCCTCTTTTCTAAGAGCTCCTTAACTTAGACGGTGCCTACTGCAGTCTGTACAGGATCGGATTGGGTTTGGGAAGATAAAGGGCAAGCTGAGAAACGCAAAGATTTGCAAACAAACGTTTCCTCCTCGTGGAAGCGGTCCAAGGCTTCCAGAGGTCCTTCATGACTGTGGGTTTAGCATTTGTTTAATGTGTGAAGGAGAAAGAAACCCAGCCCCCACACCAGATCCAGTCCCTCCTGGCGGCTACGGCCAAGGAGATTCCGGTCCCTGGAGAGGGTGAGCGCCGAGCAGACAGAAGGGAGGCAATCCCCCGACCAGTCGACCTTGCAGGGCTCGCCCGGCTCGGCACCGTCAGGGTGGGGGACCCCTGGGCAGGGTCTAAGCCGCTCGCGTTTCCCCCCTCTTTTACCTATGGGCGATACGCGGTCACGACCCTTACCCTGAGCCGGCAGTGGGAGCGGATGAAGTCCCGCACTGAATTTCGGGCCGAAGACCACGGCACTGCCCAACACTCAGGACCGGGGCCGCGGATTAACACCGGCTGTTCGGCCGCCATCTTCTCGAGCCAGGGACCCTAAGCGCGCGACGCGGCAACCGCATCTGGCGCGTCCTGATGACAGCCGAAGCGACCCTCCCCCCAGCCCACTTCCTACCCCGCCCCGCTCCCCACCCCCGCAAAGTCTCGCTCCGCCCTCCAACCGTTTCTTTCCTCCTCCGCTCCCCCTTCCTTTCCCTCTCCTCCCCAGAGGGGAGTCACGTGAACCTAGCCCAGCTGAAGCTCGGGTGCGGAACAGGAAAGGTCTGGCGGAGGCCGATAAGAGAGCCAGGAACCAGGGCGAGGTGTTGCTAAGGGGCGGTTGCTAGGGCGGTGCTCGGGGGACTCGCTCTATATAAGGGCCGAGACTGCTACTGGCTCTGTATACGCGTTTCTTTGGCTGGCTTGTTTGTCTACAATTAGCGAGTCGTGGAGCCCTGCCTTGTGGTCACGTGCGCCCTCGCAACCAATCCTCTGCTTTGTTGCTGGAAGGCGGGGGCGCTAAGATCCTAACAGGGCTGTGGAGCCTTGGCCCAGTTTGGCTCCTGCAGGGGCTGGCGGTCGCGGTCGAGAGAAGGCCAGAGGCCAGCCTTGGGCAATCGTTGTGTCGTCCTTTACATTAGTCTCACTCCCTCCCCAGACCGATAGCCTGCCGCCAATTTCACACCCCGATTAGTCTCTTCTAAGAGGAGAAACACTGGCCGTCCTCCTCTAAACCTCTTAAACTAATTAGGGGGGCGGGGCGCCTTGGATGAATGGCGTGGCGCACTTAGCCTACGCTAAAGGTTCCAGATGCAGGCTGGCCTCTTAATGTGCACGAGTATTTTGTTTCCAAAATTTCGAACATCTCCGAAAATGGGTCGTAGAGGAAGGTCAGATGGGATTATATGCCAGCATCTTGTTTCTAACTGACCTCCATTTTACACACCTACGTGGTGATCTGTGGAGTTGCAGTCTCTGTTGATAAATATGCTTGACATCTGCAAAACTATGGGGGGAAAAGTCTAAGAATGGCTTAAAAGCAGAGATACTGTGGGCAATTCCAGAATTTCAGGATCTCTGAAGTTCTAGTATTCGCCATCATTTCACTTTTGTCAAATGAGTACTGGAACGGAGGGTCTTGAGCAGGATGACACAGGAAGGGTGAGGAGGAAATCGACAAACAAAAAAGCCCCGTGTTGTTGTAGTGCTTCCTACTTGGAATGAGGTGGTTCTCCTGCATTCTGAAACATCCTGAAAGGATGAAATTAGAGCATGTCCTCATGTTGGGTTTCCCAGAGAAAAATGAGGTTTTAGGTTTCTGCCTCTCATTTCTGTTGTGCCATTTGCACCTAATAAAAGGTGAGTTTTTTCAAATTTCAGGTGGATCATTTTGCACCTCTTAATAATGAATGAGGATGAATAACTCATGCTAAGTTCTTTCCCGAACCCCCCTCCATTTAACAGTATAAAGAGTAGGAAACTGAGTGCCCCCTCTTTTTCAATAATAAAATGCTTATAGAGAAATATTTATAGTTCTTGCTCTTATAGGAGGTTTGAAGACATGAAATAAACAAGATGACTGGCTATTGAGTGACTGAAGGACTGAGCGTGTTTAAAAAGCTGTTAGCCAGTTCTGAAGTCAGTCATGAGAATGATCTCTTTTCAGTAGAAAAGAGTCATTCTTGAATGTTGAGAAAAATCAAACAAGTATAAAGGAAGAATTTAACTGTTGAGACAGGATTTTGTTGTTTTTATACCTCTCTTGCCATCCTATCAGTCATGGCATCTTACAATGGAGCAACTTGCTCCCTAGGGTCCAATAGGAACTGATGTACTCATCAGAGAATTGGCCCAGAGAGAGTCCAGCTAGGGAGCCGAGTTAAGCTGCAAAAAGGATCAGGCCCAGGGAGCCTGCAGAGCAGCATGCCCAGTAGAGGCACTGTGCCCACAGTGAGCACTTGAGAACAATAGAAGAGAAAAGATATTAGGGCCCTGTAGAGTTAGATGTATGACTTCTCTTGGCCATATTACCACCACATGTGTGCCTCAGTGCTAGTTCATACTTTTATGTGTTTGTGCCTCCTTTTTCCACTGATAGTATATCTGGTTTTTGTAGGAAAAATTTCCAGGTACATAGAAGAAATGTTGTGCTACTACTACGCCATTTCAGTGAATGCATTTACTTTGACTATTATCTAGCTGACTATTCATCATCTTTAATACTAGGGTAGATTCTTGTGAACTTTTAATGTAGACCCCCCCCAAATACCCTATGATTTCATTAGTGTAAGAAACTCAGGGATGACAAAAACTCCCTCTGAGAGTCACTCATCTGGGGTCACACAGTCAGAAGCAGCACTTGAACTCAGGACTTCCTAGCTCCAACGCCAGATCTCCTTTGACCATGCTGCCTCTGGTATTCTCAATATACTCATACATGTCTTTTTACCCACGGAACTAAGAATACTATGTACTAGTATTCCTTCTGTAAAAAGGAAACTGAGGTACCAAGTCTTTGTCATTCATGATATCTTTCTGGGGAAAGATTTCTTAGAAAATGTTTTCCAGATTTCTGCTCTCCTTGGTAAACTGATGACTTTGCCAGTCACTAGTAATGGTTCACAGTTATGTGTCTTTGAACCTCACAATACTGAAAAGTATATGCTATTACTATCCCCATTTTATATATCAGAAAAGTGAGCCTCACAGAGGTTAAGTGCCTTGGGTCAGAAAGCTATCAAATATCTGGTACAAGATTTTTTTTTTTAAATAAAAGCTTTTTATTTGTAAAACATATGTATGGGTAATTCTTCAATATTGACCCTTAACAAAGCTTTTCCTTACAAATTTCCCCCCCTAGTCCCCACCCCTCCCCTAGATGGCAGGAAATCCACTACATGTTAATTATGTTAAAATACAGATCGAATATATGTATACATATTTCCACACTTATTGTTGTGCAAGAAAAATTGTATATACAAGAAAAAAAAGTCAGAGAAAGGAAACACAATGCAAGCAAACATCAATAGAGAACATGAAAATGTTACGTTGTGGTCCACATTTCATATCCCTCTCTCTGGGTATATATGGCTTTCTTCACTGATCAATTGGAACTGGTTTGAAGCATTTCATTGTTGAAGAGAGCCATGACCATCAGAATTTATCATCATATAGTCTTGTTGTTGCTGTGTATAATGATCTCCTGGTTCTGCTCATTTCACTCAGCATCAGTTCATGCAAGTCTCTTCAGGCCTCTCTGAAATCATCCTGCTGGTCATTTCTCACAGAACAATAATATTCCATAACATTCATATACCATAATTTGTTCAGTCATTCTCCAATTGATGGGCATCCATTCAGTTTCCAGTTTCTAGCCACTACAAAAAGGACTGCCACAAACATTCTTGCACATGTGGGGCCCTTTCCTTCTTTTATGATTTCTTTGGGATATAGGCCCAATAGAAACACTGCTGGGTCAAAGGGTATGCAGTTTGATAACTTTTTGAACATAGTTTCAAATTGCTCTCCAGAATGGTTGGATCCGTTCACAGCTCCACCAACAATGTATCAGTGTCCCAGTTTTCCTACATCCCCTCCAACATTGGTCATTGTCTTTTCCTGTCATTTTAGCCAATCTGGCAGGTATGCAGTGGTACCTCAGAGTTGTCTTAATTTGCATTTCTCTGATCAATAGTGATTTGGAGCACCTTTTCATATGACTACAAATAGTTTTAATTTCATCATCTGAAAATTGTCTGTTCATATCCTTTGACCATTTATCGATTGGAGAATGGCTTGAATTCTTGTAAATATGAGATAATTCTCTATATATTTTAGAAATGAGGCCTTTTCAGAACCATTAAATGTAAAGATGACTTCCCAATTTATTGCTCCCCTCCTAATCTTGTCTGCATTAGTTTTGTTTGTACAAAAACTTTTTAACTTAATATAGTCAAAATTATCTATCTGGTGTTCAATTAAGAGTTCCAGTTCTTCTTTGGACATAAATTTATTCCATCTCCACAGGTCTGAGAGGTAAACTGTACTATGTTCCTCTAATTTGCTTATAATATCACTCTTTATATCTAGATCATGAACCCATTTAGATCTTCTTACCTTGGTATATGGTGTTAAGTGTGGGTCAAGCCCTAATTTCTTCTACACTGGTTTCCAATTTTCCCAGCAGTTTTTGTCAAATAATGAGTACTTATCTGGGACAAGATTTGAACCCAAATGTTTCTGATCCACTATTCCACACTGCCTCTTCCAAATGGAAATAATTTGCAAGAAGGATTCATCTCAAATGTATCACTACCTTGGGGCAAATCACTCATCTCTCAGGAACTCCTCTGTAAAATGAGAGTGGAATTAAGATCTCTTCCTTACATAAAATCTTATAATTTAGCCAGGCATACAAGACATAGCAATAGAAGAAGGAAGAAATAAGACAGTGGAGAGGATCTTAATGGTTGAGATCTCATTCCTAGCAAGCCTACAGGCTTTGGTTGGCCACAGCAGACTCCACCCACTCCAGAAGAATGTCGTAGAAGATAGAGATGAGAAAAAAAAAAAAAGAGTGAATTGTGACTACAATTTACCTTAACCAATGTTGTTTTACCTCCTTTGTGAATGTATGACAAGCAAATAGATAATGGTAAAGAATCAGGTATCTATAGTTCCTAAATATCTTGTAGGTCAGTCATTAAGAAATTATTAAATGTTTACTGTGTACCAGCCACTTTAAGCGATGGAGACCCAAAAAAAGCAGAAACAAAGCCTACTCTCAAGAAACTTACATTGTAAGAAGGGAGGTCACTTTACAAATAACTATCTACATACAAGATAAATACAGTGTTAATGGAAATTAATCTCAGTGAGGAGATCTAAGAAGATCTCTTTGCAGAAAATAAAATTTGAACTGAATTTTAAAGGAAGTAAAGGTAAGAAGCAGAGGTGAGGAGTAAGAACATTACAGGTGTTGGCACAGGCAATAGGAAAGGGTATAAGCATGAAGGCTGGGAGTGGAGTGTGTTAGCAATAGCTGGTCTTCTAGCACAGTGATTCTCAAACTTTTATTGTCAGCATTTTTATGTGGTTAAAAATTATTGAGGATCTGTCCAAAGAGTTTTTCTTTATGTGAGTGTTATTTATAGATATTTACCATATTAGAAATAAAAACTAATTTTGAATTTGTAAATCTCCTAAAAAGGTTTGAGAGACCTCAGGATTCTCTGGATCACACTTTGAAAACCACTCTCTAGTGTTCCCAGATGTTGGAGTGTGTAGAAGGGAGTCAAATGAAAGAAGAGATAGGAAGGAGCCACTTGCAAAGGACTTTAAATGTCAAGCAGAGTATTTTACATTTGATCTTAGTGGTAATAAGTAGTCAATGGAGTTTATCAAGTAGGGAACTGATCTGGTCAAAACCTGAACTTTAAAATCACTTTAGAAGATTGATTGAATTGGCAACAGAAGTGAGGCAGAGTGAGAAACCAATTATAATCCCAGTGAGAAATTGTAGTTGGTATGTGAGTAAAGAGAAAAGAATGTATAGGAGAAGTGTTAAAAAGTAAAAATGATAAGATTGGACAGTCCTTCTAGCAGTCTTTGATGTTGTCCAGTTAGCTTTGTTTTGTGATTTCTGTGAAGCTTTCTTGATCTAAATCTTGTGATATTTCCCTGATTTTCTCAAAGCTAGACTCTTGCAAATACATGTGCTTCTTTAAGATTGCTCATCAGCTTTGAAAAGACACATGAAAAGGCCTTGAAGCCATATAGTATAACTTAACTACCAGGAAGTGGCAACAGCAGATGGACTGTGCTGCTGTGTGGCAATCTGTGACATAGTGACTCAATTTGAACCAAAATACCACACAGGCCTTTGACATAAGGAGACCAGGCTGGTATACAGTCCTATAAACAATGGCAGATCTTCTAAACCAGAGTCACACACAATTTGGTGCGCTCAAGAGGGAAAGAAAGGTACTTCCTGTGAGCACTTAATAAGCATTCTAGGTGCAAACCTCTATGAAAGTATGTGCAGGAAGGATTCAATGAGCTAAGTCCCTGCTTACAATGAACCTAAGAGTTTAGTAAGAGGAATAAGACATACAAGTAATTCTAATAAAAATAGGACAGAAGAGTGGCTAAAAGAAATACAGATGCTGTGCAAAGTGGTGGGAGGCAGAGGAGGATGGAGATTATCTGGGACAAAAAGGATCAGGAGGACTTCAAAAAGGAGGTACAGGAAAGGATAGAATTGAAGACAAGGAAAGTGGAGATTACAAATCGACTAGACTAGAGTGTAGAATACTTAGGTTAAGTATGATGAAGTAAGGCAGATTGGCAGTTGGTTGTAAAGGACCTACATTTCTAAGTTATTGATTGAAAAATTTTAAAAGGTACTGGAAAGAAAAGTGTAGTTCAGGGAACTGATGTGACATTTTTCATTGGAAAATTATTAGAATCATCGTTGATGAGAAAGGTCAGTTGTATATAGGCTGACTTGTCTAGTATGAGAAAAGCAACATATCATAAATGTTCCTGCCATTAATCTACAGATTAATACATACTAGCTCAAGGACAACAAAGTCAGAACCAAGAACCCAAGTTGTTTGGTCACTTAGGACATAATTTCACCATTCTTCCTCTATTAGTCTAGACTAGAGGAAGATACTAAAGGATGGGGTGTAGAAGTCAATGAGACAAAGTCAGTTGTGATGTTGAGGTAGGGCATAAGGGACAGAAGAAAAGGGAGAGGGGAAAAGTATCAGAAAAAAGAAAAGACATAGGAATAAAACAAAAACCTAGAACTCTAGGATTCTTGAGCCCATGGTTCAATTTAATTGAATGAGGGGGGAAGGGGAAAATTATATAGGAATTAGTACATACCAAGTGGAAGACCTGTGCAATCAGGCCAATAGCAGCCTATGCCCATGGTGCATCTGACAATCGTTCTCTAACCCCTTGGAGAAGCAGAAGAAAAGGGAGCAGGTCCAACAGAGGGGTTTCACAGCAAAAGAATGCTAGTGATTTTTTTTATGTTAGTTTCATGTCCTGTGAAGTCCACTTTGAAATAAGTGAAATTGCTGTAAATGTTTATTTAAATTTGACAACTTAAATGAAGGAAAATTTCATAAAACGCCCACATAATTGAAGCTGGAGCCTAGGTCTTCTGACTCAAGTTTAGGTTGAATTAGATGGTTCCTGAGGTTCCTTCCAAATCTAAAATTCTGTGATTACAATTCTCATAGTCAGAGATAGTCTACTATTACTTTGCTGTGAACCTCAAAGAGCTCACACTGCCCTCATTGAGCATCATTTTCCCTATGACATAAGAACATAGTCACCACTTTGCCCTCTTTGTAGCATGGTTCAAGTTCTTGTCTGTGAGCTCTGGTGTTTTTGAATAAAAGATGCCTTGCTAATGTAAACTCTCTTAAAAGGGCTCATGTGAACAGGTCAGCTGACTCAGATTATAATCTTGACTCTATTCCCAAAATTACTTTAAAAAGCTTCATCTGTCTGGAAACCAAGTGCCCTGAAAACTCAACCTGGGCTTTTTGTTTTGTTTTGTTTTTGAAATAAGCTTTCATGCAGCCTCACGATTCTAGAATATATCTGAGGAGTAGCACAGAGGAGTAAAGACCTCTGATCAGACAAAGTAGGTATCAGAAAGTTGGTGTACTAAAATTCTAAACTTTTTCTCAAGAAGGCCCTTCAGACTTTTCATTCATTTGCTCTTCTAAAACACACAATTTGAACAAACTTGGTTATTTGTTTTTCCAAATGCACAGCATCTTAGAAACATGAAATTAGGAGAGATAGAATGCTTTAGGTAGAAACTGAAAGCAGGGAACAGTGAAAATGACACTAAGGAAAATAACAGAAAAACTATGAAAAGCAGATAGTAATGCAGAAGTTGTGGCAAAATGGCCTTGTATAATCTCAATACCTTGGAAGGCATAAATTATTAAGATACTAAAATAATTGATTTTTGATAAAAATGAATCTGAGTCATAAAAAAATCAAATTATGTTCAGTATATTCTATTTAGATGAAGTGTTGGATAGTGGCTAAAGTGTTGGTCTTGGAGTCTTAAATACATGAATTCAAGTTCTGCCTCTAACAATTATAGGCTTATGGGCAAATCATTTAACTTTTATATATTTTTGACAGCTTTCTCAGATATTGAAGTCTGAGTTGCCACATTAAAGAAATCACAAGTTCTTGATATATACTCTTTTAAAAGGTTCTAAAATGTGTAATACGCTTTTCAAAGATTTGCCTCTGAAAATATATCCAAAATAGCAAAAATTTTTAAAAGTTTTGACATTTAAAAGGACAAATCTTTACTCAAGAAAGACTCATTCTACTAAGATTTCATGGGGCTACATTTTTACTATATATTTTAGCCAAAATCATTCATGTAACCTAATATAATACATAAATGGTCAAAGACATTTCTGAAGTTGGTACAAATAAACTTCATGAATAAATGAAAAAGATTTATCAAGCATTTACTGTATTCCAAGCAATGAATTAATTCTAGAGGTATAAAAAATTTATGGATGAGGATTTTGAGTCAGAGAGAGATTAAATGCCTTGTCTAGAGTCTCATAGCTAGAAAGTATCTGAGGCAAGATTGGAACTGGGGTTTTCCAGAATTCAAGGCCAACACATTCATCACTACCTCGCTACCTGCAAAAAGTGAGACAGATTTTCATCTCAAAGAGTTTATATTTTATTTTATCATTTTGCCACTCAGGACATAAATTCTACCCTTAGTAATTTTAATTTCTTTTTTAAACCACTCAGGGACAGAATGTTGTCACACTATGTTCTCATATTCCACATTCCGCAGGGTCATCTGCCTCATCAAGTATTGGATCATTTTCCTTTATTTTGCAGTATTTACTTGTGGATATGTGAACTCATTTACTAGATCTGGAAGCCATATTTCCTTTTGCTGTTAATTTTCCCTATTGATCTGTCTGCTTAGATTTGAGGTCTTTGAAGTTTTTTCCTTCCTGAGATCTTTCAGTCTGTTTTATTTCCTCCTATTGGTCATTCTCTGACTCCTTCCCCTCTGATTTCACTATGAGGCTGGATCTCAAAACATCTCGGTCTCCTCCCTCATTGGGCAATTGACTCGTCTCGGGATCTGCCTCCAGTGACTTTTGGAGGCACAGAGCAGGCGGCAGCTGAATGTGGAGCTTTTCCCTCAGGCTCAGTGCACTGCCACAGACCCCATCCCCCGCAGTAGAAGGGTGCACTCGCCCGGGAGCACACACTGTGCTGTCCTGGAGCCCTGTCCTGCTCCCTCTATGCCTCCATTCACTCACTGGGCTTTGATGCTGCAGCTTCCAGGCCCATGGTGCAGGTTGGATTTCTGTAGCTGGTGTCCCGGGGCTCTGGCAGGAGGATGCTGGTGAGGAGGTGCGTGGTTGGCTAGCTAGACGAGCCTTCTCGCGCATCCAGGGCAGGGTCCCAAAGCCCGGAGTGCTGTGCAGGGGCTGGCTGGCTATATTCGGCCCAGCAAGCTTCTGGCCAGCTGCAACAGCCCAAGTAAGCTTCTGCTAACTAGAACTGGGATCTCCACGACACTGGAAAGAAGAAGAAGGGGACCAATGGTGGGGGTTTGGATTTTAGCGTAGTTGACTAGTGCAGCCTCGTTGCCATATGGTAGGTAGCATGGGTTTGTTGGTTGGTTGGCTTTCATCATCTTTTGGATTTCAGATGCCCTAAGTTATGGAGATTATTATTAAATAGAAATGAGAATAAATTAATTAGAAATAATTAAATAGAATAAGAAAGACTTCATCTTTGACGTATGATTTCTATTTTGGAGAGGTTCTCAAGAAGTCAAGAGGATCAGAGAAAAAACATCTATTCTTCCATCTTGTTGATCATGTGTCCAGGAAAGCTCAAGCATACATTCTAATAGAGGGACACGACACATACAGAGGTTTGTTATACAGGATAGCGTGTTTTGGTGTGTTATGTTCTTATCTGCACAGTATATAATGTAATTTGTCCATAGCTAAAAGATGATTTTCTTTGTGGTCAAGATATATGATTTTCCTGGTGAGGAAATTTCCTCCACCAGTACAGATCAGCAGCTGTTTTACAACTTAAAGCACTAAGAATGCCTTAAGTGATATGCTCAGTATCACTTAGCCAGTATTTGTCATAGGTGGATAAAAAATTTAACTCCATCTCCGATATTTTTTATCATCAAATCTCTATCTACTATGCCATACTGCCTCTTAAAAAGTTTTTTTTTTCAATTTTTTTATATACAACCAGCCCAATTCTCCCCTTGTGACATTTTGAGGGAGGAGTGTCAACGATGGAAAAAGAACATATATTATTCTGTCAAGGTCCCTCATAAATCTATAGAGGACATTTCTCTGAAACTTTAATATTGGTCCCAATTTATGTATCTGAGAACTAGACAGAATGTGAACTGTGTGTTTATCCTATCAACTCTCTCTAAAATGTTTGGTAAAATAAAAGGAGAGAAAAATTTGTAGATGTTTTCCTATTAAGGAGTGTGGCAAAATTAGGATGTAGGAGTCACGTATTAATGTCAAGCCAGGGAGATGACATATAATCCATAAATAAAAATACCAGAGGTTCTCATCACAAAGTAACTTTCTCAGTAAGTTGGAGCACTTAACTTTTCAAAACAACAATAATGAAGATACTTTCTCCCATGCTAACAATAACAAATCCACATAGCCATACTTTGTCCTATTTGCTAGGACCAAATCTGATGAGCTAGCATTCTTCCTGACTTATTTTTCATGGTGGGTCATGGTCAGGAAATGGACCCAACTAAATTACTTGTCCTGTTTATGCATTAAATCCTAGCCAATGCATTACTAAGAAGGAAGGAGAAAGGCACAGCTCATAAATACTGTACAAGGGAACTTGTCATGTATGTTGGAGGATCTAAAGAGCTGAGAGAGCTGAAGGTCACAGAGACCTAAAATTGGTGACAATGATTTGTTATCAACAAAGCTGTAAAAACCCTGGAGGTTTGGTGGGTCGCAACTAGTAGCCAAGAGGACTTGGATCCTGGATCCAGACTTTAAATAGTTGGTCATAGAGGAAATAGCAGGAAGGAATTCAGTTGATTTTGAGGGTTTTCCTTCCTACAGTAGAACTATAAGCCCTTAGGATCAAGTACAGAGCAGAAAAAACTGCTGCAGGAAATCCTGGGTGGACTTTTGTTCTCTAAAAAGATTGCCTGCTCACTGCCTTCTTGTTCTTTTTCTCTTTAGACACTCAGGGTCCACGTGCAGCCAGTAACTGATTTTATCACAAATTTACAACGATAATCTGTTGTTATCCATGGTAATTTGGTTTCCATGATAAAAGTAAAACTAAAATCACAGCAATTGTTTGCAAGAAAAGATCGATTCCCACTTGGATAGAAAACCCACAGATGTAATTGGGCTACAATTCTTCCAATAGGGTCAGGAATGGAGTTGTGAATGCAAATACAGACGGTAACGCCTAACCACAGTTGGTTCTAAGCCAGTCTTCCTGGATGATGCTCCTCTGAACAAATATGGTGATGAGAGATTATTTCTAGGATCATATAACGTTAAGATCATCTAGTTCAATCCCTTTATCTGCCAGAGAATTAAGAGATATGCCCTAACATAGTAGCTCCTTAATTGCCAAGCCAGCACTAGGTCCCAAGTCTCCTGAAGTCCAAGTCTAGAGCACTGTAATATTAATAATAAATATTATTGTTAGGATGACAGTTATACTGATGATGGAATTTATATAGTACTTTAAAATTCACTAAGGAACTTACACATATTGTTGTTATTGTTGTAGTTGTGGTAATTATTATTTTTGTTCAATCCTGTCTGACTTTTCATGGCCCCATGGACAATAGCACACCAGGCCCTTCCATCCTCGACTGTCTTTCAAAGTCTGTCCAAGTTCATTGTTTCCATGATACTGTATCCATTTCATCCTTTGTCATCCCCTTTTCTTTCGGCCTTCAATCTTTCCCAACATCAGGGTCTTTACATATATAGGGTTTCTCAATAGTCTTAATGTGGTTATGTTATTAAAGTTTAAAATTATACTATTAAAATTAATTTTAAAATTAACTTTTGCAATATCCTGTATTATGTCATTTGAGCCTCACAGTAACCCTATAAACTATAGGTATTATCTCTTTTTCATAAATGAGAAAACTAAGTCTCAGACTTGTTCATGGTCACATGGCCAATTAAGTATTAGAAATGGATTCAAACATAGGTCTTTGTGACTTTAAGTCCAGCAATGTATCTACTTCATTGGTCGCCTTCTTTCCATTATTTCATATACTTAATCAATTTCCTCCATATCTTTAATCCTCCCCTTCTTGCCTGTCCAATCTTATTTTCTGACATATCACAAAACACAGGTGTGACTCTAAGAAGGCTTATAGAAGCAGTGATTTGGGGGGACTGCCATTGATTCAGGCAGTATTAATTTTTTTTTTTGCATAGGGCTATAGTTTTATTTTTTTTTAATTAAAAGCTTTTTATTTACAAAACATATGAGTGATTTTTCTACATTGACCTTTTCAAAACTTTTTTTTTTTTTGCGTTCCAAGCTTTTCCCCTCCTTTCCCCTATCCCCCACCCCTAGATGACAGGTAATTTAATACATGCTAAATATGTTAAATATTATGACAAATCCAATATATGTATACATAGCTATACAGTTATCTTACTGCACAAGAAACATCAGATCTAGAAAGAGAGAAGAAAAAAAACAACCTAAGAAGGAAAACAAAATGCATGGAAATATTCACAGCAAGTGTTAAAATGCTGTGTTGTGGTCCACACTCAGTTCCCTCAGGCCTCTCTCTGGATGTATGACTATCTTCATCACTGAACAATAGGAACTGGTTTGAATCACATCATTGTTGAAGAGAACCATGTCTATCAGAATTGATCATTGTATAGTCTTGTTGCTGTGTATAATGTTCTCCTGGTTCTGCTGATTTCACTCAGCATCAGTTCATGGAAGTCTCTCCAGGCCTCTCTGAAATCATCCCAGGCAGGATTAATTTTTAAAAGTTATTGCAATACTCCAGGTGATGAGAGCTTGAACCACCTGTGCAAGGGGAGAGAGGGGGACATAATGCAAAAGATATACCTGTAGAAATGACTAGAGTTGGCAATAAATTGGATGTGTGAGATGAGTGTGAGTGAGGAATTAAGGATGATCCCAAGATTATAAGGTTGTAAAGTTGTGAACTTTGGTGATTTGGAGGTTGGTAATGTTCTCAACAGTGATAGTGAAGCTATTAGTAAAGTTGTAAACTGATTCAAGCATTCTGGAGAGCAATTTGGAAATATGCCCCAAAGTCAAACTGTGTACCCTTTGATTTAGCAATACTGCTGGTAGGTCTGTTTCCTAAAGAGATTAAAAAAGGGAAAAGGACCTATTTGCATAAAAATATTTAAAGCAGCTATTTATGTGGTGACAAAGAATTGAGGAATGGCTGAATAAATTATGGCGTATGAATGTAATGAAATACTGTTGTGCTATGGGGAATGAGAGGAAGTAGATTTCAGAAAAACCTGGGAAGACTTACATGAACTAATACAAAATGAAGTGAGCAGAACTAGGAGAATATTTTGCACAATGACAATAAGTTAGGATGATCAACTATGAATGATAGCTATTCTGAGTGATACAGTGACCCAAGACATTTCCAAAGGACTCATGATGAAAAATGCTATCCACATTCAGAGAAAGAACTGATAAGCCTAAATGCAGATTGAAGCATAATATTTTTCACTTCTTTTTGGTGGTTTTTTTTTTCATTTTGGTGTTTCTTCTTGCACAACATGACCAATATGGAAATGTTTTACATGATTACACAAACACAACATATGAAATTACTTAGCTTCTTAGAGAAGGGGGAGATGAAAGAAAAAAGGAGGAAATTTGGAACTCAAAATTTTTTATAAAAATAAATGTTAGAATTATCTCTACATGTAATTGTGAAAAATAAAACTATTAAAAACAATGAAAATAAAGTTCAGAAGATGAGTGAATTTGTAGGGAAAGATAATGAGTTCTAAAAATCATTTGGTTATCTCAATAAATGCAGAAAAAGCTTTTGACAAAATACACTACCCATTCCTATTAAAAACACTAGAGCACATAGGAATAAATGGAGTTTTCCTTAAAATGTTAAACAACATTTATCTAAAACCATATAATGGGAAAAAGCTAGAAGCATTCCCAATTAGATCAGGAGTGAAATAAGAATGCCTGTTATCACTGCTGTTACTCGATATTGTACTAGAAATGCTAGCTTTAGCAATGAGAAGAGAAAGAAGAAATTGAATAGTCAGTGGGGAAATAAAACTATCACTCTTTGCAAATGAGATGATGATATACTTAGAAAATCCTAGATAATCAACTAAAAACTACTTGAAACAAGCAGCAAAGTCGCAGGATATAAAATAAACTACATAAATTATCAGCATTTCTGTATGTTACCAACAAAGCCCAGTAGCGAGAGAGAAATTCTATTTAAAATAATTGTAGACAATATAAAATATTTGGAAGTCTACCTGCCAAGACAACCCAGGAATTATATGAACACAATTACAAAACATTTTTCACACAAATAAAGTCAGATTTAAACAATTGGAAAAATATCAATTTCTCATAGGTGGGGCAATCTAATTTAGTAAAAATGGCAATTCTACCTAAATTTGTCTACTTATTCAGTGCCATACCAATCAAACTGCCAAAAAATTATTTTATAAAGCTAGAAAAAATAACAATTCATCTGGAAGAAGAAAAGGTCAAGAATATCAAGGGAATTAATAATTTTTTTAAAAGCTCACAAAGGAAGATGGCCTAGCAGTACCAGACCTAAAAATGTATTATAAAGCTACAGTCATCAAAACTGGTGCTGGTTAATAAATAGAGTGGTAGATCAGTGGAATAGGTTAAGTACAAAAGAGACAATAATCAATGACTATAGTAATTTACTGTTTGATAAAACAAAAAGTTCTAGCTTCTGGGATAAGAACTCACTATTTGACAAAATTTGCTGGGAACACTGGATGTATGTCAGAAACTAGGCATAGGCCAACATCTCACACCCTGTACCAAAATAAAGTCAAAATGGGTACATGATTTAGACATAAAAAGTGATATAAGCAAACTAGGAGAAGGGAGGAATTTATGACCAAACAGGAACTAGAGAACATTATAAAGGGCAAAATGGATAGTTTTGATTATATTAAATTTTAAAGATTTTACACAAACAAAACCAATACAGCCAAGATTAGAAGGGAAGCAGAAAGCTGAGAAACAATTTTTACAGCCAGTTGTGTTCTGATAAGGGCCTTATTTCTAAATATATATAAAGAACTGAGTCAAATTTATAAGAATACAAGTCATTCTCAAATTGATAAATGGTTAAAGGATATGAACAATTTTCAGATGAAATTGAAACCATTTCTAGTCATATAAAAAAAAGCTCTAAGTTTCTATTGATTAGAGAAATGCATATTAAAATAACTCTAAAGTATCACTGCACACTTCTCAGATTGGCTAAGATGACAGAAAAAGATGATGATAAATGTTGGAGGAAATCTGGGAAAACTGAGATGTTAATGCATTGTTGGTGGAGTTGTGAAGTGATCCAGCCATTCTGGAGAGCAATCTGGAACTATGCTCAAAGGGTTATAAAACTGTGCACACCCTTTGACCTTATTTTACTGTATCCCAAGGAAATCATAGAGGAGGGAAAAGGACCCATATGTGCAAAAAATGTTTGTATCAACCTTTTTGTAGTGGCAAGGAACTGGAAACTGAGTGAGTTCCCAACAGTTGGAGAATGGTGTAATAAGTTATGGTATATGATTGCAATGGGATATTATTGTTCTATAAGAAATGATGAGTATGCTGATTTCAGAAAAGCCTGGAAAAACTTACATGAACTGATGCTGAGTGATGTGAGCAGAATGAAGAGAACAACATGATTATGGGATAATCAACTGTGATAGACTTGGCTGTTTCAACAATGAGTTGATTCAAAGTAATTCCAATACACTTGGGAGGGAAAGAGCCATCTACATGCAGAGAGAGAACTATGGAGACTAAATGTGAACCAAAGCTCCCCTTTTTTGTTGTTGTTTATTTTTGTTTTTTTCCTTATATTTCCCCCCTTTTAATCTGATTTTTTAGTGCAGCATGATGAATATGGAAATATGTTTAGAAGAATTGTGCATGTTTAACTTATATCGGTTTGCTTGCTGTCTAGGGTAGAGGGAAGGCAGGGAGATGGAGAAAAATTTGGAACACAATGTTTTACAAAAATGGATGTTGAGGGGCAGCTAGATGGCGCAGTGGTTAGAGCACCAGCCCTGAAGTCAGGAGGACCTGAGTTCAAATTTGGTCTCAGATATGTCCTAGCTGTGTGACCCTGGGCAAGTCACTTAACCCCAGTTGCCTCACCAAAAAAAAAAAAAAAAAGTAAATGTTGAAAACTATTTTTGCATGTATTTGGAAAAATAAAATTTTTAATTTTAAAAAAAAAAATTATTCCACTCTTCTTTTTTTTGCTGAGGCAATTGAGGTTAAGTGACTTGCCCAGGGTCACACAGCTAGGGAATATTAAATATCTGAGATCACATTTGAACTCAGGTCCCCTCCTGACTTCAGGGCTGGTGCTCTATCTACTGCACCACCTAGCTGCCCCAAATTTTTAAATTTTAAAAAAAGGAATTGGAAGTTGAGTGGATGTCCATCAACTGGGAAATGGCTGAATAAGTTGTGTTGTATGAAAATAAGTAATAGAATATTATTCTTCTGTAAAAAATGATGAGCAGGCAAATTTCAGAAAAGCCTGGAAAGACTTACATGAACTAATGTTGAATGAAGTGAATAGAACCAGGAAAACATTGTATACTACAACAGTAAGATTGATTGATGATCAACTATAATAGACTTTAACTCTTTTCAGTAATTCAGTGATTCAAGGCAATTGCAATGAACTTTGGATGGAAAACGTTATTTGCATACAGAGAGAGAGCTATGGAGACTGAATTCCAGTTGAAACATACTATTTTTGTCTTTTTTTTTCTTGGTTTTTTTTTTTCTTTCTTGTACTTTTTCTCTTTTGTTCTGATTTTTTCTCTTCCAACATAACTCATATGGAAATATGTAAAAAATTTAGGTACATGTATAACCTAGAAATTTTTTTAAGAAAGAAAGATAATGAGTTCTTTTTTGGATATGTTGAGTTTGAGATGTTTATGTGGCATCCATACATCAGGTGAAGGATGAAGTTAGGGATAGAAAAAGAGAACTGAGAATCATCTGCAGAGAAATTGTAACTAAACCTAGTAGAATTGATAAAATCACTAAAGGAAATAGTATAAAGTAGGGATTCTTAATCTTCATGTGTTTGGAAATCTAGGGAAGTCTTTTAAAAATATTTGTTAACTATATTTTAATAAAATTATTATCATTTGTAATCCTATTTATTTTATGCATTTTGAATATTTATTATATATTTTATATTCCTAACATTTACATATTTTATAATATATATTTATATTTTATGCATTCTGAAAAGTATTAAATATGAGAATTTTAAATGCACAAAATAAAAAGGATTACAAATGGGAACAATTTTATTGAAATGTAGTTACCAGATATTTTTAAAAGTTCACAGGCTCCCCAGTCCAGAATCTCTGGTGTAGAAGAGAAGATGTTTGATATTTCAACAGATAGTTACTAAGCACTCATTACAGACATACACCTTAGCAAAATAAGTTACTTTGGCATTAAGCATTCAATAATTGTTTATTGAATAAATATAAAATTAGCACACTTATACTTGGTGATAGGGTTACTGTCTTGCAGAGGGTTAGTAACATAGGCCTTACCTTCAATGAGATTATACTTAAATTACATTATGTTGAGGGATACAATATAAAATTTAAGTGATAAACTCCCACCTGTCTGATCATTATTTCTCAGTCTTTGCCGTTTCTCCATTCATGTCCTAACTATTAAAGGTGTTTTCTATCCTAGGCCTTCTTTTCTCTTCATACTCACTTGTGATCTCATCAGCTCCCATATCTTTTGCCTCCCAAATCTCTATATCTGGCCCCGTCTTTTTCCTGAGCTCTAATCCTGCTTCATGAACAGCTTGTGGGACATTTCAACCTGATTATCCTGTAGACATCTCAAACTCACCATATCCAAATACAAAACTCATTTTCTTTCCCCCAAAGACTCCCCCTTCTCCCCGACTTCTCTATTACTCTCAAGGGCGGATCTAAACCAAATGATGCCTTTGCCTGCCATCAGTGTCTTCCCCTGGCTCCCTAGGCCCTTATTTGTCATTTAAAGCTCCTCCTAACCCAGACCCATCTGACTCTCCAGCTGTTTCAAGTCTAGCCATACTGACCTACTCACTATTCTATACATGATAATCCATCTCCTGCCCCAGGGCCTTCATTCCCGCCTCCCTTCCACCTCCCACCTTTTCTCACCCCTCACTCTGCCAAACCTGCTTTTCATTTATATAAATTGTGTGTGAAAAGGGAAGATGTATTTAGCCCCCTTCCCACCCACTTTAGATAATCATTTAAACCATCACCTTAATTGAAGGTGGAAGCCCTCTCCTCCCTAAAATTTGCTTCATGCTTCCCTCATTGGAATATAGCTTCTAGAGCAGAGACTGTTTCACTTGTGTCTTTGTATTTTCTGCTTGATACAATTCCTGATATATTTAATTAAATGCTTGTTGTTTGATTGATTGACATGCAAAAGAAGGGTCATCTTACAAGCATAAATTCATGCTTCTGGAAAGGATCCTTCACTTCAGGGCCTTTCTTTCAAAGCCCTGAGAGCACTCAAGCATAGTCTTTGTCATTTAATCTGACAACATCCTGGTGAGGTTTATTATCCCTACAGTGGGACAACCCAGGCCATCAGCTTTCCCACCCACATAGGAATAGAGCAAACTTACACATGGTTGCTTCTACCATATGTTTCCCAGCCTGGGCAGCCCCAGAAAAAGGAGCCAGCCTATGGTTCATAATAACAGATATTTTCCCAGTCATCCAGCAGCTGCTATTGAACATCCCGTATTTTGACTTTCCTAGGATGCTTCTGAATTGCACAAAAAAAGCAAGAAAACTCTTCAGAGAAAGTTCTTTGAACAGAATCCTATTTTGGAAGAGAATTCTAGAGGAGGAGAAAAAAGATCTCTTCTACATATAGGAGGACAATTTTCAGCACCTTTTGGGGCAAAGAGAAGAAAATCAAACTCATTACATGCAGAAAGGAGGACATAGAATAAACAACTTATTTTATACAAACAAATTTACATTTTCTGAATGAATACCATAGTTGTATTAGGACTGTAAAATGTACTTTTTAGTCCAGAGATCTGAGAATGTTTTAAAGGTAATTATTAATAATCCCACTGCCTTATAAATGGGATGATGTTCCAAAAGTTTGTAAGTTAGTTCTTTCGAATTTGTTTTCCTAATAATACCAATATAATCGTCCTCCTATCTGTAACACATAACTCTGAGTTCACTCTCAACTCACTGGCATTAGAAAATCAGGTCTCCAGAGCTCACTTAGGGCTCTTCCTTCAAAGTTCTAAAGAATGGTAAATGTCTTTCTAATGCTATTTCGAATGAGCTCTTGCCCAGTGGGTCCTCCCAATATAATCTGACCATTTAACATCTCTGTGTCATCTAATCAGTGTTAGCATACTCAATATAATTTTGATCAGTTAAGATCTCTTCAATACCACTGAAAACTAATTAACATAAATTAACTTTCATCAGAGGATACTTTCAAAGAAAAAAGGAAAGAACCAAAGTATAAAAGATTCATTCGCTCCCCACCCACTTTTTCATCCCATCAGCAAAAGGGACACTCTCTCCATTCTACTTCTTGGTCCCTAAGGAGAATGGCTCAAACTTAAAGTGGTAGCTACTGCAGAATATTATTCCCACCAAGTATACTTGTCCATAGCCAATAGAAAAGTAGCTCCTTTGTTTGCAGGGTGTGTCTTAGCTGCTAAATCCACTGCAGGACTGGGTCAAGCAAGTCATTTCTCAAGATTTAACTGGATTATTGCAATAAGCTACCAGTCCCAGTTAAAATAGGAACCTTCAAAGTGTCTTCCAACCTTCTGAAGGTCATCAAGTGGTAGACTAGTATTTTCCATCCCCAATATTCCTTCACCTAAAATCAAGAAAGAAATATACTGGGACACCCTCCCTTCCAAAAAAATAAATAAATAAATAAAGTAATCCTGTGGGTTCATAACTACATGGAAGCTTTGTGGGGAGCTTACACTATATCTTCCTCATTTGCTATCAGGAAAAAGAACTTAAATTTCTCTGATGGAAGCTTTGTATGCACATTTAGTTTTAACTCAGTTGCCAATTAATCCCAAACTGTTTGCTATTGCAAAAGCCCATCTGTTTAGGACAAAAATTCTGGTGAGGCTATATGGCTACAAATAATGGAATGCCATACTTTGAGAAGACCAATAATAGAATACCATGCTTTCAGAAGATCCAAAATTGCTGTTGACCCAAAGAACAATAAAAAGCTGCATTGTGGATGTTAATCATGATAAATCATGCATGAAAAAGTATGTAAACATGTATAACATATATTGGATTGCTTGCCATCTAGGGGAGGGAATGAGGGAAAGGAGGGGAAGATTTGGAATACAAGGCTATGTTGAAAAATTATCTATGCCTATGTTTTGAAAATAAAAAGCTTTAATAAAAAATATGTAAAAGCTATCAAGCACATGCATGTCCAGAAAAGGAGGTAGACAGCAAAAAAAAGAAAGAAATGGTACATTAATATCTTTGAAAAACTTGATTCCTTGTTTTTAAATCACATTTATTTCTGAATATAGTTCCCCTCTCCCGCAGCAGTGATCCTTCCCTAATAACAAGATTAAAAAGAAAGAAAAAATTCAATAAAACTAACCAACAAGTAAGTTACATCTGATATCATAGTCAATATTCCATCCTTAAAGCTGGTCCTACATTTACAATGAAAAAACAATGGTATGTTTTCTCAGAGCTTCTAAAGGGTTAGCCTTGGTTATTATAATTACACAAGTTCAGCTTTACTTACACTGTTATTGTGTTTATCATATTCTGGGTTTAGTTTAATTTACTCTATCAGTTTGTGTTAGTTTTCTTATACTTCTCTGAGTTCATAATATTTATAATTTTTTTTTACAGAGCTAGTCAACAAGTATTTAAGCTCCTGCTATATGTCAAGTACTGTATTAATGGATAAAACCAGCCTTTGCCCCAAGAATACAGTCTAATGGAAGAAGCAACATTCAAACAATTATGTATAAATAAGATATATGCAGAATAAATAGGATATCATTTTGGAGGAAAAGCCTAAGATAAAGGAAGACTAGGAAAGTTTTCTTGAGGAAGACTTGAAGGAAGCCAGGAAAGGCAATGAGGAAGGAGAGAATTTCAGGCATGGGGGACAGCCAGTGAAAAACCTCCAGAGTTGGGGGTTGGAATGTCTTCAAGGAACCAAAAGAGCTCAGTGTTACTGGATCATGGAGTATGTGAAGGAGAAACTTCAGGTATAACAAAAGTGGAAAACTAGGAAGGGGCTAGGATTTCATATTTGATCCTGGAGGTTATAGAAAGCCACAAGAGCTTATTGAATAGGGGAGTGACATGGTAGACCTGTGCCCAAGGAAGATCAATGTGATCTGTGGGTGGAAGAGGAATTGTGGTGGGGAGACACTTGAGGTAGGGAAACCCAGCAGCAGACTATCACATTAGCTTGGGGATGAGGGGATGAGGGTACCAGGCTAGTGGAAGTATTAGAGGAGATAAATACCAGAGAAATCAGAGAAGAAACCAGGATATAGGAATGTGAGAGAAAATGAGGATGTACTGAGTCTTGTTGAGTGGGAAGATGGCAGCTCTTTCAATAGTAATAGGAAAATTAGGAAGGGTTTTGTAGATAAAGATAATTATGGTTTGGATGTGTTGAGTTTTGTATGTCTGTGGGACTGTCCAAGATGTTCAACAGGCAGTTGGAGATGCTTTATTAGAGTAAGGAGAAAAATCTGGGCAAAGATCTGAGGATATTTGCATAGAAGTGAGCAAATGAATTCATGGTAGTTGATGAGCTCAGGAGCAAAATAATACAGAGGGAGAAAGGAGGAAGTTTTTGTAGCACAATTTGTTTAGCAACTCTCCAGTTGTTTGTTATTGCAAAATCTTATCTGGTTAACATAAAAATTCTGGTGAGGTTATATAGCTACCGACAATGCAATGGCATATTTTGAGAAGATTCAAAATTGCTATTGACTTTATTTTCTCTAGGTTTTTGCTATCACAAAAAGTGCTGTAATTAATATGTTGGCATACATGGGACCTTTTTGCTTTTGATGTTCTTGGGGCAGGTATGTATAACATAGTACATTAACAATTGAATCTAGATCAAAGGGTATGGATTTTTTAGTCTCATCTTTAAAATTAGCAATGCAGAACTCAAAGAGGTGGCTAAACATGTTAGTTTTTCTATGAAGGATCTATGTGAAAACATGCATAAAAATGGCAAAGAATGAGAATAGATGAATGGTTTGTAATCTGTAGTGGTAGAGTTCCTTTACCAATATGATCATCAATCTATTGGGGAAAAAGTTTTGTTTTGTTTTAAATAATAGCCTTTTATTTTCAAAATATATGCCAAGGTAGTTTTCAATATTCACCCTTGCAAAGCCTTGTGTTCCAATTTTTTTCCCTTCATTTCCCCTCACCCCTCCCCTAGACAGCAAGTAATCCAATATATGTTAAACACGTGCAATTATTCTAAACATATTTCCACATTTATCTCTCTGCACAAGAAAAATCAGATCCAAAAAGAAAAAAAATAAGGAAAAAAGTAAAAAGCAAACAAACAACAACAAAAAAGATGAAAATACTATGTTGTGATCCATATTCAGTCCCCACATTCCTCTTTCTGGATGTGGATGGCTCCATCACAAGTCTATTAGAATTGGCTTGAATCACCTTATTGTTGAAAAGAATTGTTCATTGCATAATCTTGTTGTGGTGAATCATGTTCTCTTGGTTCTACAGGGAAAAAAAGTTTGAAAAAATATTTTGTAAAAATGAATGGTAAACATTTTCTTGATATGTAACTGGGGGGAAATAAAATACTATTAAAAATAAAAATAAAATAAAAATATTTTGTAGAATTCCTAAGAGTGACAGGTTAGACCTCTCATACCAAGTTGGTACCTTTAAGCTTACTCATTATTCTTACAGAGAATATATATTACATCTTGAAGATGATATGTTGTACCTATCAGACCTATCTGTTGAGGAGAACATGTGCTTTTTTTTTCTTAGCCAAATGGTCAAGTGGTTTTTGTATGTGTTAATTCCTGTCCTTCTTACCAAAATCTGAACAACTAGAAGTTTTAGAGAACCAAGTCATAAGGCTTGCCAGAAAAGGTCTTTCTGGCTGTTAATGGCTTTTTCCCCTGCTGGCAGATGATAGCATTTGATAGCTTCTGCAACACTATAGGCATGCTCTGGGTAGCTTAAAAAAATAAATCCAATAACTCACTAATCCTGATGTGATTTAGTGCTTAATTATAACTGTGCCCATGTCTGCCTGGGCCTGCAAAAAAATCCTGAAGCTGTTCTTTCTTCATAGTCACTGAAGCAGAGAGACGTTCTCCAGAGTAAGGATCCCAGCTGTAGAGTTGGAAGGGATTTTAGAGAGAAGCTAATCCAAACTGCTAATTTTTACAAAAGAGGAAACTGAGCCCCAAAGTCAGGACGGGTGTTATCCAAGAAAATTTGCTAAGGCAGTCTCTGAACTCAGATGCTATGGCTCCAATTCTGGTTCTTCTTCCTTTGGGCCATGCTTTCTTACTTCAATTAATTTCTAAACACAGAATTATATTTATGTAGAATTAACCTAAGTCAACTAAAGTAAAAGCCTTGTAGTAATTCATGTTTTTATTAAGCACCTAGTATATGCTAGGCTGTTTTGTTGTTTTTTTTTTTAAGTGGGGGGAATTCTTTCATGCTTTTTTTTTTTTAGTAGCACTTTTTGTAGAAGGGAGAACCAGGCATCAAGTAATGTGAATGGTCAAAGAAATTATGGTGTATATTTTAACAAGTTTAACATATATTGGATTACTTGCCATCTAGAGGAGGGGGTGAGGGAAAGGAGGGGAAAATTTGGAACACAAGGTTTGCAAGGGTCAGTGTCAAAAAATTATCTGTGCATATGTTTTGTAAATAAAAATCTTTAATTAAAAAAAAAGAAACTGATGCACATGTGAAAGAAATGATGAAAGCAGAGTAGGAACTGATGATGAGTGAAACGGCACCAGGAAAATAACATTCACAGTGGAAATGGAACAAGCAACAGCAAAACAAGGGAAATGGAGTCCTAAGAAACAACAATGACTCCTTAAGAAATGGGAGAAGATATTTCCCTTTCTTCTTTGCAGACAGAGGTGGAAGATGATGGAGACTGATCTCCAAATTTCACTAAGAATACAGGACTTGAGCTGGGTGCTGCTCGGTTTGGATGAATTCTTTCTGTTGCCTTTGCCATAAGACTCTCTTGAGTTGCAAGAAACTTCCATGACTAGTACACCATCTTTGCATCATAACACTACTTGAATCAGTTACTTGGAGAGGACTCTTTGAGCCAAGCCAGCATTATCTCGTCTTGCAAACTTTTTTTTAAAGTTTTTGAAGTCAATCTCTGTAAGTTGAGGCAAATTTTACCTGTCTAGACCTCAAGGTGCTGCGGTACATAGAGGGCTGAGTCAGGAGGACTCTTCTAAAGTCAAATCCAATCTCAGATGCTTCCTGTAAGTCACTTAACATTGTTTGCCTCAGTTTCCCCATTTGTAAAATTGATCTGGAAAAGGAAATGGAAAACTATTCTAGTATCTTTGTCAAGAAAAGGGTTCAGGAGTTAGACACAAGTGAAATGATTGAATAACAACAATAAAATGAAGGTATTGAACTAAATTATACATAAGTTTTTTTCCAACTTTAAATCCTATGCTTTCTTGATGTAAATGAAATGGAAAACACAGGTTGCCCCAAAAAAAGAAATTTGGCTAAGATTGAAGCTATACTCCAGAACTAGTAGTTGCAACAAGAAAATAAACTAAATTTCCTAATCTTGTAACATAATATTAGAGGATGGGATATGACTTCCTCTTTAATTTTGACTTGCTTGAAACTAATCTTTTTTTTAAATTTTATTTATTAATACTTTTTATTTGCAAAACATATGTATGGGTAATTCCTAAACATTAACCCTTACAAAGCTTTCTGTTACAAATTTTCCTCCCTACTTCCCACCCCTCCCCTAGATGGCAGGATATCCACTACATGATAATTATGTTAGAATACTTAAGAAATCGAATATATGTATAGTTATTGCCACACATCATTTTTTGTGCAGGAGAAATCGTAGCTTGAAACTAATCTTGCATTTTCTGGCTCTCATACATCAAGCAGGTTATTTTAGATTTAGATTTCTAAAACCCCTCTCCTTTTTTTTAAAAAAATTTCTTTTTGTAGAAATAAAAAAGTTACAATATAGGCATCCCTGCCTCCAAAAAAGCTACTTTTTTTGTTGTTGTTTATAAAGATGTAATAATACAAAAAGAAGGGCTAAATTTGCATAAGTAAGATGCCACTTGTACTGCCAGTGTGGAGAGTCACCAGAGAAGGTGTAAAATAATAATGTGTAGTTAGTTTACTTCCCAGGGAGAGTGTAAGATTAATTAATACTTGCAGTGTGCTTTGAGATCTCCAGATGAAAGAATTTTTTTATAACATCTTAGAATGACAGTGATTATTATTTTGAATCTTTTGAAGCTTCATACTGAACAATAGAACCTGCCAAAATATTTTTCAGATCAAGAATTGGGGGGTAGGGAAGGGAGATCATTCCCCAAAACTCACTAAGCTTAGATACTCTAAATAACTCTCACTCATCTCCTGGGGATAATCTCTTGACAAACATGAAAAGAAAAACTTTTGGAATATGATATAAACCTCAAGAGTAGGGACTGTCTCATTTTTTGGTTTTGTATCCCCAGAATCTATTATATAGGATGAGTTTGGAAGAATTCACTATAGTTTGGGGTTCCTGCAGAACTGCTCCCCCATTATAGTAGTAAGTAGTAGTAAGTGGGAAAATCCCTTTTTGTCACCTTCTGTGTGTATATGTGTCTGCAGGGAGGGGAGAAAAGAGAAAGAAAAAAGGGAGAGACACTATAGAGCCAGTTCTCACCAAGAAGAAGAGGAAGAAAAGGGAAAGGAAAAAGCATTTATATAATGCCTACTATGTACCAGGCAAAATGTGTGAGCATTTATAAATTATACATTTTATAAAATATTTATTTTGTTTGGTCATTTGATTATCTCAAAAGTAGCACTCTAGGTTGGAAGGAGAGGAGATGAGAGAGATGAAAACATGCGTCTGTTTTATACACCACACTGTCAGTAATTCTACTCCCTTTCTATAGCAAACTGTTAATTTCAGAGGAGGATCAGTGTGTATTGGGAGGGAGAATAGGAATTACTTTATAGAGCTTTTAATTATTATAATATTATTTATTAATGATTTATTATTCAACTTTTGAGATTATTATAGTTCTTTTGTCAAAAACCATTGTTTTCTTGGACCACAATTCCAGCACCATCTGGCACTTCATTTTAATTAGAAAATAGACACCTATCCTTAAAATTGAAAAGAAAAGATGTCAATAAATGAATCAAGGAAATCAATGGGTGGGGGTGGGAGTTGTCTGTGGTGATTGAAGAGCACCAAAATGACATCACTTTGTCGGGGTCTAGGTATGTTGTATCTGACTATGACCAGCAGACCAGACCAATGCAAGCTCCGGAGGCTCCCACAAGTTGGGCACAAATAGTTCATACGAACAATTGGAGTGGGGATGTGCACATATCATATTTGTTTTGAGTTACTGCACTTCTGCTTTGCTCATAGAGCACAGATCCCTCCAGACAGCCTGACCCCAAAGAGAAGAACCCCTCTTCTTCTCACTTTCTCTGACTTTATTGCTCTCATTCTGGAGTTCCTAGGAGAAAAACTCTTAAACAAAGCTTATATTTGGCTCAGGATTGGTTCTAGAAAAATACTGATATATCTGATGGACATGGCTCTCTGCAACAATGAAATGCTTCAAACCAGTTCCAATTGTTCGGTAAAGAGAGCCATATACACCCAAAGAGAGGGATGTGAAATGTGGGCCACAACATAATATTTTCATGTTCTCTATTGAGGTTTGCTTGCATTGTATTTCCTTTATCGGATTATTCTTTCTTGTAGATACAATTTCTCCTGCACAAAAAAATGATGTGTGGCAATAACTATACATATATTCGATTTCTTAAGTATTCTAACATAATTATCATGTAGTGGATATCCTGCCATCTAGGGGAGGGGTGGGGAGTAGGGGGGAAAAATTTGTAACAGAAAGCTTTGTAAAGGTTAATGTTTAGGAATTACCCATACATATGTTTTGCAAATAAAAAGTATTAATAAAAAAATAGAAAAATACTGATATATAGGACATGTATAGAAAGATATCATCCATAAAACAGCTACATATTTCCTCTATTGCAAAGGAAATGTTTAAAACACAAAGTATTCCTAAATGTTCATCAATAAATATTTAAAGCATGAAACAATCATTTCTTCTATACTCTTGAGGGAGAAAAAGATTCCTAAGAAATTTGTGGAATTGTTAGATAGATATGTTTCATGTTCATCTCAGATTTGTACAAATTTGCCAAATCCTTTGGCTGGCTGGTATAAACTGGGCTTTCTTAGCTGTCACATCCCCCTGGCAGTGGTCACCTCTAAGAAGGGCTTGGTTTTAGGAAGCAACTCCTACTGGACAAGTCATCTCTGATTAAGAATACTGGATCTCTCAGGATAACTGTCAAGGCTGGGAATGTTCATATCTTACTGTTCAGTTACCTATTCTCTCTCTCTCTCTCTTTTTAAAATAATAGTCTTTTATTTTCAAAATATATACAAAGATAGTTTTCAACATTCACCCTTGCAAAACCTTGTGTTCTAAATTTTTTCTCTCTCCCTGCCCTCCACCCCCTCCCCTAGACAGCAAATAATCTAATATATGTTAAACATGTGCAATTCTATTATACATTTATCATGTTGCACAAGAAAAACCAGATTCAAAAAGGAAAAAAAATTACAAAGAAAACAAAAAAGCAAACAACAACAAAACAGGTGAAAATGCTATGTTGTGATCCATATTCAGTCCCCTTAGTTCTCTCTCTGGGTGCAGATGGCTCTCTCCATCATAAGATCATTGGAATTGGCCTGAATCATCTCATTGTTGAAGAGAGCCAAGTCCATCAGAACTGATCATTGTATAGTCTTGTTGCCATGTATAATGATCTCCTGATTTTGCTCATTTCACTCATCATCAGTTCATGCAGGTCTCTCCAGGCCTCTCTGAAATCATCCTGCTGGTCGTTTCTTATAGAGCAATAATATTCCATAACATTCATATACCATAATTTATTCAGCCATTCTCCAATTGATGGGCATTCATTCAGCTTCCAGTTTCTAGCCACTACAAAAGGGGCTGCCACAAACATTTTTGCACATATGGGTTCTTTTTCCTTTTTATGATCTCTTTGGGATACAGATCCAGTAGAGACACTTGAATCAAAGGATATGTACAGTTTGATAGCCCTTGGGACATAGTTCCACATAGTTCTTCAGAATGGTGTATCAGTTCACAACTCCACTAACAACTATTAGTGTCCCAGTTTCCCCACATCACCTCCAACATTTATCATCATTTTTTTCCTGTCATCTTAGCCAATCTGGGAGGGGTGTAATGGTACCTTAGAGTTGTCTTAATTTGCATTTCCCTGATCAATAGTGATTTGGAGCATTTTTTCATTTGACTAAAAAAGGTTTTTATTTCTTCATCTGAAAATTGTCTGTTCATATCCTTTGACCATTTATCATTTGGAGAATGGCTTGCATTCTTGTAAATTTAAGTCAATTCTCTGTTTATTTTAGAAATGAAGCCTTTATCAGAACCCTACAAAAAAGTGTAAAAAAATTTTCCCCCAGTTTTCTGCTTCCCTTCTAATCTTTTCTGCATTGGTTTTGTTTGTACAAAAGCCTTTTAACTTAATATAATCAAAATTATCCATTTTGCCTTCTATAATGTACTCTAGTTTTTCTTTGGCCATAAATTCCTTCTTTCTTTACAGATCTGAGAGGTAAACTATCCTTTGTTCTTCTAATTTGCTTATCGTATCTCTATGTCTAAATCATGAACCCATTTTGACTTTATCTTGGTATAAGGTGTTAGGTGTGGGTCAATGCCTAGTTTCTGCTATTTTCCAATTTTCCCAGCAATTTTTGTCAAAGTGAGTTCTTATCCCAGAAGCTGGAGTCTTTGAGTTTATCAAACACTAGATTACTATAGTTATTGTCAGTTACCTATTCTCAAGGAAAGAAACACAAAGAAGTGGCCAGGGACTCACTGAGGCAAGTTTATGTTGAGCATCATCACCAAGTTCTCTGTGATGGCTGCTATGGCTACAGGAGTGAGGGATGGAGGAAGGATGAGGGAGAAAAAACTCCTTGCTTCCTTAGTGGTACTTCGGAGTTATCTTAATTACCAGCCCACAGAGAGAAGATTGGGATCTTTTCCTAGATTATACAATACCAAGGGAGCAGCTTCTTTGGCTCCATCAATCAACTTTGACACAGACCCAGTCACTGAGACAGAGAAGCTGATGGATTGAGCATGCCCTCTAGTAAGGAAACTGATCCCTTCCCAGGGATGACTTCAGCCTCAGAGAAAATATTTCCCCATTCATTTTTAAAAAATCAATGCTTCTAATTAATGTTGTTAAGTGAACTCTGGATCATCAAGCAAAACTTTGATTAAAAAAAAAAGACCCTTCTTCAACCCTTAGGATTGTTGCAGGCAAAATCATGAAACAGAATAAGTCTTCAGACATTCTCCTATGTGCCTTTCAGATCATTCCTAACCAGGAATTCTTTTCTTCCTAGTCCAGAAGCCAAATTCAGTTGAAGGTGGGAGAGAAGGGAACAAAAGACGGTCTGCTCCCCAGGGAACAGTTTTATGGGGACAAGGGGCAGCTCGGCCCTCAGAGAGTCTTCCTATCCCTATAACTCACCCCCACCTCCAAACCCCAGGAAAAAGTGGGAGAACAGTAATGAGCAGCGGGTCCAAGCACAGACTCTGGAGAAGTCATGTTGCCCCAAACACTATGGAAGCAGTTGACTAGAGGATCATTTCCCATATCAGTACCTAGGAGCAAAGCTTGCCCTGTTTCATTTCTATGAACCTTATTTTCTTCATCTATAAAATGGGGGTACTAGTATCTGCTCTACACACCTTACAGGATCATTGGGAGAAAAGTGATTTGTAAATCTTAAAAAAAACCAAAAACTGTTTATACTAATGCATTGTTGGTAGAGTTGTGAACTGATCCAGCCATTCTCCAGAACAATTTGTAACTGTGCCCAAAGGGCTATCAAACTGCATACCCTTTGATCCAGCAGTGTCTCTGCTGGGCCTGTATCCCGGACAGATCATTAAAAAACGGAAAAGGATCTATGTGTGCAAAAATGTTTGTGGCATCCCTTTTTGTAGTGTCCATGAACTGGAAATTGAATGGATGCCCATCAATTGGGGAATGGCTGAACAAGTTATGATATATGATATTATGGAATATTATTATTCTATAAGAAATGATCAGCAGGATGATTTCAAAAAAGGCTGGAAAGACTTATATGAACTGATGCTGATTGAAGTGAGCAGAACTAAGAGAACATTGTACACAGTAACAAGATTTTAAGATGATCAACTGTGACAGACTTAGCTCTTCTCAGCAATCCAAGACAATTCCAATAGACTTGGGTTGGAAAATCACGTCCAGAGAGAGAACTAGAGCCTGAATGTGAATAGAAGCATACTATTTTTACCTTTTTTTCTCATGATTTTTCCCTTTTGTTCTGATTTTTCTTTTGCAACATGATTAATATGGAAATATATTTAAAATCATTGTACACATATAACCTATATCAGATTGCTTGTTGTCTCAGAAAGGGCAAAAAAGGGAGGGGAAAAAATTTGGAACACAAAGTTTTACAAAAATGAATGTGAAAATTATTTTTACATGTAATTGGAAAAATAAAATACTATTGAATTAAAAAAAAACCTATGTTTATGTATACCATCATCATTAAGACAAAGATACTATGGCCCAGAAATGTAGTGATTTGCCTAAAGTCACACAGCAAGTTTGGCAGAACCAGCCTTGACTGTAGTGTTTCCAAGTGGCAAAGATGATGGATTTGAGTTCCATCTTCTTGCCCTTCTCACTGCCATGGCATAAGAGATTGAGACCTGGAGACAGGGAGACCTGGGTTCAAATACTGCTTGAGACTTTTGTTGTATGACCTTGAACAAGTCACATCAACACTCAAGGTCGCAGGTTCCTCATCCTTAAAATAAGGAGTTTGAAAATGGTATCCTCAAAGAGCCCATTTCAGATCAGATCAACGATCCATTGAACCAGCTGGCAGAAGCTCTAATAAATCAGGACATAATGGTAAATTGAGAGCCTCATTGTGTTCAACTGTCGAAGGGCTGCCTTCTGGGAAAGCTATAACCCAGCTGGGGAGCTGGAGGTCATAGCAGTAGGATGCTCTAGTTCTAAGCTCCATGGTACCTTTGGCCTGTTTGGTCAACATTTCAGAGATACACAAAATGTTGTTGGGATACTGGCTGGAGTTGGAATAAATGTCAAATGTTTAAAACACTGCCTTTGCCTTCAAGAAGTTGCCAATCTATGGAAGAAACGTGTATGTGTGTATGAAATATATACATACATGTGTTTATATATACCCATATATACTTCCTCTGTGTGTATAAATATATATATATATATTCTTATTTTTAGGTGTATGTGTATATAATATATTCAATACATGTCTATATGCACATATGTATGTTTGTGTAAAAGCTCTGAAGACAAGTTCACATTTAAAATCTTAATAAATTTTATATATTCCCTCTAATGATATCATGAATATGATATTATCTAATAATGTGAATATGAAATATCATATGATAATATAGTGTTAAGTGAAAAGCAGTGTAGATGAATTAGATATGAATATCTAATTACATGAATATGAAATATCACATGGTAATATGTTGTTAAGTGAAAAAGCAAACAGTGTAGATGAATGTAGATGAATTAGCTATGAATATCTAATAATATCATGAATATGAAATATCACATGGTAATAAATTGTTAAGTGAAAAACAAACAGTGTAAATAGGAAATGCTGTAAAAATTCAGAAGAGGAGGAGGTCATGGTGGGGTGGAGTGGTCAGAAAGGTCTTCTGGAGGACCAAGGCTCTAGGTCTTGGAGAATGGATAGGATTTAGGTACTGAAGCAGTGACAAGACATTACAGGTGTAAGAAATATATTGGACAAAGGCAATGAAAATATCTATGTCTGTTAGAGAAATAGGGATGGACCTAGGGACGGTGTTGAGATTTGCTATAAAAACATAGTGGAAGGGACAGCTAGATGGTACAATGTACCCTGGAGCCAGGAGAATCTGAGTTTAAATCCAGCCTCAGGCACTTGAAACTAGCTTTGTGGCCCTGGACAAACCACTTAACCCAGATTGCCTCACCAAAAAACAAACCAACCTCAAATCAAAATAAAAATATTAAAAAAAAACACAACACAGTAGAAACAACAGGTTGGAAGGGCATTTTAAGGCCAAATAGGGAAGGAATAGTAAAAAGAGGGAAGAAGAAAAAAAAAGGGGGAGGAAAGAGAGTCTTGAAAGTCAAGTGAAGGAAATTAAAATTAGTAAGAGAGGCCTTTAGGAACTAGCTTGAATTTCAGGATTGTCCTAAGGTGTGGTGTAGTAGCTAGAGTGCTATTCTTGCAGGAAGTCCTGAGTTCAGATCCTTCCTCAGTCATTCGCTTCCCATGTGCCTTTGGACAAATTACTCTCTTGGTGGCAGTTTCATTCACTATAAAGTAGGGATATTAATATCTCTATTATATACCTCACAGAGCTGTCGTGAAGTTCAAATGAGAGTGCACATATAAAGCGCTTTGAAAACCTTGAAGCAATTTATATCCTTTTTTTTGCATTAAATCATAATAATAGCATAGTACAAGGAACTAACTAATCTTTAGGAAGCAAAACTTATGATTAACAGAACAGAAAAAATGGGATGCTATATGTATTATTTTGTTTGAAGAAATAAGAAAGTGAAATGATTTATTAATAGTCACAGAATTTTGAGGTAAGTTGCAGGTTGTACTTTCTCCATTCTCATATCAAACTATTTAAGCTTTTGGCTAGAATTTTTAAAAACCCTGTATATGTGTGTATGTAATGTATATATATATGT
>JAJPUD010004141.1:80161-113355 GCA_023553655.1 Myrmecobius fasciatus | reverse complement strand
ATTACTCTTATTTATCTTGTATATAACTTGATTGAAAATAATTGTTTACATGTCTTCTCCCTCAAGTACAAAGAGTACTTTTCTTTGTACTCCCCAATGTTTAGCACAGTGCCTAATAATAATAATAAATAATAGCACAGGCATTTAAAATAGTTTATTAACTGACTGATCACAACAAAGAGAAAGGCATATATGTGAATATGTTATCAAGGTAAAACTGACAGGCGTTGGCAACAGATTGGATTTGGGGGAGAAGAATACAGGAGAGAGTAAAGAATGATAGGTTGTGAGCCTCGCTGATTGAGGGGTGATCCCTTCCACAGTAATAGGGAAATTAGGAAGAGGGAAAGATTTGGGGAGAAAGATCGTGAATTCAGTTTTGGATGTGTGGAGTTTGATGTTTATGGGATGTCCAACTTGAGAGGTTCAATAGAAAGTTTGGAGATGCTATATTTATATTGGAGGCCAGAAGAAAGGTAAAATACATTTGAAAATTATCAGCATAGAATTGATAATTAAATCTATGAGCGCTAATGAAATCACCAAATGAAGTAGTACAGAGAGAGAAGAATTAGAGAGGTAGCAACTGGATAAAGATGTAACAAAAGAGAATGAAAACAACTGGACAGATAGGAGAAGAACCAGGAGAAAATAGTGTCAGGAAAACCTGGAAAAAAGAGAGTATCTGAAGAAAGGGGGGAGACCAGTAGCATCAAAGGTGGCAGAGTGGTCAGAAAGAATGAAAACCAAGAAAAGGCCATTGGATTTGGCAATGAAGAGATGATTAGTCACTGTGGAGAGGGCAGTTTGGGCTGAATGATGAGGTCAGAAGCAAGACTGTAGAATATGAGAGGAAAAAAAATCAAGGAATCTATTATAGATGGCCTTAGAACATTTAGCCACAAAAAGCACATGTGTTATTGGGATCAGGGATGGATGAATCAAGGGAGGGTTTTTTGAGCATAGTGGAAGTGTGGGTATGTTTGCAGGCAGTAGGGAAGCTAGAAAGAGAAAGACGGAAGAGAAGTGAGAGAGAAGAGGTAATTTGCTGGAGAAGGCTTGTGCATGTGGAGGGAAAGACCAACTCATTATATGAGAGGGGGGAAGAAAGAGATAATGGGAGAAGGCCTCCAGCTACATCAGATGAGGAAGAGGGGAGAAGAGGAAGCACTCAGTAAATGGCTTCAATTTTTTTTCTGTAAAATATGAGGCAAAAGTTCTTAGTTGAAAGGGTGGTAGGAAGGGCAGTCAAAGAAGGCTTGAGAAGGGCTTGAAAAAGACCATTGTGGTGATTGGGATGGTGAGCTAATTAGGGAGATATGAAACAATTGCCTTACAACAGTGAAGGCGGTCCTGGTCAGTATGGTTTATGATATCAGTCTGGTCATTCAGTAGCCCATATGGAGGAGTGAAGTCAGCAGAGAGTGGGAGTAAGCCAAGGTGGAAATTCTTAACTTTTCTGGGACATGGACCTTCCTTTGGCAGTCTGGTGAAGCCTACAGATCCTTTCTCAAAAGGATGTTTTTAAGTGCATAAAATAAAATATATAAAAGATTACAAAGGAAACTAATTATATCTTTTTATAATAACTTTTTATTTGTCAAAATACATACAAAGATTGTTTTCAACATTCACCCTTGCAAAACCTTGTCAGACAATTTTTTTAAAATACCATTTACTCTAAATGTATAACTTCAAAGACTTTTTTTATATAAACATATTTAGAAAATATCTTGCTGCACAAGAAAAATCAGATAAAAAAGGAAAATTACATCAAAAAGGAAAGAAAATGAGAAAGAAAATAAAATGCAAGCAAACAACAATAAGAAAGAGTGAAAGTGCTATGTTGTGGTCCACTCTCGGTTTCCATAGTCCTCTCTCTGGATGTGGATGGCTTTCTTCATCACAAAATCACTGGAACTGGCCTCAATCATCTCATTGTTGGAGAACCACATCCATCAGAAATGATCATTGTATAACTTTGCTGTTGCCATGTACAATGATCTCCTGATTCTGCTGATTTCACTCAGCATCAGTTCATGCAAGTCTCTCCAGACCTCTCTGAAATCGTCCTGCTGGTCGTTTCTTACAGAACAATAATATTCCATAACATTCATATACCATAATTTATTCAACCACTCTCCAATTGATGGACATCCATTCAGTTTCCAGAAACTAATTATATCTTGAAATAGTTACCAAAATATTTTAAAAAACAAGTTCAAAGACCCCATGTTAAGAACGCCTACTCTAGAGAATCTCTTTAGCTCTTCTTCAAGACCAAAATTCCACTCATTTCCCAAGAAAAGTGCTAAGTAAACCACAAGAGCATGATATTACTCTATGTGTATGTGTATATATATATGTATATATATATATAATATACATGTAAACATATGCATATATATACTCCCCCATTTATATGAGGGAGAGAGAGGCAGAGAAATAGAAAGAGAAATACAGCATCCCAAAAATCTTATTACAATTTTAAGCTATTAAAGCTCAACATTATATTAAGACTTTTGATACACTGGCTATACATACACACATGTACATATATATATCCACTCACTATATGTTTGTATATACATATATAAATACATGCTATAAACATAACACATATTTATAAATACACTATAATACTATATAAATGTGTATGTACACATCTTTAATATGAAACACATTTATGTATACATTTACAGAGACTTGTATGTATATACATGTACATGCATGTTCATGTACATATATTATGTTACTTGTTCATTCATTCAAAGCCACCGACATTTTAAGTGTCATGTCTGTCCTGCTGCAGAGCAATAGACCTGGGATACCAGATCACTTCCCTAAAGGCTGAGATGCTAGAAAGGCTTCAGGAGGCAAGGATATAGGGGGTGGGTGGTAGTAAACAGGTGCCATTTAACACTACTGTGTTAAGTGCTTTACAAATATTATCTCATTTAATTCTCACAACCACCCCGGAAGGCAAGTGCTATTATTATCCCCATTTTACAGTTGAGGAAACTAAGGCAGGCAGAGGTAGTAAGTATTGGAGTGCCATGCATATCAGGACTGATGTAGAAAGCCCATGATGTTAAAGCTGCCTATGTTCTTGTACTAGGAGCAGATTTTTTTTTTCTGGTTTCTTCCACCAATCCCAGACCTCAACTGGAGTTCAGAGTGATGGTGGCAGCATTATGCTCCTGAGGGTGTCCCATGATGGGACAGAAGGAAAGTTGTCTTTGGTACCATGTCTGCCAAGATATTCCTCCCCCATTTTTCAAATGTACATGGATAATCAAGTGGAAAAGGTAATCTATCTTAGAAAGCACATGTAGCAAAAGGGGACCTCAAAGATCCTGGTAGAATTTCTCCTTCCCTAGAGTCCTCCCCATAAGTCTGTGTCTGATATTGTCCAGAGATTAGATTGTCAATATTTATCTCTGAGTGGCTACTTAGCTGTGGTTATTACCATCAATCCATCAATCAAGTATTTATTAAGAGTTTATTATTTTTTATTGAAGCTTTTTATTTTCAAAACATATGCAAGGATATTTTTTCACCATTGACCTTTGTAAAACCTTGTGTTCCAATTTCCTTCCCTTCTCCCCATCCCATCTCCTAGATGGCCAGTAATCCAATATATGTTAAACATGGTAAAAAAAAATATATGTAAAACCAATATAGGCATACATATTTCTACACTTATCTTGCTGCACAAGAAGAATCAGATCAAAAAGGAAAAAAAAATGAGAAAGAAAATAAAATTGAAGCAAATAACAACAAAAAGAGTGAAAATTCTATGTTGTTATCCACCCTCAGTTCCCAAAGTCCCATCTCTGGGTGTAGATGGCTCTCATCATCACAAGATCATTGGAACTGGTCTGAATCATCTCATTGTTGAGAAAAGCCACATCCATCAGAATTGATCATCATATAATCTTGCTGTTGCTGTGTACAATGATCTCCTGGAAGAGTTTATTATTTGGTGAACAATTTGGAATGATGCCCAGGAGTTATAAAACTCTGTATACCCTTTGACCCAGCAATATTACTATTAAATCTGTTTCCTAAAGAGACTGGGGGAAAAGGAAAAGACTGTATATGTTCTAAAATATTTATATCAGCTTTATGGTGGTAAAAAAAAAGGAAATTGAGAGTATGCCCATCTACTAGGGAATGACTCAATAAGTTGTAGTATATGATTGTGAAGGAATATGACTGTGCTATAAAGAAATATGCTGGGAAAAAAAAGAAATGATAATCTGGTTGGGTTTAGAAAATCATGTAAAGACTTGCATGAAATAATGCAAAGTGAAATGAGTAGAACCAAAAGAACATTGTATATAATAACAGCAATATTGTTTAAGAGTAACTGTGAATGACTAAGCTATTCTGAATAATATGATCATTCATTTTGATGATCATTCATAATGATTAATATCATTTATAATTAAATATAAAGGATATATATGAAGGAAAATGCTATATATCTCCAGAGAAAGAACTGCTATATTTAAGTATATATTCCACATAAATATCTATATCAAATATTGGTCTCCTCTAATGTGGGGTTGGGACAAAGAGAGACAAATTAGCATTCAAAAATGTAACAAATAAATAAATATTTTTAAAAGAACTTTATGACGTGCCATGCACTGGATTTTCTGACACAATGAATGAAATAATCCCACACAGTGAAGACCAATATACACATTGCCTATGACTATGTAAATTACAACAAATTTTTTTATGATTTAATTACTGTAGAGAGAGCTCCAAGTAGGTAGCTTCTTTCTAGATACCATCTGGGGTGTCTGAGTAGGAACTGCTGCTAATAAGGGTACTTTTTCTTCCTCTCCTAATCCCATTGAGCCTCTCAGACCCAGGAGCTAAAAGGAAAGGTGACATATCTGTTCACAAAATCTTAGATGAACTGAAAGTCATTAACCACAATCTTTCCAATAGGATGAAACTCTGGTACCTCTCCATCCACCTATGATTCTACCATTGAAACTTTAGGCATTTTTATTTGTCCTATAATGGAACTCTAATACAGGGTCCCTCATTTGGACTGTGAATTCCTTAAAAGCAAGGAATGTCTCACTTATTCTATTTGTAACCCTGGAACTTAGCACACAGTGAATGCTTAATAATGTATTATTCATTCATTCATCAACACCTTCTTTATAATTGCTCTAATTTCTGTGATCTCCAGACAACTTTCTGAGAGAGAAGAAAAAGTCCTAGAATCAGGAAGGTAAGGAAGGCCTTAAGGAAGACATACTGGTTGGGTAAACTAGGCAAGTCATTTAACCTCCATGGGCTGCAGTCTTCTCATTTGTAAAATAAGAGATTTGTACTGGATAGCTTTTGGGGTATCTTCTAGTTCTAAATCTCTTATACCATGAATGAAAGAAAGAAAGAAGAAAGAAATTTCCCAAACTATCTTTATGAAGTATTTTTATTAAAACATTAATTACGGGGTAGATTGAAAAAAATTTGAGTCCCTTGAATATCAAGGAAATCAAATCAGTCGATACTTAAAGAAATTAATCCAGACTATTCACTAAAAAGTCGAATACTGAAAGTGAAGTTTAAATACTTTGGCCACATAATGAGAAGATAAAACTCATTAGAAAAGACCTTGGTGTTGGGAAAGATTGAAGGAAAAATGAAAAGAGGCTGGCAGAGGATGGGATAGATAGATAGCGTCATGGAAACAATGAACATGAATCTTGGCAGACTTTGGAAGGTAGTAGAGGGTAGAAGGTCCTGGGTTGCTATGGTCCATGGGGTCATCAAGAGTTGGACATAACTGAATGACTAAACAGAACTTTACTATTAAATGTCAGGAAATCTTGTGGGGTTTCTTGGGTAAATGTTGAATAAAATGATCTCTGAGGGCCGTTTCAAATCTGCTATTCTATGATTTTCTGTATGTAGTCTAGCAGAATCTCGGTCATCATGAGATCACTCGATTTTTGTCAATCATCTGAACAAAGAAGGCTCTTTAAGACCATCTTATCTTTTTTTTTAATTAAAGCTTTTTATTTGCAAAACATATGCATAGTTAATTTTTCAACACTGACCCTTGTAAAGCTTTCTGTTACAAATTTTTCCCTCCTACCACTCCACCCCCTCCCCTAAATGGCAGGAAGTCTACTACATGTTAATTATATTAAAGTATATGACAGATAGAATATGTGTATATATATTTATACAGTTATCTTGCTGTACAGGAAAAAAAACTTGTGAAGGAAAACATAATGTAAGCAAACATCAATAGAGAGTGTGAAAGTGTGAAAACTCAGATCCCACAGGCCTCTCTCTAGGTGTATATGGCTTTGTTCATCACCAAACAACTTGAAACATCTCATTATTGAAGAGAACCATGTCCTTCAGAACTGATCATCATATAGACTTATTGTTGCCGCATAAAATGATCTCCTGGTTCTGCTGATTTCACTCAGCATCAGTTCATGCAAGTCTCCCCAGGCCTCTCCAAAATCATCTTGTTGAAGACCATCTTATCTTTAAAGTTTGTGACCCTTTCCCCCATCTCCTTCCTCCCATCTTTCTCCAGCTGAATCACCAGGACTTCCTAAAATTTGTACCTAGCAAACATCCCATCCATCTACTCTCACCTTCCCATGAGGCCTTCTTTCATCCCTAATGCCTTGTTTTGGTAACAGAACCTATTTCTTGTTTGGGAGGTTCTTGACGGGTCTAAACCCAAAAGTCAGATAAAACCTTAGGGAAAACAGATTAGCCTAAAAAGGTATTTTTTCTTCTTTCTCCCTTCCTCTAGGTTAGGAGGTTTTATTATTAGGAGATGTACTTGGCTTATTCAGAGGCTCTATGTTTCCAGAACTTTGATGTTCTTTCCAGAGCAAGGAGGGCCCAGGATAACCACACACAAAAGCCAGAACTCACTGGTATCATTTATGAAAGGTGGCAACAATTTCTTTTTTCAAAATTGGAAAGCTATATTCTTTCGTGGTATGAAATAAAAATGTCATTTATCTCAATAGTATTTTATTTCTTTCAAAAGGAGAGTGACAAATTAGCACACTTTTAAATTTAATCTGCTTTATTAACATTTTCTCCATTGCTTCCTTAAATCTAAACAGCCAATAAAATAATGAATCAAGTCCTCATTTATGACATTTACTGATTTTTGCATGTAAATGAATAAAAAAAAAATTAAACAAGTTGATCTGAGCTGCCACAAACGAACCCTTAGTTCTCCAGTTGATAGATCTTCAAGGGAAGTCATTTACCTGATAATGTTGTTTGTAAGGGAATTTCCTGCTCAGGTAGAGATTGTCCTACAGGTTTCTTTTAAATCTGAAATCCTAAGATTCTAAATATGGCATACTAATAGAATAAAGCAAAATCTGAGTGGTACCAGCTGTTTAACATCCTTGGTTCCCCCCCCCCTTACACCCTCAATCTCTCAGAAATTCTCAAAGATCCAATAACATTTTTGGAATTAAGTTTTTTGTGTCTTTAATTGGATCAGATTAGAAAAAGCATTTATTAAGAACTTACTATGTGTCAGTCAGTGCAAGTGCTGGAAATACAAACAGAAACAAAAGGAAAGACAGTTCCTGACCTTAAGAAGCTTACATTCTAATGAAGAAAGATGATACCTAACAGAGACCTGAAAGTAGGAAGAAGGATATAGGGAGAGGAGAGAATGGCCACATGGACAAGGTGAAAAAAAGCTTGAAGATGCAGGAGTTGAAGCTAGTTAGAAGTTTGCCTGCCTGACATGGGCCCTTCCTTAGGAAGCAAGTTACCAGTCACAAGAGGAAGCCATGAGTGGAATTATCAGAACTTTGCCCAGTTTTTCTGGTGACCTTCAGACATCCCATAATTCAGATTTGCATGTGTGCCCCTTAAATGTAAAGAAACAATTTTATATGAGCTGGGCCTTCTCTGTAGCTAAAAACTGTCCCAGAGAATCAAAACTTCAAGAAAGTAACATGGTATTCCTAGTTCTCTCAAAAATGACAATTAATGACAATATTAAGGCAAAGTGGTGTTTGCTTTGGGCCAATTCAGATTGGGGCTTTCATTTGTTGTAGCAGAAAAAGGGAGAACTTGTATCCTAAAAAGAGCTAAAGCAAAGAAGGCAGACAGCACATGTTTAATAGAAACAATTTTCTCTTTTTGGCGATTGGCTCCAGCTTGGGGGTTTAGATTCCAACACTTTATTTAAAAATGTAAAAGTCTCCCTTGAGGTAAGTTTTTTTCTATTAGACTTTCCTCAGCACTAGAAATCCATGCCATAATGTTCACACATGTATAGTGATACATTAGACAGTAAAGAACTTGATACTGTTTCCTGTTAGGATTAGACCTAGTGAAATCTGGTTCCTTCCAAGGGAAAGGGTGATGCTAAATAGACAGACAAAAAATTTTTACTACAGTCACTGGACATGTTTGAAGGGACCAGTCAAAATAAGTTTGATCATTTTGTATTGCTGTAATCATAGAAAACAAAGCTTTCCAAAACATTTGCTCACATACTCATGGTTTTTGTAATAGAGTTTTAGAAAGTTCCCAGAAGAAACTACTTCCAGAGGTGATTTTTAGAACCCAATAATATTGTTTAAGTAAAAGTATTCTGTTTGTTCTCTGATCTCTGCTCCAGTTTTTTATCTCCATTATCAGTTTTTACCACTACCACTGTTACTGCTAATCAGCATTTTACGTTTACAGAGCATTAATTGCCAAGATTAATTGGTTACCTTCTGGTAAGAACTTTGAAGATTCAATAATGTTATCTCCTTTTCTCCTTCCCCCCCTTCAATTAAAAAAAAATGACAACTATCAATACCTAGACATTATTCTACAATATCCTTATTGTAGGTCTTTAGATCACACACACACACACGTTTTTTGTTTTGTTTTGTTTTTTTGCTGAGGCAATTGGGTTAAGTGACTTGCCCAGGGTTACACAGCCAGGAAGTGTTAAATGACTGAGGTCACATTTGAATTCAGGTCCTCCTGACTTCAGAGCTGGTGTTCCAGCCACTATAACAACTAGCTTCCCCTTACATTATGTTTTTTTATTAAAACTTTTTATTTGTATAACATATGTATGGGTAGTTCCCCAACACTGATCCTTACAAAGCTTTCCATTACAAATTTTACCCCCAGTCCCCTCCCCTCCCCTAGATGGCAGGAAGTCCACTACATGTTAATAATGTTGAAATGATTGAGAAGTTATGCAAGAAAAATCCTATCTACAAGAAAAAAAAAAAAGAATCAGAGAAAGGCAACACAATGCAAACAAATGTCAATAGAGATCATGAAAATGTTACGTTGTGGTCCACATTTCATTTCCCTCTCTCTGGGTATATATGGTTTTCTTCAGTGAACAATTGGAACTGGTTTGAGACATTACATTATATTTTTTAAAAGGCATTCTTAAGTAGCAAAAGACCTAGAATGGCATGGTGGATGAAAACCTGGTTCAAATTATGTGTTTGATATATTTACCTCTATGAAGAAAAAAATCTGAGCCCCATTGCTCTAGAATTGTGGTCAGTAATATTATTTTTAAAAATTCATATGTTATTCTAAACTTAATTTCCTAGCAATCAGAGATACCAGTGGAGCACTCTGACTGATTAGTGTTAATTCCCAGATCTTTTCTTTTTTTAAGACTCTAAAACACAGTTTATAAAACTGTTTTTGACTGGGGACTTTTCGTTTTTAAATAATTTATTGTTCCTTTTTAAAGTAACTGTATAAAACTTAATCGCCTCACTTATTAATGATCCCCAAAAGCATAATGATGTATGTAACAGAACATTGATTTGAGAAGCAAAAGTTTTAAGTTTGGGATCTGATATTTAGCAGCTGTATAAGCCTGAGCAATTCACTTAAACTTTAACCAAGTCACTGAGCCTCAATGACCTCATTTGTAAAATGAAAATCCTAATGCTCATGATATCTGCCTCTCCAAATAGTTGTGAGAAAAGTACTTCATGAATTTTAACAGACTGTGAATAGGTAAGTTACCATAAGGCTGGATATGTCCAGCACAAAAAGAGGGAAAGTCATCCATATTATTTGATCAGGGAAAGCAGAAAGATCACATCAATTTGGAATTTTGGTCTAAATTATCTAGTATAAAGGTATAAAGGAATGAATTAGATAGTAATTGCCTCTTCTCCCTTAATCTTTTCTTAGGTAATGCAATTTGATTCACCATCAAAAAACTTATTGGAACTAGTTATGACTGAGGTCATTGGGGCACAGGGAGGGAAAAAAAAAAACAAAACAAAAAAACCCAACAACCTTCCCTTCAGATAGAACACAACAGGAAATGAACAGTTCTACTGTACTCTGCCCTAGTCAGACCACACCTGGGAGTATTGTGCTTAGTTCTTTTAGAAAAAAAAAAATCATCACATGAGATAACATAGGCAATACACTTTGCCAATCTGAAAGCACTATAGAAATTCAAGATCTTATTATTAGCACCATTCCTGATGATATTGAAGTGATTCAGTTTAGTTTAACAAGTGTAAGGAATTCTATTCTTTCCCTATAATTTTCCCTTCTTTCCCATTTTCCTCTTAGCATTGAGAGCACTACTCTTCACCCTTACGATCAATTATGGGAATCCACTTCCTTGATGATCTTCAAAGCTTCCCCAATGGCCACAACACTACCAGTTCCTACTCATAAGTTTTTCCTCTCAGATTTGGAACATATCAGCTCCTGCTTTCTGGCCTGAGACATATCTGTTCACTTCTTATATAGGAAGAGCTTCCAGATGCCTGTTAAGATAGGAAGTCAGCAGTTAATGGCTAGCTATGCCAAGATTCCAAAATCAACTTGGAACTTTATGATCATCTGCCTTCATTCATGTTTTTCCTGGACTCATTCCCCAATTGCTGTCCTCCAGTTCTTGCTGTGATGGTCACACCTGACTCCATCTCCCATCTCTGCTCTGGCTCCCCATTTCCTGGAATACTCTCCCTTCTCATCCCTACCTCAGTTTCCCTAACTCCCTTCAAGATTCAACTCAAAATCCATCTTTTGGAAACCTTTTCTGATCTTCCTTCTGAGATTATCTTCTATATACTTTAAATATATTCTGTGTTCACACATTATATACACGTTGTTTGTCAACATGGGGACCATATTGTTACCTTTCTTTGTATCCTTAGTGCTTAGCACAGTGCCTGGAACCTAGTTCTGCCTCATAAATGCTTGACGAATATATATATGCATACACACACATATCCTATTTGCTTTACCATCTTATGGAGGGAAGAAGAGACAGAGGAAGGGAGAAAATTTGGAACTCTTTTTGGTATAAAAAAGGAATATTGGTTTTTTTTTTTTAAAGAGTCAATTGGGCAATTGTTCAGAAAAATTCTTGATGAATGATTAACTAGGATGCTAAAGGCCTTTAAGAGTATTCAGTGAGGATTCTTTCATATTCATATTAGAGAAAGGACAAGTTGGAAAATATAGTAGCCACTTTTAAGAAGTTGAAGGTTTAGAGGGAACAAGATTTGTCAATTAGAACTAAGAATAATTAGTAGAAATTGCAAATCAAGAAATGTATACTTGTTAGGAAAAACTTCCCAGATATTAGTGCCATCACGAAGTAAAACTATCTGCCATTGTTGATAGTGAGTTCCTTCTCTTCAGGCAAAAGTTTGGTGACCAATTACCAGGAATGATGTAATGGACATACTTGGTCAGAGAAGGATTGGAGTAGAAAGTTTTTGAGATCTCCTTCAACTCTAAAACTATGAAATTCTGATTCTGGCCACTTGTATCTTCTCTCTTTCAGTCAGTCTTCTGGCACACCAGACATCTGAGCATGGATGGGCTAAATAGTCAGATTTTAGGTGTGCATAGTTAATTTCTCTGGCGTAACATGAGGGACATTCAGGACATGAATAGCTCTGCAGGCTCAGAATCCCTGATAATGTTGAAATGATTCAATTCAGAACATATGTAAGGAATTCTATTCTTTCCCTAAAATTTTTGCTTCTTTCTCATTTTCTTTTTAGTGGTGAGGAAACCACCAACTATCCTTCCAATCACTTATGGAAATCCAGAATGTTGACTTTGCCATAATTGAAATTAAGGTAAACTGAGGCACAAAGTTCCAAGAACATTTAATTTATTGTTGAGGTTAGCAATTACCAGAAACAGGGTCTTTAGCTACTTGACAAGCAAAAAAACCCCAAATGAAGACAGAGATCATTTCTCCAGATGAGAGAAGAAGCATCTACAAAATATAAGGTAGCAATCATAGATGGGGAAGATAATATGATTGGTTATGAAGTTTGTAGCATCACAGATATAAGGAACAATATGATTGCCTGGAAATTGGGAGAAATAGGCTAACAACAACCCCACCTTTCATCTTGTCCCTTTGAAAAGGTCATTGGTGGTATCCTCTTGCATGGTTAATTAGCATCACAGCCATAACAGGCCAGACTTTCTTGAAAGACACCCAATATTACAGAGATCACCAGACACCATCGCATCTACCTGCATTCTTCAAGGATAACAGATTTTCTTGATTGAAGAATAGAATGATTGTCAGAAAAACTGAACTTTTTAACTTAATTAACTGGAGAGGAAAGCTGAACTTCTAAACTTAATTCAGAAACAAAGAAATGTGATTTAGGCAGTATATAAAATTATTTGCAGTGATACAGAATAGAATCAATCACAAAATAAAATCAATTTTATTTTCTCACCCTCATACTTGACTCCTCACCTGCCACTCACAAAACATATCCAATCTGTTACCAAAGTCACTTTTCTATCTTTACAACATCTCTTGCTCACTCCCAGAGCTGCTGCTCAGGGCAGGCCCATCACACAGAAGCTTTCTGGTTTCTCTCCCTGATCCAATCCACTCAAAGTGATTTTCCTAAACTGCAGAGCTGCCCATGTCACCTCCCCTACTCAACAATTTACAGAAGTTCCCTATCATTTACTGTATCAAATGCTCTGCTGGCATTTAAAGGTCTTCCTTACTTATGAAGCTCTTTATTACCTTTCTACTTTTCTCATACTATACTCTATTATCCAGATTAATTGATTCCTCATGTGTATCCTCCATCTCCTGATTCCCCACTTTTTCATTGCTGTCTTCCTTGCCTGGAATGGTTATTTTCTCCACATCTGCCTGCTGGCTTTTCTGGCCTCCATCTGTAAATGCCATTCTTCAGTTCCCCTCTATCTCCCACTTCTAGCACCTTACATGAGCTTCCATTCACTCTGCCTAGATGTTGTAAATATATAGTCACTTGCATGTTGTCTCCCCCTTTAGAATGAAACTTTGGTGTAGATGGAGTGTGTTTTTGCCTTATTGTGTTATTTCCATGGTTTCTCATGGTGGCTGAAATGCAATTATCCCTTTCACATCACAACTGAAACTGTGGTTTCAGACTATCACAGGTCAGCATAAGAAAGTAAATGGTAATTTTTGAGAGTTTTGCAGAAGTCACAATCAGCAGACAACAAAGAGCCTATGACCAAATATTTAACCCAAATTTTACAATAATGTACTGTAGACCCACTTAAAAGAAAAAGAATTCAGACTTATTCTCTGGTATGAAGGGAAGGCCAAAAATTTCTATACAAGTTTTCCAGATCAAGGGGGATGCTGTGCCACTAATCCCTATGATGTAGAAGGGATAATTATAGTATGCCCTAATAAATGCTTGTTGACTGCTATCTCACCTCAATCAATGAAATGTAATCAGAGTAAATGACTTCATGAAGTTTTAAATTTTTGGTTTGGACCCTTTGATCCCTTTTTGAAACATGAATATCTTTAAATGGTGAAGAAAGGACTAGTGTGATTTGGTTATCCAACACTAACTCTTGTTATGACTTTGGCATAATTGAAATTAAGGTAAACTGAGGCACAAATTTCCAAGCACATTTAATTTATTGCTAAGGTTAGCAATTGCCAGAAACAGGGGTTTTAGCTCCTTGGCAAGCAAAAGGACCCCAAATGAAGACAGAGATCATTTTTTCCAGACAAAAGAAGAAGCATCCACAAAATATAAGGCCTTTAATATTTAAATATTGGAGATGCCCAAGCCATCCACTGCCTCTCTGGCCATCACTAGCCATCTTGACTTTTGTCTTGCCATTGGCCCTAGAAGGCTGTGGGAGGCAAGAAGGAGGTCAATGGCTTCGTGCACCTCTTAAATAATTAAGTGCCACACTTAAATACAATTCATGTACCAGACAAGATATCATCCCATGATGTCACTGGTCTTCTTCGAAAAATGAAGGATGGGGGCAGCTAGGTGGTACAATGGATAGAGCACCAGCCCTGAAGTCAGGAGGACCTGAGTTCAAATTTGGCCTCAGACACTTAACACTTTCTAGCTGTGTGATCCCTGGGCAAGTCACTTAACCCTAACTGCCTCAGCAAAAGAAAGAAAGAAAGAAATAAAAATTAAGGATGAACAACAAACGAGAATCAGAAGAAATCTCCGAGGGTGACTTAGTTTAGCCATGGGTCAATAAACTGGTAGAGCCCTCCAAGTGAAGAACTTCTGATCTCAAGGATATATTCTCTATTCCTCTTAAACACACCTATAAAAGTCTCTTTCAGGGCTGCCCTATCTAGAGGTCAATTGAGTTCTTGTTCAGTGTCCTGGAAGTTATGAAAGAATTCAGCAGGCAGGAAGAGAACCAGTTATACGACCAGATGTGGTCTTTAATTGATACTGAGTGGTCATAACACCATCATATCATACCTGGCCTCAGGGGATACCCTCTCTGCCCTTCCAGACTGTTGGAGTTCCCACACACACACTTTGTCCTTCAAAGTGTCACTTGTCCAGGGCATCGAGGTTCACAGAGTGCCAGGCTTGGAGTCAGGAAAACTCATCTTCCTGAATTCAAACTCAGACACTTACTAGTTGGGTGACCCTGGGCAAGTTACTTCACCCTGGCTCAGTTTTCTCTTCTGTAAAATAAACTGGAAATGGAAATGGCAAAACATTGCAATATCTTCCCAAAAAAGAAAAGAAAAATCAACCAAAAACCCAAAGCAAAATAACAACCCCCCCAAAAAAACAACCAAATGGGGTCACAAAAAGTTGGACACAGCTTAAAAATGACTGAATAACTACAATAAATCAGCTATCCCAGCTACCTTAGTGTCTTAAATAAGCCACTGATTTAAAAAAATAGGCTAAAGTCAGAAGTCTAAGCTATTTTACTCTATTCCATTGATAGGTCAATGGGAATAGCAGCATCCCTCAGACCACCATTCTTGCTTTCATCCCAACCCTCACAGCCATATCCTAGGAAAGCAACTCCTGTGAGAAAGAGGCAAACATCCCTATCCAATCAAATGCCATTAATGGGGCAAGCAAGCCAGTATAGCTGAAGCAAGAAGGCACCCTGAGGGAGAAATGGGAGACTGAAATGTGCCAGGCAAATCATTGCGACCACCTTAATGACAATCTCCTCTCATACCCTGATGAGACCGCCCAGGACCCTGAACCCCAAATCCTTGGGAACAGCATTGCTTCCAACTTTATGCCCTCAGCAATCATCCTGGGAAGCAACCCCTGGGAAGATGCAATCTGGCAAATGCTTCTGCAGTTGCTATAGACACAGCAACAGGAGATCCAGGAAAAAATGTTCTCAACAAAGTCCTTGGTACCATCAAATGATTCAGCATCAGAAATCAAAGTATATTATCATTGGAAATGACAATTAAAGAATACGCAATAATATCTGCTATTCCTGTTGTACCTTAAAGTCCACAGGACCTTTCTAAATGATTGTAGCTGAAATCTTCCATATGTGTTGTATCCCCCATTCATTTCCTAGAAATCAGGCATTGTCTTAATTTTCTACTTGTATCTCCATAATAAATGCTTTATTCATTCATTCTTTTATTTATTCTTTAGAGACTTCTTGCCAGATTGGCATCTCTCCATTAATCACCATGCTTTGAGTCTAGTAGGTCAACTATTTTCCAAATTACAACTGTCATTCATCCAGTGGTCATTTCTTCACCTTGTCTAAAATAATAAAATCAGTGAATCAGTAAGCATTTTTCTTAAGCTCCTACAATTTGCAAAGCTCTGTGCTGAGTCTTAGGGATATAAAGGGGAAAAAATGAAATAGTTCCTGACTTTCAAGAGCTTCTATCTTACGGGTTCAGGGGAGGACCTTCTGCAACTTGGTCAGATGAATGAAATCCACATATACTGTATTCATGTTGTTGTTGTTATTACTATTGGTCTCCTCCTCCTCTTCCTCCTCCTCATCTTCCTCCTCCTTCTTCTCCTTCTCCTTCTCCTTTTTCTCCTCCTCCTCCTTCTCCTTCTTCTTCTTCTCCTCCTTCTCCATCTTTTCCTTTTCCTTCTCCTCCTCCTCCTCCTTCTTGTTCTTGTTCTTGTTCTTCTACTTCTTCCCCTTTCTTGAAGAGAACAATCACATTCAGAGGATGATGTCTTGTCTTGTGAACCAATCGACCAGTCTAATAACTCCATCATACATATAAAATATAAATATATGAATCATACAGAAATATAGATAGATGATAGGCAGTTTTGATGTGAAATGATAGAGACAGAGAAATTTCAGAGAAAACTTAGAAGAGATGAGACTATCAGGAGGTTGTGGAACTCAAGCTGAGTCTTAAAGGAAGTCAGAAGTTGGGAGAACATTCCAGGCATGGGAAAGGGCCACAGAATCAGGAGACAAAATGTCCCTTACGAGTTAATAGCAAATAGGCCAGTAGGACTAGAGAGTGTAGAAGAAAAGAGAATGTAAAAAGTTGGGAAAGGTAGGAAGGATCCGTGTTGTGACGAGCTTTACATAACATAGTTAATATTTGATTGTGGAGGTAAGGGGTTTATTGACCAGGGAATAATATGGTCACACCCATAATTCAGGAAAACTACTTTGGAATTGGAGGGGAAGATAGAAAGGGAAGAGGCTTGAAGTAGGAGAAACAATTAGAATGGAAACTTCCTTGAGGATAGACTGATTTTTATTTTATTTATTTATTGTAGCCCCAAATCTGGGCCTGGAGTCAGGAAGAATTGAATTCAAATCTGTCTTTGCCAAGAAAACCCCATGGGCAGTACTGGTGTGCAATGGTCCATGTGGTCACACAGTGAGACATGACTTGAAAATCTGAATAACAACAGTTCCTGTGCAGTGCTTTGCAGAGAGCCGAATGCTTGGTAGATTGCATTAACAAGACTAGTGATGCATTCTCATCATAAGGAATATAATTTATATTTCAATAATATGCTAAGTGCTAAAACCTAGGAAGTATTGTATTATTCTCCTCCTTACCTAGGGAAAGTAAGACATCAGAAATATTTCTTTCTGAAAATTCTTGGAAGATTCTAAGGAATTATTCTGTGTTAATATTTCTTTTCCTTCAGATTAAAGGCCCACTTTGGGGAAGCTCTAAGTCTCTCAGTTCATAAGACACTCTAGGAAAATTGTCCAGTTTATGTAATAGCAAACACCATCAAATAGGACTGACTTTCATGTTTTTAGAAGTGAATCTTGGAAAGCTGGAAGAACACAGTAAAACAAGCATCTGAAATAATAATAATTATTATAGCAAATACATAATTTTGCCTTTATAATTTTTTTGCTTTATTTTTTAATATTTTTTATTTTATATTTATATTTATATTTTTATAATTGCTTTATAATTTACAAAGTACTTAATGTATAAGGAGGAAAAAGGAAGGAAACAAACATTTATTAAGTACTTTACTCTGTGCCTTGCCCTGTGCTGAATGCTCCAGCCATACTCACTTAAATCCAATTTACGCCAAGACTAGACATCGTTCTCATAGAACAAGAGGAACAAGAAGTAGAAGAACAAGAACAAGAAGAATTCTTGAACTCCAACAACAAAACAACAATAAAATGAGGATTCGGCAACTAAATGCTAGGGATGCAAAGACAAGCAAAAAACCCCCCAAACAGCCTCTTACCCTCAAGGAGCTTACATTGGCGAGAAGACAATACAGAAAAGAAAGCAGAAAAGGGGAAGGAGATTGAAGCTACCTATTGGTTTTTGAAGTACAAGTCAAGAGAAGAGCTAGAAAGGAAATGAAGACTAGGATCTTCTACAAAGTGAAGGTTCTAGGAGGAATTCACTAATAGGAGAAGAAGGGGAGAGGTGGGCCTTGTGGAGGGATGTGTCCAGGATGAGCAGACTTCATGGACCGAAGGCTATTCCAGGTAAGGAAGGTCCAGGGTCTGAAGGAAGTGCCAGGATGAATCAGCTTTAGAAAAGATGTGGTTCTGAAGTCCGGAAAGTAAGGAACAAGACCTGGAAGGTAGGGATCTCATTTGATCTTTAAGACAATCAGTTGAGGGAGGTAATTCATTATCCCATCTTACAGATGAGGAAACTGATGTTCAAGGAAATTGTGTGATTTGCCTCAAAGCAGAGACAGAAATTATCTGACTCCAAGAGTCTATAGATAAGAGACTCTATTATCTGACTCCAAGTCTACTTTTCTTTCAGTGATATCCTATTATCGGCTCAGAGCAAGATTTGGGCTTTCATTGATTAAGAAGTAGAAATGAGAATAATTTGTGGACCTGGAATAAAAAGAGTAAGTATTCATTGCTTTGCCCATGGCACTGTCAGTAGCCCAGGGGAAAGCCCTAGTAGGTGGGTACTTAAGTTAAGTGGAGGAGATAGTCCGGTATTTTATTCTGACCTTTAGGAACCTTTAAGTAGGTAGCAAAAATCCGAGGTTAGGGAATCTATTATTCTTCCTTTTCATTGTCCTGTTTATTAATCCATTAGGCTACTGGGTCTAATAAAGCAAAATTCTGGTAGAAGTGAGAACATTCTCTAGAGAACATTTGTTCACAGCTAATGGGAAAATTTCATTCGAAGGGGACTTATGTAAAGTAGAGAAATGAGGCATTTGTCAAAATCAAAGTAGTTCCCAACCTGTTCAAATGTAAATTGAGGTATACTATGACAAATTTAGAATTTTGTCTATGAAGAATTGCACATGTTTAACCTATATTGAATTACTTGTTGTCTAGGGAAGGGGAGGGAGGGAGAAAAATTTGGAACACAAGGTTTTACAAGGGTGAATGTTGAAAACTATCTTTGCATGAATTTTGAAAAATAAAAAACTATTCTTATTTTTTTAAAAAAAGAATTTTATCTATGTGCTAAAGGATCAAAAGTTTTGCAAGCTTTGGCCTGGACTATTCAGACAACTCTTCTCCCAAATCGCCCCCCCCCACAATAACAACAACAAAAAAGCTGTTCAAGTTTTGTGACTCACTCTTGTATAAATGTTTGCTTTAATTTTACCTGCATAGACACACTCTTAAAGGAGAGGTTCTTCCAGGAGATCATTGTACACAGCAGCAACAAGATTATACAATGATCAATTCTGATCATCTCTTTCCAACAATGAGACGATTCAGTTCAGTTCCAATGATCTTGTGATGAAGAGAGCCATCTACATCCAGGGAGAGAACTGTGAGATATGAGTGTGGACCACAACATAGCATTTTCACTCTTTCTGTTGTTATTTGCTTGAATTTTGTTTTCTCTCTCAGTTTTTTTTTCCTTCTTGATCTGATTTTCTTGTGCAGCAAGAAAACTGTATAAATATGCATGCATACATTGAATTTAACATATAGTTTAACATATTTAGCATGTATTAGACTACCTGCCATCTAGGGGGAGGCAGTAGGGGGAAGGAGGGGAAAATTTGGAACATAAGGTTTTGAAGGGTCAATATTGAAAAATTACCCATGCATATGTTTTGTAAATAAAAAACTTTCATTTTAAAAAAGAGGTTCTTGTATTGATTTCCATGACCACATAATACCCAACAAAATAATTCTAGTGTTTCCCAAACTCATGTTAAAATTTCACTCTCATAGAATATCAAATTGAACAAAGTTTGAATTAAATTTGAACTGTAAGCATAGCATGCAATTTTCGAACCATCTGGGAAAACCCATCAAACATTTATAATAGAATCTGAGAGAGAAGAAATAAGATTCTGAACTTTTATTGTTGGGTGCAGAGATCAGCACTGTTTGTCTTTTTTTAAAATAATAATAGCTTTTTATTTTTCAAAATACATGCAAAGACCCAGAGAGAGGAATATGAAATGTGAACCACAACATAACATTTTCATGCTCTCCATTGATGTTTGCTTGCATTGGGTTTCCTTCCTCAGATTTTTTTTTCTTGTAGATACGATTTTTCTTGCATAGCAAGATAAGTGTGGAAATCTGTGTACATATATTAGATTTCCCAAGCATTTTAATATAATTAACATGTAGTGGATATCCTGCCATCTAGGGGAGGGGAGGGGACTAGAGGGGAAAATTTGTAATGGAAAACTTTGTAAGGGTCAACGTTAAAGAATTACCCATACATATGTTTTGCAAATAAAAAGCTTTAATAAAAAAAATACATGCAAAGATAGTTTTCAACATTCTTTTAATAGAGACAAATGGATGCATAATAAGTAATTACTTCTGGATGTTTAATAATGTCTATAGCCAAAACCTTTGACCCATGATAGCAAAGAACTGGAAACAAAATAGATGACCATCATTTGGGGAATGGCTAAACAAATTGTGGTACCTGAATGTGAAGGGATATTCTTTTATCCTAAGAAATGATAGATATGAAAAACATAGAGAAGCATGGGGAGACTGATAGCACTGGAGCAAAATTAACTAAGAAGAACCAGGGAAATGAGATATAAAATGACTAAAACAGCAGAAAAAATTGATTAACTGGAGACAGAGAAGTTAAATAACTTGGCAAGGGTTATACCTGAGATAGAATTCTTGACTGTAAGATTCTATACATTATGCCACATAATAAGCATAATAAGCAAACAGGTAGAGATGAAAAAAAAATGCCTTCCTCCTTTCCTTGCAGAGGAGAGAAAGTATGGGAATGGACCACTGGATATATATATTAAGACTGGTTTGATATGTTGGTTGGTTCAGCTGAAATAGTTTTTTTTTTTTTAACTCTTTCTTGTTTGTTCTTTGTTATAAGAAGAAGCATATTTCAAAATTAAAGTGATTAAAAGTAAAACATGATAATTTTCTTAAAGTTAAAAAAGAAATAATAAATTATTTAAAAAGGAAAAGCCCCTAACCAAAAACAGCTTTATAAAATGTTTTAGAGTCTTAAAAAAGAACTGAGCTGGGAATAAACACTAAACACTCCGAGTGCTCCACTGGTATGTCTGATTGCTAGGAAATTAAGTTTAAAATAACATATAAAAATTTAAAAACAATATTACTGACCCCAACTCTAGAGCAATGGGGCCCAGATTTTTTTTTTCCTTCATAGATCATTTCAGGACTCTTGACCCAAGCAGCAATTGTTTAACTAAGGAAGAAAAAAACAAAACAAAATAAAACAAAAATGCTTTACCAGAATTAACAGGAAGAATGACTTTTGATAAGATGTGAATAAAGTGATAGTGAATTTTAATTAACTATCCCAAGTAACTGATTCAAAACCAAAATTGTAGATATGATCTATTATAAACACTAGGATTATAAAAGAGCAATGCACAAGTCACTTGGAAAACCTTCTAATCTATGAACTATGGTTCTGAAACATTCTGGATTTGAGTAAACTTTCTGAGAAAGACTAGAAGACTGATTCATGAATATCACAAGGGATGAATATCTCTCTTGAAAATAATTCATTGTAATAGTTACAGCAGGATAAATGGAAAGAACAACAACACTGATAAAAATAAAATGCTACATAATCATAATGATCAAGTTCGACCCCAAAGAAGATATGTGAATGAATAAATGAATGAAAAAACGTTTATTAAAATAGTGATTATGTAATACCAGACACTGTGCTAATCACTAATTATACAAGCAAGGCAGTCTGTACCTTCAAAGAGCTTACAGTCAAATAGAGAGAGACAACACCTAAAGGGGAACTAGAGCTGGAAAGTAGGTGGGGAGTAAAGGGAGAAACAGGGGAAACTTGGACGAAAGAACATCATTTGAAAATGACCAGAAAGTAGCAGTGACCCAGGATTCCTAGGGCAGAGTTCAGAAGAGGAGGAGGTCCAGGGCTTAGGTGGACCCAGGCTTAGGTTTGGAAATGGCTAGGAAAAGAATGAGAATGAGACAGAAGACAAAGAGAATGAAAAAGACAAAGAAGAGAGAATTCTTCAAAGAGATGGGGGACAAAGAATGTGGATTTCAAGTCCTTTGGATTCAGCTGCTGCACTGACTAATTTTACCAAAAATTTCCCCCCTTCTTTCCTTTTTTCTTTTTTTGGTTTTGTTTTGTTAATAGGGATGATTTTTCTATAGTAGAAGAAAAAGGGATATGTTGGAAAATAAAGGCAAGATATATAAAATAGCTATCAATAAAAAATTTTTAAAAAGAAAACTTCAAAAATAAAAAAATTGCTTTCTGAAGTTTTTGTTACTTTCCTTTGGAAGTGTAAAAACAAGCTCAGATTTTTAATTTCTAAACAGACAAAAGAGGCAAATTCCTGTTAAAAATGCTTGTTACAGCTGATAGGAAGAAGGGCAAGTTGGATATGTTCTTTCTTTTTTGATGCTGGAAGTTGCACTACATAATTTAAGAATTAGAAAGTAGTATCACTACCGATGTAACAACTCCCTTGTTTCCTTCAAGCTTTATAAATCATGGTTTTCCTGGAAGCCTTCTTGCCTAGACTTAAAATTCAGTAAGTTGAGTATTCACAACAGTGCTTTGCACATAGTAGGTGCTTAACAAATATTGGTTGAGTGCTTCAAGATGCACTCAAGTTTTTTTGGGTTCCAGTGATTTTTTTTAGTTTTAGTAGATTACAAACTCAATATGAGTCAGCAATGTGGTGTGGGATCCAAAAGACTAATGTTCTATCTTGGGCTACATTAAAGAGGTATAGCTCCTCTTCTTTTATGAACCCCAATCAAAGAAAATGAAACTTCAAGTTTCTAACCACTTTTCCCAAGCCCTTAACAGAAAAACAAACTTTTGAAACTTATCATGGTTTTAAAGCTGGAAGGGACCCACCAATCCAACCCTCTCATTTTACAGAGATCCAGAGAAAGAAAATGATTGACTCAAGATCATTTAGTATAATCAGGTTCTTAGTGTGCTGTCTGGGAATCAGGAAGACAAGAGTTTAAATCCTACTTTAAACTCATGTAGCTGGACTCTAGCTCTGAACTCCCTAGCAGATTTGGTTCTTCTTTTAAATTCTTAGTATCTCATTTGCCCATAGCAGGGAGGTTATGTCACAAACTGGTACTGATGGTGGGAGGAAAGGAGAAAGATATTCCTCCTTTACTTCCCACATTTTATGAGAGGTTCAAGAAGAGGGAAGAATGATCTCAAGAACTGGATTCTTCCACTCCAAGCTCCATCTCTAGGTTCTGCACTAGGACCCCAGACTTCTGAAAATGCGAAATCATCTTTGTATCCAGCCCCAACCCAGAACCATCATGTGTTGTTCTCCAGCCATCTTCCTAATTATTCTGATTTTTTACATCTTTTTCCCCTTCAGGGAATAGTAATCCAATACTACTATTCCTGGAAAAGATAAGCCTTTCTAACTCTCAATATTTTATGATTCTGAATCAAACAACTGATCTCTTAACACCCCACATCTTCTTTGTGAATTGTCAGTTGCAAATTCTTCCTGGTCACCAAGTCCTTATCTGTTCTAATCGATTTACAAATATTATCTCATTTGAGATAAGGTAGGTGCGATTATCCCCATTTTTACAATTTAGGAAACTGAAGCAATCAGGTTAAGTGGCTTGCCCAGGATCACAGTGCTAGCAAATATCTGAGTCTGAATTTGAATTTTCTGATCCACCGGGAGTGTGCTCAGCCCACTGAACTGCTTAAATTTAGAATATTAGCTCCTTGAGGGCAAGAACTATCTGGCCTTTTGTGTTTGTACTAGCTCTTAGTACAGTGCCTGTACTTTGCTTTTTCTCATATATATATATATATATATTTTTTTTTTTTTTCTTTCCTTCCTAGAAGGCTCTTTTCCATTACTGGAGCTCTTTTCAGAGCTGACTGGCTTGTTTGATATGTTCCACAAGAGTCTAATTCTCTCTACCATTCATTAAAAATTCCTAAATGATGTCAACTGCTGTTCTCTAATGAACAACGCCCTACAACCCTCTCAAATTGATTAAGGAACTTATTTACATATTGTTGTACAGTTGTAGGAAAACTTTACAACTATTTTCTTTCTTTTAATAATTTATTTATTGTTGAAGTTTAGTCCTATCTGATTCTTTGCTACCTCATTTGGGGTTTTCTTGGCATAGATACTAAAATGGTTTACCATTTCCTTTTCTAGTAGCTTTAAGAAGTTAAATTATTGTGCGATGATCAACTATGAAAGACTTGGTTCTTCTCAGTGGTTCAGTGGTCCAAAGCAATCTCAGTAGATTTTGGATAGAAAATGCCATCTGCATCCAGAAAAAGAACTATGAAGAAAGAAGGTAAATCAACACAAGCTATGTTCACTTTTTTTTCCCCCTCTTCCGTGATTTTTCTTTTTGTTCTGATTTTTCTCTCCCAACATGATTCATAAAGCAATGTGTATTAAAAATAAATAAATTTAGTTTAAAAAAATGATATTTGCCCAGGTAAGTCTGAGGCTGGATTTGACTCAGGCCTTTCCTGATTTCAAGCCCAGTGAGCCACCTTTTATAATTTAGATTTTGATAATTCATGAAACATGAGGTAAAGTTTATTTTTATCTTCATTGCTATAATTTAACTTTACAATTAACTTGTAGGAAGTAGCAGCCTTTCCCAAACCCCTTTAATGGTTGTGACTTCCCTACTTTAATTATTTCCTATTCAATCTGTATAGAATTTATTGGTACATATTTGTTTGCATTTGTCTCCCTCCTTAGATTAAGCTCCTTGAAGGCAGAGATTGTTTTTGGCCTCTTTTTTATATCCCCACAGCATTTAGCATGTAGTAGGCACTAAATAAATGCTTATTGGTGGACTGAGAGGTCATATGATTAGGAAAATTGAAAAGCTTAGAGTAAAGAAACTTAAGAATTTGTTTTCTTTGGTATCTCCCTTGCCTTGGTAGTTCTACTTTGGCTCTTGCCAAAATCAGGGAAGCCCAACTCTCTCTCCCCTTTTCCCACAACCAGTGGGGATTTCCTTAAACCATCAGAAAATTAAGCTACACCTCTGCTTAAAGAGAGCACAAGTCAGATAGCTAGGATCCTAGAGCTAGGAGGGATTTCAAGAGGTCATCTGATCTAGCCTCCTAAATTCAGACAGGTAAATTTAATTACTTCCATTTTACTGATAAGGCAATTAAGGTCAAATAGCTAAGTCCAACAAATCAGGATTGTATTACTCTGGTGGAAGTGGAAATAAAGAAGGAGATGTATAGAAAAGATATTGCAGGGGCAGACTAGACCATATTAGTAAGATTTAGAGAAGATTTCAAATCACAAACATTGGGTTTTTTTATGCTTACAATAAATCTCTATTTGCAGAAATCACTTTTCCTGTTGTGGATTTTTACATAAGGAATGTTGAGAAATTAGAGTGATAGGAAAGCCTAACCTTACATAAAATGCACATACCATTTAATTTTTTTTTTTTTTGTAGAGAGCTGTGCAATTATATAATAAACTTGATTGATGTAAACTAGACTGGTACCTGGAGGACTCTGATTGCTGTAAAATCTTTCTTTTGTTATGGTTGGGATTGCTTAAATCATCTGGTTAATTGTTTCCTTTTTTTTTTTTCTAACTGAAAGGTATAGAAAGATTTGAGTATAGGTCTGGAATTATTCCTTTTTTTTTTTTGGTAGATCCCCAGTATCTATACTGTGCTTGATTAAAAGTATTGTGTCATATGTAATATACACTATTCCAGGAGTATGAATAGCACTGTGAATACTTAATATACATGTCCATATATCTAATGCTTTTTGCCTATGTTACCTCCAAAGATGTAGGTTAAACCCTTCCTAAGTCTTTTCATCTTTTTTTTTTTTTTTTTTTGATCTATGTCCTTTCATGAATTCTCCAATGTGATGGAAGTCTGTTTTCAGATCATGATTATCAGTATGGCACCTGGAATATCCATCTGTTGTTATCCCATGTTCTATTTGACAAAGAAAAGTACTTAACCAGTAGTCAAAGGAAATAATAATGGCAGCTCACTTTGGATCAGTTGCCAAAAATACTTTCACAATGTTTTGTGGTATATATCTGATTCCCTTTATTCCCATTGATCCCCTTCTGTTATATTTACCACCATCAGGCCTACTATATAATAATAGTTCTGTACCTACGTTCTTTTATTCAGTCATTTTAGTCATATATGACTCTTAATAACCCCATTTGGGGTTTTTGTAGCAAAGATACTGGAGAGGTTTGCCATTTCCTTCCCCAGCTCATTTTACAGATGAGGAAACTGAGGTAAATAGGGTTAAGTGACTTGCCCAAGGTTACAAAGCTAGTTAAGTGTCTGAGGCTAAATTTGAACAGATAAGTCCTATTAATTTCAGACCCAGATCTCTACTGTTTCCTAGCTTCCTTAATCTATACTCTCTATATATCTATATCTATATCTATCTATCTACTTTTCCAATTCACCCTGATGCATAAGTTTTGTCATATCACTTGGCCAGCAAATGAAATAAAAGAAAATAATGACATGTTTATTAATCACTTGAGAAGATATTCTCATCTAATTATAAGGAATCATACACACACACAGAGGAATGAAATACAAAGGAATAGACAAACCACTTGTTATGGACAAATATGATACATTTGATTTTCCATCTGAACAAAAATGGGCATAGACTTGTCTTAGAAAAATACATTGAAATACAGGTTTGAATCTGAAAAACATAGTTTAGCTTTAGATGAACAAAGAATTCTCAGTTTTACCAATGATACAAATTTTACTACCATTTCTAACATTTTTTGTTGGGAGGTGATCTTTTTGAAAGGGACTTTTATACTTTAGTTGTTATTAAAACAAAATAAAAATCTCAATGGCTGTAAAAGAAGTAATAATCATCAATGCTATAACACTTTGAAAAACTATGTCAAAAATAAACCCACTCAATTCCTAATTGTATAATCTTTAAGAGTATTCTAAGTGGTTGGATTTTTTTTTTTTTAAATAATCAAGCCTTGGGTTTTAATGGGTTCAAATCCTATTTGTAACCCTACTACTGTCATAGGCAAGTCAAGACTCCTTGGTGCTCTCAGACAACTCTCTGGGGCAATGGGCTGCAAAACAGGTACTGAACTTCATTAGTAGGGAGAATTTCCTTTTTTGAAAAGTGCCTTATAGCCTTGAAATAATATGTCCCACCCCCAAAATTATTATTATGAATATGAAAATCTGAAATGACTATCAGTAAATATCTACATGTTTCATTATATTTATTTCATATTTAAGATTTTTCTTACAAATATTGTAATCAATGCTCAATTTTATTTGAATAAAATACAAGCTAAAATTATTTGCACTGATGATTTTGTGAAAAGTAGGGAGATATAGCAATTTTTTGTAAGAAAAAAGGGGGAGGCATTGTTACATAAAGTCAGGAAACCATTGTTTTAAAAACAATAGGAAGCCACTGAACATTTTTGAACAGAGATATTATATGGTAAGACCTGTGTATGTCTCAGGAAGATTGTTTTGGCATTTGTCTAAATCATTTTTCCCTCCTCAAAACTCAAAGAGCACTTTGTACCTTTCTAATGCATTTATCACATATAATTTTATATTATTTCTTTGTATATCCAGGCTTCTTTTTACTTGACTGGAGTTCAATGTAAATATCTAATTCATTGGCCGTATTTTATTTGACTTTTGCATTCCCTTTAATACCCAGTAAAGTACTTTGCACTTAGTAGGTATTAAAGTTGAAATGCTCATACCCTTAGGCTGCTGATTCGATAATTTGACCTAAATCAAATCTCTTTCTGATAAGTCACATTTACAAAGCACTTTAATGAGCACAAAGCACTTTCCTCCTAATCAATCAGTGAAGTTGTTGGTTCAAGTATTAAATTTTACATTTGGGGCCACTGCTTACAAAAGCGTTTCTGGCATCAATCATAAAACCTTTATAAACATTACTGGTAAGTTAATATCTGGGGATACAAAGGCAAAAACAAACAAACAAATCAACCCCAAACTTATTGATCACTATAGAACTACAACTATAAACACCTACATAACAAATAACTACTTTCACACAGCCCAAACTATTAAGTACAAGTATACGTCCATCCATCCATCCCACTAGAAATGTAATCCCATAGGAGGGCACTAATAGCAACAGGGATCAGAAAGATCTCATCCAGGTGTGATGTAAGCAAACTCTAAAGTAGTCAGAGAAGTTAAGAGGAAGATAAAAGGATAAAGAGCATTCCAGGAATGGGAGGTTGGGGGTAGGGGCAGCTGGTGCAAAGGAAAGAAAAACAGGATGGAATACCATGAGCTAGGAGCCCCAAAGTAGATCAGTGTAGCTGGATTATAAAATGCAGAGACGAGTAAAATGTAAGATTATTGGAAAGGGGTAGATGTGAAGCCCCTTTAAATGTCATGTGGATGACTTTATGTTGTATTCACAAAGATAAAAGGTATCTACTGGAGCTTGTTGAGTAAGTAGGGAAGGGACGTGGTTGAATCTCTTTTTAGGAAAATCAGCTGAGTGGATGAGGAATGGAAATGGTGAGAAATTTGAGGCAGGGACTCCAATTAGAAGGCTATTGCAATAATCCAAGCAAGACGTGATGAGGACCTTTATCAGTTAGTTGTGTGAATGGAGAAAAAAGGATACTGTGAAAATAGAAAAGACAAGAATTGGCAACCAAGTGGATATTTGGGGTGTGGGAAAGTAAAAGTCCTGGTGACTAGAAGAATGGCTTTGCTCCTGACTTTCAGCATCAGTTGCTGTCTTATCCTGGAGCTTCCCTAATTGCCCAACCTTTTCACTCTGGAGTATTTCTCCATCATGCTTTTCTCCCCTTTCTAGGGTGTCTTAGTTTTGTGAGAAACCCAGGCCAGCCAATCTTTATTCCTCTTGTGGCTCAGCCCCAGACTTTCTGGACTTCACACCCCCACCCAGCCACAAGCTTTTTAGTTTCATTTTGTGTGTGGTCTTTCCATATTAGAATATGATCTCCTTGAGGGCAGGAACCGTCTTGTTTCTTTGTCTCGGAATTCCCAGCACTTAACACCAAACCTAGCATATGGTAAATACTTAATAAATACTTCTAGTTTAGTCTAATCCTCAACAGGAATAGGAAAGTATATCTAAAACCACAGGCCTGGCAAATTTCAAAGCCAAAACTTAGTCCCAGGTCATCTGACTCCAAAAACAGGGCTCCTTCCAGTAAGAGTAGTCAACATTTATATTACTCTTAAGTTTTCCAAAGCATTTCACAAATAGCATCTCTTCTGGGGCTTCCTACAAACCCTCTGGGTAGATGCTACAGGCATTTTACATTTTGCAGATAAGGAAACTAGCTTAGAGTAAGTAGCTTGCTCATGATTGTAAACTAGTAAGTTTCAGAAGCTTGATTTAAATCCAGGTTTTCTTGATGCCAAGTTCAGCACTCTAGAAGAGAGGAAAGGAAGAAAAGTAGGGAGAAAAGGAAGGAAGAAGAGTGGGAGAGAGAGAAAGAAAAAGACGGAAGGAAAAAAAGGAAATATGTAGTCTTATGTACCAGGCACTGTGCTAAAGGCTTTACACACATTTCATTTTATCTTCACATTATTATCCCCATTTAAATTGAAGCAGACAGAAGTTTAGTGATTTGCCCAGCATCACAAAACTTGTAAATGTCTGAAGCTGAATTAGGCAGGTCTTTCTGAAACCCGGTCTAGCACTCAATTCAGTCACTTAGATTGCACTGTCTCCATTGGTCACTGAATCCCCACCTCCTTTTCTGAATGTCTTTCTAGTAGACTCTTCTATTTCTCATGCCTGATGTGTTTCAGTATAGTAATTAAAATGAAGGTGCTTTCAGAGCCTCGGATTCTAGGTAACTGAGGAATCTGAGCCCTTTGTGAATTTTACTCCTCTGCATATCCTATGGGATGCCTGCATAATACTTCCATCCACAACCTTCATTCAGAGTCACTCCGGGTTGTGATAAAACCACCTGGGGAATCTCTCAGATTGTCTTAGGCCAGATCAACGCTGCCACAATTATATGTATAATGTGAGCCAAGGAAAAAAAAAAAAAAAACCTGGCAGCTACTATTACAGTAATATCAGGGAAGAGACAGAAAAACGATACATACATAATCCCAAACCCTCACTTGCTGCAGTCTCTTTTACTTTCCTCAAACTCTAAAAAAGCTACTAACAAGTAACGACGTTTGATTGGAAGATGATTGTCTCCAGCTTCTCTGAGAAAGCTCCTTTCTATCTCAGTAGAGAAATGATCAAAAAGGCTGCTAGAAAATGAAGGAGAACCAGCGAGGGAACTGGATAGTCTATTACCTGCTCTATCAGCCACCACCCCCCAAGCACTTGACTGCACATAGGAATACATTGTTTTAAAGGCTTTGTGAAACACAGCCATCTTGCATCTGGATATTCGACTGTGTAGAATGAAAAAGAGAGAGGTCGTGGCAGTTCTAATTCAGGGTCATCTCTTTGATTGGTAATGTGAAAATGCAAAAATTTCAGTGCCATTCGGCTCCTTCTTCCTTTGCTTACCAAGCCTTTTGGTGAGCGCCTACTGTGCTACTAAGACAACTGCATAGTAGTGGGTCTCCGGGCTCCAGAGGCTCGGTTGTACGTTTGGGGTGAGAGGGTTAAGCATGTAAAGTTGGGGGGAGGAGGGAGAGAGCGAGAGCGAGGGAGCGAACAAGAGAGGAGGGAGAGAGAGAGGAGGAGGAGGTGGAGTTAAGGCTGCCGTGATGCCGCCTGACTTTTGCCAATGACAAGCTGGGGCGCATTGGGGAAACCGTGTTGCTGAGGCCAGCCTGGGTTTGCCCAGCAGTAAAACGAGAGAAGGCAAGGCTCCCAGAGTAGCGAGCGTCTCCTGCAATACTGGTCAGAATCTATAAGAAAAGCTTCCCCTTCCGTAGTGCTGGATCCCCTCACCTTCCCCTTACCCCAGGGAAGGCAATGAGAACGGGGGTGGACTTTTGTCAACCCTCCTCTCCCTCGGGTCCCACCTAGGCAGGTAGAGACCGGAGCCCCCGATGCGAGGGGGCTCCCTCGGGGCGGCTGCTGCTGCTGTTGCTGTTGCTGCTGCAGCTGCTGGGGGAAGGGGAGGCGGGAATTCTCTAGGGACGCGCGCTACTCGACAGGCGCGTGGGCGGCGGGGCGAGCCGCCCCCCACCTAGCTCCGGACATTCTTTCCCTCCCCCAGCCTCCTTGTGGTCCGAGGATTCCGAAGGTCTCTGCCTTAAGCTCCCCACCCCCCACTCTCCAACCTCATTTCCCCTCTCCACCTGGTTCTCGCCCCGCGCCCGGGTTCGGGGTGGGAGGAGGAGGTGGTGGTGAGGGGGAGCTGTGACGTGTGCAGGTTGGGTGAAGGATTGGAGGAGGTGGGGGTGGGTTTGGATATGTACATGGTGGAAGAGGGGGTTAAGGTTAGGAACGGCGGCCGCACGAGCCTCGGAATCCTCGCGGCCCCCCTCGGCACGTCTTTTGTGTTTGTACACACACACAGCGCGAGGCGGCCGGGGGAAGTCAAGGGAGGGGCGGAGGGAGAAGAGAGCGAACTACTGAGAGGAAGGCAGGGAGGAGGAGAGGAAGGAGGGGAAGGCGGAGGGAGGGGAGGGAGGGAGAGCGAACGGTGGAACAGGGGGCGGGGCCGAGCCTTCCCTCCATTGTGTGTGATTGGCTGGGAACGCGGCGGAGGGGGCGGACGCGGGCGGGTGTTGAGGGGGGATAGCCTCGGTGTCAGCCATCTTTCAATTGTGTTCGCAGCCGCCGCCGCCGCCGCCGTAGCTCTCCAGCGCTAGGGCCGCCTCTCGCTCTCGGAGCCCAAGCCGACAGAGAAGGGGGGTAAGTTTTCTCTCCCTGCCCGCCCGCCCAGGACCGAGCCCCGCCTGACGCCAACCCCAGAACCGGACCTCGGGGGTCGCAGCGAACTGACCCGCGCTCGCTCCCACCCGACCCCACAAACTTTTTGACCCAGAAATCGGCGTGAGGAGCGAGAGTTTGCCGCCCCCCCCCTCCGCCTCCTGAGGCAACGGCGGCGGCGGCTCCTCCAGCGTCTCCGCCTCAGCCCGACAACAGCAACCGCCGCGGCGACGGCGAAGCCCGGGCTCTCCCTCCTCCTCCTCCTCCCCGCGCCCCCCGGCCCCTCTTTCTTCGGTAAAATCCCGCTCGCCGCCCCTTCCCCGCACCCCAAACCTTCACTACGATCCGTCGTAGCCCCTTAGCTACCAGCCGCCGGCCCCAGCTCCCGTTTTGCGGGCCGGAAAAGGGTTCCAAATCGCCGCTGCTTCCCGGCCCGGGCCAATTCTCTTTTTGCTGCTTCTCCACAGTTGTTGCTAAGCTTCACCATCTTGTCTCTTTTCTCTGGTCACCGACCATATTTTTTCCCCCTCCCGTCTCTCTCTTCCTCTATTTCGAGAAAGGAAGGAGGAGGAGAAGAAGGGGGGGGGGACATTGTTAGTATTTTTCTCTTAAAAAGAGGGATATTTTTCTTACTCCCCCTATTCTGGATAAATGAAAACTTAATGCATTTTAAATAGGAAAAAAAAAAAACTTTTGCTTTTCGGGAGGCAGCACGTGGCGGGGGATGCCAGCGTCTTTTGGACCTATTTAGTATTTCGTGTCTTTGGAGGGGGAATAGAATACATTTTGTGATTGTTTCCATTTTGTTAGGGGTCTGGGAGCCGAGTTGGTGTCGTGCCGGGCTCTGGGGGGCGAGAGCGGCAGGGCTGGGGGACCCGATGCGGGGAGAAGAGCCCGGAGCCGAGGCAGACCCAAAAGTTTATGGGCTGCTGGGGGGGAGGGGGTACTGCTTATCTCTTTGGGGTTAATTAAAGTGTTGGGGATCGGGCACTGGGAGATTGCTGTGCGAGGCTCCTCTAAGGTCGGGGAGACATGGCTTTGTGGGGGGGGGTGAAAAGCGCTTTTGGTGACTGTTGTGGCCCGGCGATTTTTCGATTTT
>JAJPUD010004141.1:55047-80061 GCA_023553655.1 Myrmecobius fasciatus | reverse complement strand
CCCCCCCCCCCCCCCCCCCCCCCCCCCCCCCCCCCCCCCCCCCCCTCTAAAATTTTTTTTTTGGCTGTAATTGGATTCTATCTTTTTTTCCTGTGGTTTGTAGCTCCATTATTTTCAGACCTTGCTGATTTTTTCGTTAATTAAAGAAATTAGATAGAAGGCTGGTAAGGGGGGGGGTCGTCTTGAGGCCACTCGGAATAGGTGTTTGAACGGAATGATTGGTGCTGATGGCAGGTCTGCTCTCGAGCCTTGATTTATGTTCCCAGTTGCAGGTCTCTGGAGGAGAGGGATAAGCTCGTTTAAAATGGATCTGGTGTTGCGGGCATTGTTTTTGTTAGAAACCATATCTATTTCTGGAAATTATTTGTTTGGGGGTAGGGCTAGTATGCAATTGAATGTGGTGATTTTTCCCTTTTCTTTTTTTAATGTTGGTAGGTGTGTAAGGAGTTTTCAGGAACATGGCTCGTACCAAGCAAACTGCCCGTAAATCCACCGGTGGTAAAGCCCCCAGGAAGCAGCTCGCTACAAAAGCCGCTCGCAAGAGTGCGCCCTCTACTGGAGGGGTCAAGAAACCTCATCGCTACAGGTATAAAAATCGCTAGGACAAAGACTCGGGCCCCTTTGGTGTTGCAATATTTCCTTAACCAAATGGAAAGGTGAATTAAAGGCGAACTTTTTTACAGTAGGAGAGCCGTTATGTATTTTTTTTTCCTATATTATGTTTTTGTTAATGTTTGAACGCATAGGTGTACATTTCATTTATTGGAAGAAGCTTTAGTTAAGAATGCTTAATTTTGAAAATAAGCCTTGTCTGATTTGAGTTAAAGGAAAGTATATATGGTCCAAGTAATTGTTTTTGAATAGATTATTTAGTATTTAAGGTAAAAGGTAAAAAAAAATGAAATAATGAATTTGCAGGCATTTGAATATACGTTTGGGCGTATGTTTTAAAATTGATTTTGGTAAAAAAATTAATACTCCATAATTTTACACATAAAAGTTGATTATTCGGTATACTCCAATTGGCACCATTCCATCTGTGTCTTTGCTTATTTAACATTGAAATACTCCAAGAGTTGTAGTTGAAATCCTCTACCGTTAGAGGGCAGAAATTGTCTGTGCTATAGGTAACCTCTACAAATTTTCACTCAGCCTAAAATAAAGACTTGGATAGGGGAGTAGTTTACAATTGGAGATAAAACTCTGATGACAAATAATAGATGATAAACCGGAAGAATTTATGTATAGTCAAGAGGCATCATATTTTAATCTTCATGACTGGATGGGCAGTAGTAGAGAAGTGGTGGTAGTCTAGAAAGATGATTTCTTTAATATAGCCTTCCACATATCATTGACATCAGAAGTAAATAACATGAGCAAAAAAAGTTCAGATGTAAAAGTTAAATAATAATAAAAATGGGATTTGAACCCTAAAAACGAGAAGACAATTATTGAATTAGTAAAGTGAGCTTCCTTTGTAGCTGCTAACATAGTTGAATACTTTTCTTGTAAGTTGATAAAATTAGGCAACTTTTGTCATTTAGGTTAAGTTTTATCAAAAATGGAAGATGGTTTAATAAGAATCAACTCAAGTTTTTCTCATCCTAATTTCCTTCTTTAATTCAATAGGAACTTTAAATTTGGCAGTCTATGAGAAACTAAATTGATTTTTCTCATACTATGTTCTTAAGTCTTCTATATTTGAACCTTTATAGTAACATCACTTAATATTTAATTCTTTAAAGGCCGGGTACTGTGGCTCTCCGTGAAATCAGACGTTATCAGAAGTCCACCGAACTTCTGATTCGTAAACTTCCCTTCCAGCGTCTGGTGCGTGAAATTGCTCAGGACTTCAAAACAGATCTGCGCTTCCAGAGTGCAGCAATTGGTGCTTTGCAGGTAAAGTTGGAGGGACTTTTATAACTTTGAAAATCTCACTGTCCCCATCTCTCCTCTCTCCTCTCTTCTCTCTTCTCTCCCCCCCAAAATGACCTTCAAACATGAAAGGAGCGTTCTTAAAAAACAGTATGGCAAGTATTCCAATTGTGTGGCTATGACCAAATCTTTTAAACTGTCTAAGAGCCTGTTTTCTTCAGCTGTATGAGGATAATATATGTAGTACACACCTGACTCGCTGTGTTGTTAGGACCAAATGAAATAATAATGTCTGGAAATGATTTGGTATCTTTAAAGCCCCATGTGATAAATGCCAGCTATTGCTGTGTTCTGAAAAGCTCTTGGAAAGGGGAAGGCAAATTCTGTGTTTAGAGTGGGAAAAGGGATATTCTGAAATTGAGAGCAATAAATAATGCTTGAGGATAAGGAGACAAATTTTTCACTAGAATATAATCACTGAATTTTGGAGTTAAAAGTGAAAATTTTATTTATTCAATGCTTTGTGTCATTTCATTTATTCAACCTTGTGAGGTAAGTAGCTTGCAAGTATTATCTGTACTTACCATCAAAAAAATAGGCTGTGGAAAACACAATTACTTGTCTACCTGATAAGTGGCAAAGCCAGGAATCAGCCAATTCCTTTGTCTCCAAATCCAATATTCTTGTTTTGATTTGTTTTGTTTTTGTACTATGGGATGTAATATATGTGCATTTGAAAATACTTAGCAAGGGTTATAAATTGAAGGAAAAACATGGGAGATTAGTATCAGACCTCAAATTCCCATAAATTCGGAAGGCATTCAAATTAATGTTTGAGATCTTTTTCGAAAAGCTGAGCAGCAATCATTTTATGTATAGAATGTATAGAAATTTTATGTATAGAAATGACAACTTGACATTTTAATTGAAATCTTTAATAATTTGAGTAAGATGTTGGCTTTATGGGATTATTCCCTTGACCTTGACAAGGCATCTCTTAGATAAGTTCATAAGAATGAGTGAATTTTCAAGGTTATTTTTCCAGTTCTTTTAATATAATTAAATGGACATCTAACTGCTTTTCTTGGATTGAGGCTCAGAATCACACATTGTGTAATTAACTCTATGAAGCTAGTTTTCACTTAATTTGATAGATTTTAAAATGTTTATATATACATATATAACTTGTAACATTTTAATGAAAGCTGTAGCTGTGCCATTCTGTTGCTTTATGTACAAAAGGATGTGATAGGAGGATTCTACTCTGAGATTCAATTGGTTGAGCTGTTTCTATGGTTAGTCTAACCTTCATTTGATTGGTGAATTTCAGAAGTAGACATCCATTAACTCTTAGGTGAGTTGAAAGTACAAAAATTACAACTCATCTGAATTGTCTTTGTTCCCAAAAGTACTTCATGATAAATAAGCTTTAAATTTTTGTGACTAATTATAATGACCTAAGGTGTCATTTTACATGAAAAATTATAAATCATTCAGAATGTTTTCAATTCTAATATAATTACAGAATACTAATTGGAAAGCTGCTATTCTAATAGCTTAAAATATGCAACCTTTTGAAGTAGAGATGTGCAGATTTTGAGGCAGATTTATTAGTGTTACTTTTGCAGGTTGTGAATATCTTTATCAACCTAGATTAAAATGTCTTTATCAAATTTCTAATCTAAAAATGTTCATCAAACATTTATTGTTATACCTTATGTTTAAGATTAGTTTATGCATCAGATTCAGCTAAATAGGGGTATAAGACTGTTTCTTCTCCCCCCCCCCTTTTTTTTTTCAGTAGCTTATTTGATTTAAAATATTGTGGCTTATAAAAATTCCATTTGTCAATATCAACCCATATCTATCCATGCTAAAACAAGGTGCTTTGGCACAAGCAATTTCTTAAATTATGTTTTGTCATCTAAATTAGCATTTAGATTTATAATATTTAATTTGGGCTAATTAAAACTTTGTATTCTTAAAGAACATTCAAGTCTTCTTTCTGACATATAATCCTGGACAAATCACTTAATACAGTTGTGCAGCTGTAATTTTGTGGAGATGTAGTAGAGGGAGTTCAATTCCCTCACCTGAGAACTCTGGGGGGTTGTTTAATTAAAGGAAAAGTTTTCCAATTCACATTTCTGCTTTAATTCGCCCCTTCTCCGTTGGAATCGGTTGTTGGTTCCTTCGGGGGTTTGGGGGGTTTGTTTGTTTTGTTTTGGTAACAGGACAGTAACTTCTGGGTCCTCTCTACATTAGTTAGAGCATTGAATTTCATTGGACATCTTGGTACCAGGGAGTAAAATGGCGTATTTCCACCTGATTCCATCATGCTACCCTCTATGTGGCAGTATTAACACTGCTCTTGCCATTAAAAGAACTAGAAGGATATAGGGGAAAGTTTCTTCTGAGCTTCTGAACAACTCCCTCCACCCCAACACACACATACTTGTAGGTTTCCTTTAGCAGTACAAGTCCATGTTTTATAGTAGATAACATGATTTTGTTGGCTTGGATACACAGCAGCTTTTAGCATACTGAGATGCTACATGCTTTTTAAGTATCTTCCTCTACCAGGTTAACCATTTTATGAGCTTGAGTTTGTACAGCTGCTGCATAATGGTGTGATATTAAAAGGTAGGGTCAAATACTTCTGAAACCTTCACTCAAATAAGCCCATACTGGTAATAGCTAAATATTATGACAGGTTCCCTATCCTTAAGAACCTTACGAGTCCATTTGAGGAGATAAAAACATTTCTGACATAGCAAAGATAGACTGAGTGCTATTAGTAACTCAGGAGAGGAAATTATCCCTCTGTTCTAAAGTGATTAAGGAAGGTTTCCTAAATTTCCTTGTTCTTAAAGTATAATCTCTATCTTGATGCCAGGAGCAGAGTGAGTTCAGGAAACAGTTTAGTTGTAAAGGACTATTTGGGAGATAAGAGTAAGCCAAAGACTTAAATAAAAGGAAGACAGAAGTTAAATTGGGAGAAAAAGACATTTATTAATTATTGTTATATGATCTCCCAAAACAAAACTTAATTATTAAATTTTATGCTAATAATAAAGTTAATATCCTTGACTACATGTTTATCCCTATGATTTATTATTATATTACTATTTATTATGTCTGAACAAAAGTGACTTAACTTGACAGGGTATAGGAGGTTAGTATTTTCAGAGATTTTTTTAAATCCCCAAATATAAGCATAAACAAGGCCTTGTTTATTAGGTTTGGGAATGGACAAAACTAGCATCTATGAGAACCATTTTTCTAAGTCTCAATTCTTCCAATTTTAAAAGTATTGTGGGAACATAAAATTTATTAAATTTAATTTAATCTCAGAACCTTTAATCTTCCAATATATGGTTTACTTGTTAACTTGGAAATTAGTTTCAGCAATATTAAAAAAGGCATGTTGGACAGTGATCCCTTTAAAATTATTAAATATTTACCTTGAATACCATTAGGCACTATTTGAATTACTATTAAGAGTCAAAGAACCTGGAAAATGTATTTCTCAGCACTTGGACTAAATAAACAGCTGTTTGAAGTTAAGTAGAAGACAGCATTATTTAGCCTTTCCCAGAGGAATTCATGATGTGCTCTGGTAAATAATTAAATTGAATGATTTATGTAGATATGCCTAGCGTGTATTTCTATACATATTCCATTCTTTTTCATCAGGTTGGGATAACCTAGTCTAGAACCACAACTGCCCTATTAACATTTTGTAAAGACATCCGCAATGTCTTGTTACTGACCCTCAATGCTTTAAGGGCAATGCTAAGTGTTGGGAGTTTAGATTAGGGAAAGGTGTTTATGGACTGGAATGGTCTTAAATGGGTTGAATCTGGGCTGGCCCTGGAAGGAAAGGAGAGGTAGAATCCCAGAATAAGAAAATGGTTTTTATTATTAATGCAGGCTACTGAAAGATTAGGAAATAGTTTAAAGTGAATCCAGTTGCTTTTTGTGTTGTCTTCTGTGTCTTGCTTCCTCTCCTCCCTCCAAAAAAAGGAAAGAAAAAAGTGGACCATAACTTCAAGACTATTCTGAACCTAAACTGCACTTTCTTGGGAGATGACTTTTGTAATCTTAAGTATCCAATCCTCATTTCTTATTACCAGCTATACATACACACCCTCCTCTTAGGCATCTCATTACAAATCCAGTACAGACCTTGTTTTCTTTGACCCAACTTTTATATTTCTGTTGAGTTCACCATCGGTCCTAGCCATCCAGACTTGTAACTTGAGTCATCATCAGCTCTTTGTAATCTTTTTCTCTTACCTCCCCACTCAGTCTTTTAACCCATCTTGTCAACTGTAGATTCACAACATCTCCCATCTGTTTTCATTTCTTCACACAGTCTAATTGATGCCCTTGTCAGCCTTTCACCTGGTCTATTACAGTAGCTTCTTCATTGGTTTCCTTACCTACAATCTATTTTTCACTCAGCTTCTAAAACTAATATTTCCAAAACATTTCCATCTTTAGAAAATCTCAGGGTCTCCTTCCCTATCACCTTTAAAGTAAAAATGCAAACTCTTCCTTCTGGCATTTAAAATACTTCACAATTTGATTGCAATTAAACTGCCACCATTGCCTATTCCAAGACAAACCTGCCTACTTTGTTTCCTATTTCCTTTCTCCATACCTTTTTGTGTAAAGCTGTCTCCTGTGTTTAGAACATTCTCCCTCTTTATTTTCTCCTGTTGGTGCTGCTATCTCTAAGGCTCAGCTTATATCACTTCCTTTATTTCTTGATAATCTATTTAGTAATCTTTGTAATCTACTTGTAATCTATTTAGTTTAACATTTAGACATCTTGACTTTTATTTCACTCTAAATATTCAACCTTCCCATGTTGGGTTATATATGTCTTATTTTAGCTATTAAAAGGCCACATAATAAAAAGTCTAATTTTAGAAGTGGATGCTATATATCCAGCTTTTACTCAAGGAGCCTTTAAAAAAATTTTAGAATTGTTTCATTTATGTTCTGGTAACTTCAGCTAATAATATCTGGTAAAGTATGCATGTGAAAGATTTTAATAGCAATGAGAGGACTTCTGTACCCAGCTGATCTTTTAGTTCTTCCCAGCATGTTTAGTTATTGAATATGTAAAATCTAATAATGTTTCTTATTCTTATTGTAGGAGGCAAGTGAAGCCTATTTGGTTGGCCTGTTTGAGGACACCAACCTATGTGCTATCCACGCCAAACGTGTCACAATCATGCCAAAAGATATCCAGCTAGCACGCCGCATACGTGGAGAACGTGCTTAAACTCCACTATGATGGGAAACATTCTTCATTCTCAACAGAAAAAAATCTCTTCTTCCTGTTATTGGTAGTTCTGAACGTTAGATATTTTTTTCCCATGGGGTCAAAAGGTACCTAAGTATATGATTGCGAATGGAAAAATAGGGGACAGAATCAGGTATTGGCAAGTTTTTTCCATTTTCATTTGTGTGTGAATTTTGAATATAAATGCGAGGACATAAAGCATTAATGCAGTCAAAAATGTTTCCGTGAACAAGTTTCAACGATTCAACTTTATAACAATTATAAATAAACCTGTTAAATTTTTCTGGACAATGCCAGCATTTGGATTTTTTTAAAAAGTAAATTTCTTATTGACGGCAACTAAATGGTGTTTGTAGCATTTTTATCATACGGTAGATTCCATCCATTCACTATACTTTTCTAACTGAGTTGTCCTACATGCAAGTACATGTTTTTAATGTTGTCTGTCTTCTGTGCTGTTCCTGTAAGTTTGCTATTAAAATACATTAAACTACATCTGCTTTTGGTCTTGATTTTTCAACTACACACATGTATATGTCCACATATAGGTATATATAGCCTATATATAAATATATAATGTAAACAAAATACTGTTTGAAGATGCCCTCTTGAAGGGGTTTTAATGTTTAACTTGTATTTAGAACCCTGAAAAAAGGGGTAATCAAGTTTTTCTTTTAAAAAAAATTTGGGAATGGAAAGTTTTTTTAGCCTAAGCCAAGAAAGGAAACTAGAACCATTTAACTTTATACTTTTCCAATAATTGGTTAATTTTATTTAGCATATTATCATTAATGTATGCCAGTAATCCTAATTGTTACTTTTGGTGAGTGTGGTTACAACCTTAAAGGCAAATTGAAGGATTCAAGCCCTACTGCTGAATATTCAATGCAAAGCTAATTGTAACAACTATAAAAGGCTGTTGGGGTACATCTTAAGGCTAACAAAGTCTGACCTAATATGCATACTTACAGGATTTTAAAAAGGACATTCCAGGCCATTTATTCCAAATCTTTTTTTTTGGGGGGGGGGGGTTCGTTTTTTTTCCAGAATAGGAATTGAGGTTAGGTGACCACTTGCAGAAGGTTACACAGGTAATAAAACTGGGATCTGAGCCCAGGTCCTTTTCCTCCAAATTAAGCAAACTTTGCACTAAATCCCCAAGTAACATTTAATTCTTTACATTGGTAAATTTTGAACATTTCTTGAGTTACATGGAAATAGCTTAATATTGTATACTTGGGGCAATTTCACAATTTTATGTATAGGATTGTATAATTAAACCAATTTGTATTATAATTTCTGTAAGTCGCCCAACTTTACTCAAATACTTAGATTTCAGCATTTCAAAAGTGAGAAGTACTTGTTTGTACAGATTTCTTACATGTTAAGCTACTTTTAAAGAGAAGTGCTACAACTTCTAAATAAGGTATAGCCACATTTTGGAACCACCCTCTAGAAGTTAAGGCAGGATAAAAATTTTTTAAATTAGAACTTGGTTGCCGTTATGGCAAGATAAATATTCAAGTATTAAAATTACAGATTTTTATTTCTAATATAAAGTTTATGTAAGGTATCAGACTTCACAAATCATAAAGGTCTATGAAAATAACCATCATACAGATGTCCTTTGTACTGAACAATATTATTGGAAGTTTGTGTTAGAACTTAATAGTCCCATACAGCGAAAGTAAGTGGAATTGGAAGACAGGAATGCCGGAGGTGAGATAAATATGACTATCAAAGCTATGGCCTTGATCCAAATTCTTTGAATTCAACTTTTATTAAACCAATGAAGAAAAATGATTTAAAATTTTACTTGTATGTTTTAGGTTTTACAAAACTGAAATTCATACCTTTGAAGCAAACAATTTTTTTCTCCCCTTAAAATGACAAGTTTTTCATGGTGTAAAAGCTTAACATTTAGATGGAGTAAAGATGGGAATGATGTTATTTTTTAAAACAAATGTTTTTTGGGTTGTTACATTTCAACTGTTAAGCAAAGTTGTAGAAACCTAGGTGAATGCTTTCTCATACGTTAGTTTTGTATTTTGAGAATACATTTCATCTGTTAATACTGAGTTGAAGTATTGAAACTTGGAAACTTTAATTGAAAGTACTGAAACGCTATTCCACAGGCTATGAGATGAGACTGATCTTAAATGTCAGTAATTGTGAGAGGTCCTCTTAACCTTTTTAATTTCTTAAATCTTTTAAAACTTAGGTGATCAAATACCTGAAAAGGCTAGTATGATGAATGTCACTATATATTGACAAGTTACAAGAAAGTTTTAAGGGGTAGCTAAATGGTAAAATGGGTAGAGCATAGCCCCATTAGGAGAACCCAAGGTCAAATCTGTCCTCAGAAAGTTAATGTTAGCTGTGTTACTCTGGGAAAGTCACAGGCGAAATTGTTACCACTCCCTCCCCCGACCCAAAAAAAGGGTTTAAGATCTTTGTTTTATTAGGCAGCATTAACTTTTAATTTATGATCCACATAATTTTCTAATGTTGGTGATAGGCAAAAGATTTGGTCCTTGCTCAGTACTGAACACCAAAAACCGGTTAGCAAAAGTTAACATTGTTGTTACTTGAGTATCCTCTATCCAAACCAAAGTGATACCTATCTGGTGAGATTGACAGAAGTTTGCATCACCAAGGTAAGGTTGTAAAATTAGTTTTAAAAGCTAGTCCAAGACATTTATCTTTCAGAAAAACATTGCTTATTTAATGGGACCTCAGATAAAAATTCTAATGGTATTTTTGGTACTTATATAGTGGGAATGATAAAACATTTATTAAAAGCTTACTCCAAAGCTTTTACCTCCCTTTAAAGAGTCCCTATAGGGAAGACTACATAAAAGATAGCTAGAAAGGAATGAATTGGAGGAATTAAGATAGGTTTCAAAATGGTAATGAGATGAAACCTGCATGTATGCAAAAAGCATCTATACCTGTACAATGGATTCAAATAGCAGTCTGATATGTCCACCTTAAATTTCTCCGTACCACAAACTATGAGTGATACTGTAACAGTAATGGTTTTCTGAACTCAAGAAATGACTATGATTGTAATGTCAAATTCAATATGTTATTTTCTTTTGTGGTCAGGAGAGGTTGAGAATTAAGACTATATAACTGGGTAATCTAAGGAAAGACGGCTTAATTTTATCTGGTCAGTGAGGAACCAGAAGTGAGCTGTACCCCAAAGAGCATTACACATCTCTGGACAGCTGGTGCCGTCCTAACCAGAGCATGGGAGCTTTGTAAAGGGAATTGAGGGTTTATTTTATAACTCATTTTGCCGTAAGATTTTTTCCTTTCACTGTAAAAGATGAATGTGGAACTAGCAGAGGCCTTAGAAATTATCTGATCTAATTTTTTCATTTTATAAGTATATGGCTCTCACTATGCAGAAACAGCATGATTGGTAAGAATTCAAAATCTGGGATTGAATTATAGTTGCCATGCTAGCTATGAGCATGAGTAAATCATTATCTCGGAGCCTTGGTTTCTTCATCTGTAGAACAGAAATTGTAATGCCCAACCTAAAAAAATAGGGTTGTATAAATGTTACCCCATAGCATAGCAGACAAACCAGATGAGTTGATTTGTTCAAGATCATATAGGTAGTTACCATACTTAACAGAAGGCATTTAAATGAGAAGCAGGTTAAGTTTTCAACATTTTTATTAATGACTTGGAAGACACATGATTGCTAAATTTCTAGAAGACACAGCTGAAGATGTGCATATACACAGTGATACAAAATTGCTTTGTTCCCCTGTGAAACTTAAGAATGTAAATATATCTATTTTAAAGATAAGGAAGCAGACTCAAGAAAATGATTTGTGTCATGCTGCTAGGAAATGTCAGAGCCTGGACTTTGAACCCTTTTCTCCTGATGCCTGTGTATAATAGTGTCATGCTAACATGTTAGGGATAGCTAATATACTGTACAATAGCATGAAAATCTAAAATTTTCAATGAGCACAACTCAGCAAGATGAAATGAATATGGAATAAATGTAAAGTTCTAAGCTTAGACCCTCCCTAAATCAGTTGCATTAGTATAGTATTTGAAAGACATCTGGTGTAGATCATAGGCCTTAAAAGCTGAAAAACCAGAGTTCAATTCTTGTCTTGTTTACAGCATACAACCCTGAACAAGTTATTTAATCTTAGTATGCTAAGATAGCTTTCACCCTGAGGCAGTTGGGGTTAAGTGACTTCCCCAGGGTCACACAGCTAGGAAGTATTAAGTATCTGTGGCCAAATTTGAACTTAGGTCCTCTTGACTTTAGGACCAGCACTCTATCCACTGCACCACTTAGCTGCCCTAGATAGCTTTTTAAGATTATAAATAGTGGAATATGTATTGAAATATATTTATAGGAGAAGGCTTTTTGTTAAAAACAACACAAATGAAATCACATGTCCAGAATTCATACAATCTTCAAGAAAAAGGAGTGACTATTGGAGATATGGCTAGAAAATAATTCACATGGAAGGGAGTTGATATCAAATACAGTATGAGTTGTGTTGGTATGGTGGATAGGATGCTGGACCTTAAGAAAAGGCCTGCATTCAAATCCTGTCTATATGTTATTTAGGACTCAGTTTATCTGTAAAATGGTAATAGTCCCTCCTTCACAAGATTGAGACTCAAATATAGTTAAAACTTTATTAACTTGTTTAGTATATTTTTAAAATAATCATAGCATTTAGATATTACTTTACAAATATATCATTTTGCACTCACAACCCTGGGAAATAGGTGCTAATTATTCCCATTTTACAGACTTTCCAAGATCAACTAGCTCAAAGCTGCTTAAATTGGGTCACCACTTCATATAAGGTCACATAATGAAAGTAGGGGGTTGTGAAAAATTTGGCAACAGTAAAATATTTCTAAATACAAGGACGAAAAGTTAATTCAGAACCAAACTCGAAATGAATTTGAGGTGTTTCTGACTGCTTGCCCATGGTGTCCACACTGCAGAGTGGGTTATGAACAAGGTGTGCGCTTTGCACTGCACATATGTGAACGCTGTCAGAAGTGATATGGGGGGGGGGGGCCGCAAAGTGGTGCAGTGGGTAGAGCACCAGCTCTGAAGTCGGGAGGACCTGAGTTCAAATCTGGTCTTAGACATTTAGCATTCCCTAGCTGTGTGACCCTGGGCAAGTCACTTAACCTCAATTGCCTCAGGGGAAAAAAAGTGATATAGGGCCAGGTAAAAATTCCTTGGGTGAAAAGGGCTCATGCATGGAAAGAGTTTCTGGTTGAATTTGAACTTGCATCTTTTTGGTCCAGTTACTCCATCTATTGTGGCACTTCCCTGTTCTTAGTTACTTGAAAGTCTGTCACAGGAAAGAAGATTGTGTGTGCTCCCTAGGATGTCAGACCTCAGGCCATGGGTTGTAGTTACAGGGAGACATTTCAGATGGCTCTTACAGAAAAATGGGAAGTAGTGTGATATGGTCTCCAGAGAGTTGAGTCCATCCAATTCACATTCAAAGTTGTTACTGTGTATTTCTCTCCTTCCTACTTTCCCCTGTTAATCCTTTTCTTTTTACCTTGTTCCTCCTCAAAAGTGTTGTATCTGATCATTGCTTCTCCCAATCTGTTCTCCTTTCTATTAGTAATCCGTCCTCTTTTCTTAACCCTTTCTCCTTTTATTACTCTGATGGATAAGATAAGATTTCTACACAATTGAGTGTGTACATTGTTGCTTCTAAGCCAATTCCAATGAAAGTAGTAGTATGAAGTAGTTGGAAGTATAGCCCACAACTCTTGTTTTCCCTTCTACTGTAAAGTGTCACCCTTATTTTATGTGAGAAAATTTACTTCATTCTCTCCTTTCCCCCTTCTCCCAATGCATTCCTTTCTTCCACACCTTAATTTTATTTCATAACATTCCATCATAGTCAACTTAACACCAGTGTCTTCTTTCTTTGTAGACTTAATGATATAGTTTAGGAGATGCAAGTACCTTCTTTCCATTGAAGAATGTAAACAGTTTAACCTTATTTAATCTCTTATGATTTCTTTTTTTCTGTTTACCTTTTTATGCTTCTTTTAAGTCTTATATTTCAAAGTCAAATTTTCTATTTAGTTTTGCTGTTTTCATCTTGAAAATCCTCTATTTCATGCTTGAAAGTCCTCTATCTCATTAAATATGTATTTTTCCCTTTGAAGTTTTATATACTCAGTTTTGCTGGGCAGAGAATTCTTGGTTGTAATTCTAATTCCTTTACCCTCTAGAATATCATATTCCAAGCCCTCCATTCCTTTAATGTAGAGCTGCTAAGTCTTGTGTTACATTGACTATGATTTTGCAACATTTGAATTGACTTTTTGGCTACTTAGAGTATTTTCTCCCTGACCTCTGAAATTTGGTTGTAATATTCCTGGGAGTTTTAATTTTGGGATCTCTCTTCAGGAGGTGGTCAATGTATTCTTTCAATTTGTATTTTACTATGGTTATAGAATATTAGGGTAGTTTTCTTTGATAATTTCTTGAAATGTGATGTCTAGACTTTTTTTTTATCATAACTGTAAGGTAATCCAATAATTCTTACATTATCTCTCCTCAGTCTTATTTTCCAGGCCAGTTGTTTTTTCCACTGAGGTATTTACATTTTCTATTTTTTCATTCTTTTGATTTTGTTTTATTGTTTCTTAATGTCTCATAGAGTCATTACTTTATTTTCCCAATTCTGCTTTTTAAGGAGTTCTCTTCAGTGGAATTTTGTGTCTGTTTTTTTAAAGTACTTTCTTCAGTATTTTTTTTTTTGTGGGTGTGTGTGTGTGTCCTTTTCATGATCTTCTCACATAACTTTAATTTTTTTCCTCTCCTTCTCTTACTTGAATTTTAAAATCCCTTTTTGAGCTCTTCCAGAGATTCTTGTTTTGGATCTGAAACCAATTCACATTTTTTCTTTCAGGATTTTCATGTAACTATTTTGACATTATTTTCATCTTCTGAATTTGTGTTTTCATCTTCTCTGTCACTGTAGTAATTTCCTATAGTCAGGATCTTTTTTGTTATTTGTTCATTTTTCTAAACCGTTTGACTTTTAACTTTGTTACAATTGAATTCTATTTCTGGAGTGGAGAGGACACTGATACAAGCTTCAAGTTTTTTTGTGCTGCCATTTTCAGACCTGTGCTGAAGGTGTGTAAGTCTTTACTTCTTCCATGGTAGTATGGTCTAAGGAGATGTGGTCACTGCTCTGCTAGCCTGTGTTCTGATCTGTGATCAACTATAAAAACTCTTTTCTGCCCTGGAACTGTGACCAGGCCCTCATTCCTGTTAGAGTTCCTCCTCACCATGGCACCCTGACCTGGCACCACTCAGGGCAATGGAGCAGAGTCCTCTTCCAGTATCAACCAGTTGTCCAATCTTCTTATAGTTTATGGGCTGAAGAATTCCAAGCTGCTACTGCTGTTGCTAATTCAGTCACCCTCAAGTTCTTGCTGCTGACTTGCCATGCCAGGGAGACAGACCTTTTCCTGCCAAATTTCCAAGTTATCTTAGATTAGAAAATTATTTCTTCTCATGCTTTTATTGGTCCTGCTGCTTTTGAATTCCTTTTGAGATGTTATTTTAATGCTATTTAGAGGGTAATTTGGGAGAGCTCAAATGAGTTCCTGCTTTTACACTGTAATCTTGGCTCCATCCCACCCTCACCCCCATCCCTTATTAAAAAAGAACTTAATCAAATGATCATAGATCTAGATCTGAAAGTGACCTCAGAGAATATCTTGTCCAGAGATGAGGAGGAAGGCAAATCTAGGCAAGGCCAACAGCCAGATAGATGAAGAATGTAAGCTCCTTGAGGGCAAGAACTGTTTTTACTCTTTGGATTTGCACATAGGGCCAGCTCTATTGTGCTAATCCATATCTTGCCACTGGACCCAGAGGACTCTGGAGAAGAAACTGAGGCAGCCAACTACACCGCCCTCCCTTATTTCAATCCAGCTCACTTGCATGCCATGGCATCACCTTCCTGATCTGGTCCTCTTTGAGAACGAAGGACAAACAGCAAGAGTAGACGTTTAATGTTTATTAAATCAAACTAAATTATTTTATGCCAAGCATTGTGCTAGAGGATAACTCCTCCTGCCCTCAAACAAAACCCTCCTTACATTTTACTAATGAGGATCTTCTTATTGGCTGTGGATACCCAGAATGACTTTCATTTCCTTTGTCTACCATTATTCCCCATTTTATAAAGTCTCATTTCTTATACATGAAAAGTCTGTCTCTCCTTTCTTATTTCCCCTATGAGACAATGAATAGTAATTTTCTAAACTTTACTTTCCTGATCTGTGAAAATATATAATCATACCTATATTACCTACCTTGTGGGAAAACTGTGATGGTTAAATGCGATCATGTATGTAAAACACTTTGTGTTTTATGAATGTTAGCTATTATGTTACTATTAATTTTTTTAAAGATTTATAAAGCACTTTTCTCACAGCCCTGAGAAGCAACGGTACTAAGGTTAGCCTTATTAGAGGAAGAAACTCCCTCAGAGAATCTAAATGACTTAGGATCACATAATTGGGTTGAATTAGAAGAGGAGTGATTCAGTTTTTGGACTTTTTTGGGAGCCCCTTTAGTCTCTGAATGTCTCCAGTCTTGTTCTTGGAAGTTGCTTTAGACACTTTTGGCTTCCAAATGCAAGAGATGAGATGGATGATACCAAACCTACTTCAGATTACTGAAAGAAGTTCACAGGAAAGGAGCTAATTAACATCATGTGTCTGTCTCCAGTTTGCTCTAATACAGACTTCGGGGAGTTTTCCCTTGGGTGAAATCTGGTACTCTCTTTTGGTTGAGCTGAGATAGCTTCCAACAGGAGAACTTAACTGATTTTTGTTCTATCAACTTAAATAAATGGGTTCCTTTCCTATTTACAATATATATGTTCCTTATGGAATTGGTATTAGGTAAGAAAAAGGTCAAGCCTTGGTAAGGAAAAGGTCAAGTTTGTATTGTTCTTTCCCTATTAAGAAATAGACATCAGAAGATAAGTTTGAATCTTAAAATTACATTCTTTAGACTAACTATATTTTAAGGGAGTAGATAAATATAAATCTAGTTCAGTGCCCCTTCTTTGTCTGAGAAGAGCAGAATGTCAAGCTTCTGGTTACAATCTTCTATTTCCCTTCCTGGAAGGAATTAAAGTCTCCCTGGAAAAGTAGTGGGGGGAAAGAGGCTAAAGTTGTCAATTCTGCCTCCCTTCAGACCTCATGATACCACACTGCCCCATTCTTGGGACTGTCCTTCCCAATGGAGCTGTCCATTGCATAAAAAATAATAGCCAACATCTAGGTCTGCCAAGAACGTTTTTATACATAGTCTCATTTGAGCCTCACAACCCCATGAGAAAGATGCTACAGGCCTTAATGCTACTTACTACTTGTCTAACCTTGTACAAATTTCTTTATTTCTCTGAGCCTCAATTTGTTCATTTGTGATGACCTTGGGTTACACAAGGCCCTATCCAATTCTAAATCTGTATGAAATCCCAGTTTAACAACTGAGGAAACTGAGGCTCAAAGGGGTTAATGACTTGCCTATGGTCAGTCAAATAATCAAGATGCCTCCTAGTGCTCAAAGAATTTCATGTAATTTTTCCTTTGGAATTGCTTTCCATAACAGGAAAATCAGTCTCAATACTTAATGGTTATTCTTTGTTTTTGACTAAAAACTGTTATCCAGCTGAGTGATTTTTGATTGTTTACAAAAATTGAATTCACCATCAAAGAAAACTATTAATCATTAGAAAGGTAGTTGAAATGTACATCTGGCTCAGAGATTTATAGCATCCTAGAAACTTTTAAGATACTATAGAAATCATCTAGTCCAGGGATTTTAACCTGAAGTCCATGGACTTGTTTTTTTTAATATTCAGATAACTATTTGAATATAATTTGTTTTCTTTGTAATCTGATATATTTTATTTTATGTATTTAAAAATCTTACTCTGAGCTTCTATGTCAAATAAAAATATTCTAAACAGCCAAAAGAAAGAATACAAGTACCAAGGAATCAGTCTGGTTCGTATAAGACTTGGAAACAACTACTATTACAGAGAGAGAATCTTATGAATTCGGAAAGGCAAAAGATAAAGATTTACAACCAAAAATAACTTACCTTGCAAAAGAATATAATCCTATGGGGGAAAACGTACCTCTATAAATACAGAATTTTAAGCATTCTAGATGAAAAGACCAGAGTCAAGGAGGCATCTTAAATGCTAACATAGGAATTAGGAAAAACCTAGAAAGGTAAATAATTTGAGCAATTAAAATGATGATGAAGTACTTATGTTCTAATAGGGGAGAATGTTCCATCAGAATCTTAATGTATGCAGGGGTCACGAAAGGAGTTAAGAAAACTACAAGCCTGATAGTGATTTTATTCTGGGTTGGTTTTAAGAGAGAATAAGAAGGAGGGCAAAGAGAATACACTGGAGAAGAAATAAGGAAGGGAAAGTAACTTAACATTTTGTGTAAATGAGCTTGAGAAGAAGAGTATACAAAAAAGGAAGAAAAGGAAAACACAGGAACATGCAGGCAAATACTTAACTGGCTCTCTGGAAAAAAAAAAAAGCACATTATACTTTTAAGTTTAACATTTTATTGACATTTTATTAAGCCTAAATAATCAACAAAATAAATCAAGTGCTGATTTGTGAATTCACATGGTAAATTTAATAACTAGTAAATGTTTCACATGGTAAATTTAACACTTGGCTCTTTTGAGCCAGTGTGATCTAGTTCCAGCACACCCCTGAAAATTGAGAAGAGAATAGTCACATGCTAGTTAAACTTCATCTTTAGAGGGTTGGTCATAAAGGATAAGAGAATTAAAAGAACCAGATATTAAGGTTTGAGGTTGGTGAAGAGGGACACAGGATTATAAAGAGATCTTTATAAATATATATATACATACATATATATATATGTATATATGGGGAAGGAGGAAAAAATATAAGATATGATAAAAAATTCACACTAATAATGATAACAGTAAATGTGAATGGGTTAAATTCACCTATAAAGCAGAGAAAGATAGTTGAATGGGATAGAAAGCAGAATCCAAAAATATGTTGTTAAAAGAAATATATTTAAAACAAAGAAGACTCGAAAAGAGAAATCAGAATTTCTTATTCAGTGAAAATCAGAAAACTAGACACAGCAATCATATTCTCCGACAAGACAATAGTAAAAAGTAGATAGCTGAAAAATAAATTACATTATGCTTAAAGGCAAATAGATAATGAAATAATATCAATATATAATATTCACCAGATGACATAGCATCTAAGTATGTGTAGGAAAATTTAATATTATAGGGAGAAACAGAAACTGTAACAATTTGGAACTTAAATGTATCCATTTTAGACTTTTAACAAATCTAAAAAGATTTGTTAAATGGGACAGATGCTAAGAATTTTTATAGAATTTTAGAAAAGTTAGTTATAATAAATCTATGCTGTTAACTGAATGGAAATAGAAAGAAATTGTATTTTTTCAACTATGCATGGCAATTTTATAGCCAGGGAATAAAAACCTTATAAACAAATGCAACGGAGCAGGAAGATTTAACACATCTTTTACTGAGCACAATAATAAAAATTATATTAATAAAGAATCTCTGAAGAAAGGATTAAAACCTAAATGGAAAACAAATTATTTAATTATAAAGAACTGGTGTGCCAAAGAACAAATCATAGATATGATAATGGAATTTTAAAATGACAATGATGAGGTATAATAAGTACTTTTGGGATGCAGCCAAGAAAGTCTCTTCAGTGGAAAATATATCTCATAAGTACTTGAACAAAAAAAGAGAAAAAACATCAAAGAATTAGGCATGCAACTAAAAGCAAAACTAGGAAAGTCATAAATCAAAAACTTTTTAATTAACCACAATATGGAAATTCTGAAAACCAAAGAAGAGATGAAATTGAAAATGTAAAAAAAAAACCTGTTGAAATAGTAAATAAAGCTAGGAACTATTTTTAAAACAAATATAAGGCAAACTACTAGCTAATATTTGAGAGAACAAAATTGCCAATGTAAAAAAATTAAAAGGAAGACATTGCAGATGAAGAGGAAATAAAACTAATTGTAAAAAATGATATTCCAATATATGTTAAACATGGTAACAATATATGTTAAACATGGTAAAAATATATATATATATTTAATTTATTTTTACCATAATTAAAACACATTGGATTACTTGCTGTCTAGGGGAGGGGGGAGGAGAAGGAAGGGAAAATTGGAACACAAAGTTTTGCAAGGGTTAATGTTGAAAAATTTTCCATGCATATCTTTTGAAAATTAGAAAGTTTTAATAAAATATGAAAAAATGAAATGAATAGATGCTTACATATATGTAAAAAATATCAGAACAAAAATAGAATGGAAGTAGCATAATCTCAGAAAAAGAAACTAAACTGTTATAAATGCACTCACAAAGAAAAAACCCCAGGATCAGATGGATTTACAAGGGAATTCTGTCAAACATTCAAAGGAAAGTTAACTCCAATTTTATGTTACTTATAATGAGATATCTAGCATTTTAACAAATTTTTCCTCTGAGACAAAGATATGGAACTGAAAACTTAAGCCAGGAGAGAGAATTCAGAGAAAAAAACCTATACATCAATGTCTACTGATTATTGATGCAAATATGTTGAATAAAATCTGTTAGCAAAGAGGCTACAGCAACATATTAAATTGATGACATAGTATGACCAGCTTGTATTTATGCCAAAGATTCAAAGTTGGTTCAGTATTAGGAAAACAAAGACCGTGTTAATAATAAAAAGCATACAAAGCACAGAAAAAGCTTTTTACAAAACATAACACCATTTTATTTTAAAACTACTAAGCATATGAATTAACTAGAGAAAGACACAATAATTAGGAAAGTAAATTCATGGTTAGGATATGCTAATATGGTAAAAATGACTAATTTACTTAATATGGAAAGAACAGTCAACTAAAAGCAAAGAATAGCATCATCTATAAAGGAGAGACAGAAAAGACTTTTTTTTCCCCTGAGGCAATTGAGGTTAAGTGACTTGCCCAGGGTCACACAGCTAGGGAATGTTAAGTGTCTGAGGCCAGATTTGAACTCAGTGTCCTCCTGACTTCAGGGCTGGTGCTCTATCCACTGCACCACCTAGCTGCCCTCAGAAAAGACCTTTCAATGAGATCTGGGTTAAAGAATATCCATTATTATTTTTAGAAGTACTAGTTATAACAATAAGATGAGAATAATTTCAGAGAATAAATACAAGAAACAAAACTCTTGCTTTTTTCAGATGATACTGTGGCTTACATGTACCCTAGAGATTCAATGAAAACTTAATAGAAATAATCACTTAAGTGTAGTATCAGGATGTAAAATAAACCAATAACAACAACAAAAACCCAGCCTTTTTGCATATCCCCAAGAAAACCTAGTCTAAAGAGATTAAAAAAACAGAAATGACATTAAAAATTACTGCATAGTGTATAAACTCTCTGGGAATTCATTTTACTGAGAGACACAGGAATTTTATGAATGCACCTCACAAATATTCTTTATGGAAATAAAAACTTAATTAGAAAGGTCCTAATTTCTCACATTTGCATGGTGGCAATTAATAAAAATGACAATGCTACTTAATGTACAGATTTACAGGAAAAGAATTTGTCAGAAAAAAAAATGAATATACTACAGCTGTACCCACAAAGAAAAAAACCTCAGGACTAGATGGAATTAGTGACATATCAAACCATCAAATGATTATTATATAGAACTAGATAATACTATAATCTTATAGAAAAATTAATTTGGAGGAGCAAAAGGTCAAGAATTTCAAAAAAATAATGAAAAAAAAAAGTTAGAAGGAAAAGGGCTTATTAGCACTAGATCTCAAACTAAATTACAAAACAGTAATCATTGAACTAGTTTGGTACTAGTTAAACAATAGAAAAGTTGATCATTGTATATTGACTATGACAAGATGCAAAGGTAATTGAACACAGCACGTTTAGTAAACTCAAGTATGGAAACTATGGGGACAAGGACTCTTTTCCTTTTGTTTTTGTAATTGCATTTTCAGTATTTAGCAAAGGACTTGGCACATTATATGCCCTTAAATTCTTTTTCACTTATTATGGAAGGATGTGAATAGGAGTCACATTAGATTGTTAGGTATAGAGGAGATGAACCAATCAACCAATCTATATTGTTGGAAGGAATATCCAAATAAATGAGTTCATCAATTCATTTTCAAAATAACATTATAATATATGTATAAAATGCACATATATATAAACAAATGTATCATAATGCAGAAAACCCATAAACTTCAAATAAGTAAAGTGGAAAATATTTAAAATAGAGTTCTAGTTGAAGAAGTAAAAGCCAGCTGTTGATAGGAAGAGTTATATAGCATCCCCATTATCCTGCTTGCTACTTATATATTGCTATACTTATGTACTGACATTGATCCTTATAAGGAGTCTATGGAAGATGAGCTTATACCCCAATACTTGCATTCAAGGACAAAAATTATTTTTTCTATCCTTGCAATATTTCATCAAATTAAACATTTTAAAAATAGGACACCTCCAATCATGCTTTTTTACATTGACTCTACTGAGACCCTCATTTCCCCTCTTTCTATCTGAAAATGGGACTCTATCCCTAAAGCTACTTTTTGGTAGAAGATAAGCTTTGGTTTTTATCTTGCTTTGATAAGCACTTCCCAGACATCAAAATGTATACCTCCCTTGATCTACCACTTCCACCTCTTCAAATTTAACAGCTGCCCTTTATTTGTCTTCCCTCATTAGAATATGTGTCTCAGTGTAGGAAAACTGGGACATTAATACATTGTTGGTAGAACTGTGAACGGATCCAACCATTCTGGAGAGCAATTTGGAGCTATGCTCAAAAAGTTATCAAACTGTGCATACCATTTGACCCAGCAGTGTTTCTATTGGGCTTATATCCCAAAGAGATATTAAAGGAAGGAAAGGAATCCACATGTGCAAAAATGTTTGTGGCAGCCCTTTTTGTAGTAGCAAAGAACCAGAAACTCAAAGGATGACCATCAGTTGGAGAATGGGTGAATATGTTATGGAATATTATTGTTCTGTAAGAAATAATAAGCAGGAAGATTTCAGAGAGGCCTGGAGAGACTTGCATGAACTGATATTAAGCGAAATGAGCAGCACCAGAAGATCATTATACATGGCAACAACTGTATGATGATCAATTCTGATGGACGTGGCTCTCTTCAACAATGAGATGATTCAGACGAGTTCCAATGATCTTGTGATGAAGAGAGCCATCTACATTCAAAGAGAGGACTGTGAGAACTGAGTGTGGACCACAACATAGCATCTTCACTCTTCTTTGTTGTTTGCTTGCATTTTATTTTCTTTCTCATTTTTTCCTGTTCTGATTTTTCTTGTGCAGCAAGATAATTGTTTAAATATGTAAGCATATATTGGATTTAGCATATATTTCTACAATGTTAACTTACACTGGATTACTTGCCATCTAGGGGAGGGGGTGGAGGAAGGGGAGGGAAAATTGAAACACGAGGTTTTGCAAGGGTTAGATAATGAAGAATTATCCATGTATGTTTTGAAAATAAAAAACTTTAAAAAAATTAAAAAAGGATATGTGCCCCTTGAGGGTAGGGACTTTCTTGCTTACCATAGTACCTGGAGCTAATTAGTATGAATATTATGAATTATAAGTAATTATAATAATTATTACTAATTACTAAAAGTTTTTCTAAAAATAGTAATAATACTTATTAGTATATATTTACTTACACTAATAGTAAATGCCATGTAAAAGTTATATAAAAACCAAATTTATATAAGAGCTATATGCCATATGTGAAATGCTATTACTATTAATTGTTTTATCTATGTACTTGCATTCCAACACTTTCATTCAGTTACAGAAAGATGAATTATTTTATCTACCTTTGCAGTAATTCATCAAACTTTAAACATCAAGCAATGATAGTAAGAATGACTTAACCTAATAACATTTCTGTATGAATGTCACTGAATTCAAAGTTGAAAAGAATGAAATAATAATAATAGTGCCTAAGCATGTCCAAATACTTTGTCTCATTAATAACTCATTTAATAACAACCCAGTGAGGCAGGCATTATTAATTTCATTTAATACAGTGAACACATGGAAAGCCTGGAAGAGACTATTTAGAATCATATAAATCAGGATTTCTTCACCTGGGATCCTGAACCTTGGTTTTTGTTTGTTTTTTTCCCCCAAATGATTTGACACATACTATAGAATTGATTTTTTTCCCCTATGATCCCTGTGCATTTTATTTAGGCATTTAAGTACCTTATTTTGAGAACTGGTCTGTGGGCTTCACTCCTTTGCCAGGGGTAAAAAAGGAAAAGAACTTTAGATATAGCAGGTGCTTAGCAAATTATTATCGAATGAATATCGAAAGAATATCGAATATCATCAGTCAATAAAATATTTATTAAGCTCCTACTATGTTCTAAGCATTGTCCTAAGGGCTAATAATACAGAGAGAGACAAAAGAACTGTCCCTGTCCTCAAGAAACTTGCGATTTAATGGAGGTGACAAGCAAACAGCTATATACAAAGTGAACTACGCGCAGGATAAATAAGAAATAATTACAGAGCAATGGTACTCAAATTAAGGGGAAGGCTTCCAGTACAAGACGGGCTTTTGGTTAAAGGAAGCCAAGGATGTCGTAGTCCGAGTGGAGGAGGGAGAACATTCCAGACGTGGGGAACAGGGAAAGGAAACGCCCAGAGCTGAGACATGGAATATCCTGGTCACGGAAGAGTCAGGAGACCAGGGCCACTGGATCCAAGAGGATGTGTCAGGGAGAAAGATGGCAACGGAGAAGGAGGAGGAGGAGGCGAAGGTAAGGCGGCCGTGGCGGCCGAACTGGGCGGGGTGCGCAGGGGTGGGACGATGGGGGGTGGGAGAGGATCAGACTGAACTTTAGAAAAATCATAGTGGCTGAATGGGGGAAGGATTAGAGTGGAAACTAGAGGCAGGCAGACTCACCTGCTGGTTACTGCAGTGATGGGGGCGGCGTGAGTCCAGAGGAGCCTCACCTGGGGATGAAGTCTGCACGCCTCAAAGAAAGCAATCCTTGGCCCATTTTACAGATAAGGAAATTGAGGCCCAGGAGAGATGAAAAGCGACTTATTGAAGGTCTCACAGTGGCTAAGCTGCAACTTCAGTTTAAGACTTCTGATTCCCAACGTACCAGAGGAAGGATGTTTCAGAGGAAGTGCTTCTCTCTGATTCCGTATGTCTGTCTGTCTGTCTTCTCTCTCTCTGACTGTCTCTGTCTTTGTCTCTCTGACTCTGTGTGTGTCTGTCTGTCTTCTCTCTCTCTGTGTGTTCTTGTCTCTCTGACTGTGTGTCTATGACTCCCCACTCTCTCTCTCTCTCTCTCTCTCTCTCTCTCTCTCTCTCTCTCTCTGACTCCATGTGTGTCTGTCTCTCTTCCCTCTCTGTCTCTGTGTCTTTGTTTCTCTGACTCTGTGTGTCTGTCTTCTCTCTCTCTGACTCTGTGTTTTTGTCTCTCTGACTTTGTGTGTCTATGACTCCCCACTCTTTCTCTATCTCTGTCTTTGTTTCTCTGATTCTGTGTGTCTGTCTGCTCTCTCTCTCTGTCTCTCTGACTCCATGTGTCTGTCTCTCTTCTCTTTCTCTGTGTCTATCTCCTTCTTTCTCTGTCTCTGACTCTGTCTCTCT
>JAJPUD010004141.1:25148-54005 GCA_023553655.1 Myrmecobius fasciatus | reverse complement strand
TGTAGTGCAACAGCTGCTTTGGGAAGGGGCCTTCATCAAGCGGAGCTAAATCAATGGAGCTTTGTACAAACATGGGCTGTCCTCTTCCGGGGAAGATCCCACAGGCAAATGACAAAAGTAGAAGTCTCTTGGTGAAGCTATATTTCTCCATCTCCGCCTGCCTGCCTGCAGCTTGCTGCCATACGGGGTTTGTGTAATGTCATTTGGAACCCAAACGGCAAATCTCTAGCTACATCTGTGAAATCCTTCTCTGTGTTAAAAACAAATCCTGGGCTGAGGGTTAAACATGGCCTTTTGGAAGATAAAAGTGGTTAACGCTGGGAGCTGGTTGCTGACTGCTGGCTAGATGAAAATGTAATATTTATAAACTGAGAAACACATGAGGGTATAAATAATGGATTAACCCTTGAATTCTCCGTGATCACAACTTGAGGAGAAAAGGCAGGATAGCTCCTTTTGGGGGAGGATCATTGCCTTTGAGGAGCAGTGTGTATGGGCACAACTGAGAAGTCCCTGCTCAGCTCCAGCTTCTCTCTTTTCTCCCTGGCTTCTCTTCTCCCTCTCCCAACTAGTCCCCATCACTCACCTAGAGAAGTTGTCACTGTCTGTTTCACTGCAGCCTCTAAATGCTGAGAATGTGATTGGATCGGCTGAAAGACTGACTTATCTTTGAGAACCAATCTAGAGCAGGCGAGCACTGTAGGCCCTTCAGTAAAGCCAGTCTTACCAATGAATTAAAATGGCAGGTGTGGGGATACTTGTAAGACAAATCAGATGAGTAGGACTTGTCTAATGGAAAAGAGAGAGAAAGACATAGTGTTTAGCCTGCAGGATGCTCAGGTAATGGGCTACTAGGCCCCTTCCCTGGGCAGAGTGGGTCTGAGGGGTGAGGAAGGATGTACCTTGTCCCCCTGCCCACCCCCATTTCCCAACTGCATTCCTGCTGGCCCTTAATGTATGTTTTATTAACTCATTTAGGATAAGAAGGAGTAGCTAAAATAAAATCATGTTCACTAATAAAGTGGTGGGCAGCTAGGTGGCACAATGGGTAGAGCTCCAGTCCTAGAGTCAGGAAGAATGGAATTCAAATCTGGCCTCAGACACTACTAGTGGTATGGCCCTGGGCAAGTCCCTTCACTTGTCTGCCTCAGTTTCCTCATCTACAAAAATGAACTAGAAAAGGGAATGGCTAACCCCTCCAGTATCTTTGCCAAGAAAACTCCAAATGGAGACACACAGGACCTAAATGACTGAACAGAATTCAGACCCAGTGAGACTGGGAATTAGAAATGTCTGGTGTTAGATTCTGACTCCCACCAATAAGTCCCATATTCCTCATAAATTCACTCCCAGAAGTGGTTAATTGAGACAATGTGAATAAAAGCTATAAAAGGCTGATAAATTATAAATTTGGGGATTATAATCTCCCACAGAAAGAATGAAACTCTTGGTCGAGATTGTAAACTCCTTAAGACCATAAGCTCCTTGAGGGCAGGGACTATTTTTCCCCTTTTGTTGTGTTCTCAGAACTCAACATGGGGCCTGACAAAAATAAACTGATTGATCCATCTTTATACAACTACTGCTATTCCTCTGCTAGCGTGGAGGAGCACCATTTTTGATGCTTAATGTAACTCGGAGATGAAAAGTGCTAACAATTCCCCAGTTATCTACCAAGGATTCTCTAACTTCAATTTGTTTATCAGATCAGTTCTGAAAAACAAGGCTCTGGAGGCTAAAGGGGAGCTTGATTGGGAACTGGGGGCAGTGCCTGGGGCAAAGCAGGTTTGACTAAATTTTTGCTGAATGAATAGCAAGAACTCACTTTTACAAAACTGAACTTCCCCCCCTCCACCCTCTTTGGAAATCGATGGTACTCGGTCATTCCCAGTTTACAGATGAGAAAACTGAGATTCTGAAGATTGAGGGGTTTGCCTAGGGTCCCTTGCTAGTAAATGTTGGAATCTAGCCTGGCACTGGCACCAAGAGTGGCCTTCCACTTGTTCACACTCAACAAGTGCTCAGTGATCCCAGAGTACAAGGCCCTGCCTCTACTACCTACTGTCTATGTGACTTTGGGCAAGTCTATTCACCTCGCTGGGGCTCAGTTTCTTGAAAAATATGGTGGTTAAATGAAGTGGCTTCTATAGTTCATTTGCATCTGGGGCATGAATTGGGGGGGGGACATGCACAGGTGAAGCAGTTATATGGCATCATAGGACAGAGTTCTGGGCCTGGAGTCAGAAGGACCTGAGTTCAAATTCATTTTCAGACACTTTCTGGATATGTTACCCTGGGCAAGTCACTTAATCCTGTTTTCTTAACTATAAAATAAGTGTAATAATACTATCTATTTCAAAGGATTGCTCAGTTCAAATGAGGTTATAGTTAAAAGGCACTTAGCACAATACTTGGCATATATTAGGTGCCATATGAATGTTTATATCCTTTCCTACCCATGAAAAAAAAAGGAGGAATTGGAATACTGAGGACATAGATAATGCTGAGAATAGTTGATATGTTTTGGCTTTACATTTCAAATTTTAATCCTGTTATGTGGGTAAGTAGATAGGTGGTCCAGGTAGGTGGTGGGCCCAAAGTGAAAAAAAAAAAGAAAATGTAGCCTCAACATTAACTAGCTGTGTGACTCTAGGCAAATCATTTAACTGCTGTCTGCCTCAGTTTCTTCATCTGTAAATTGGGAATAATAATTACATCTATATTCCAGGGTTATTATGAAGCTCAAATAAGATGATATATTTACAGGTTACTTTGCAGACCTTAAAGTGATATATAAGTGCTAGCTATTATGATCATAGAATAGGAGAACCAACTGAGAATTGCAGATGGAAGGCTCCTGAAGACATTTTAACCTACCTCAAAAATATGCCTGGGATCTGGTCTCTTTAGCATCTAATTTGGTGAATAGAGCTAGATTTAGAATCAGAACTAGATTAGAATCAGAATCTGAGATCAAAACCCACCTCTGCTTCTTACCAGCTATGTAACTAGGGGGCACATCTTCAAGTCTCAGTTTTCTTATCTGTAAAATAGGAATAATAACATCTATGGTACCACTTTCATAGCATTGTTATGAGACTTAAATGAGATAATGTAGGTGATTGTGTTCTGCAAATTTTAAATTAAGATCTTGTTTCAATTTTATAAAAATGGAACCCTTGTCCACTCTTCCCTGAGGATGTTCCATCAGAGAAGTGAATTCTGAGCAGGCTGTCCAGAAGAAAGTTTGAGTCAGAACTATCAGTATTAAAGGGGGAAAGAGATAAGAAAGATTTTTTTTTCTTTTGTGTCTGGCAAATCTAGGTGGATAAAAGTGTTGGCCACTCCAGAAAATCCAGTCATGATTTTGCTTCCCACATTGGCACCCTGCCCAGATTCAGCAGGATAGCATCTCCCAGAGACCTCCGTTTCCACCCTCCCAGCTAGCTATGGACTCACCATGTTCCCATCCCAGGAGAGAGGGCTGGGGACTTCCTATTCCACATTTTGAAAATGAATGGTTACTTATTTTAAAAGATTTTCAGGGCTAGTGGAGTGACTTATTTTAAAATTTTCAACAAACAGGGAAATTTGGTCACCCTAGTATCACAGGCAGAATGATCCTTTTTCAGGTCTTCATTGAGCCAATAAATAGTTACTTAATCCTGACTGTGTATAAGAAGCTGTGGGGGGTGAATAAGATATACTCCCTGGCCTTGGGAAGCTGACAGTCTAGGAAGGAAGCTAAAACACAAATACATTGGGACTCAGTTTCCTCTTCTGTCAAATGTAGCTTAGAGGTGAATGATCCCTGAAGTCCCTCCTAGCACCAAATCATAACATGAGTTGAACAGGAAATTCAGGAAGCTGAGCAGTGGCTTCTGTCTGGACCCAGATACTGCTGTCATCATGGAGGAGATTTGGCCTCTGGTGATTTCAGTCACCTGTGGACTCAAGGCTGAAGGGCTTGATAATATGAAATGATGAGAGAGTTCTTTATTGGCCACTGGAGAAGGAAGAGCCGATGCTTCAGTGGCTATTCTCCCTCACTCGTCTCCTCTCCCTGGGACTGCCAGCTTGTTCTGGAGCTGCTACCCATAAGGGCTTCTTCTCTCTCCCACGTTGGTATCCAAAGCCCAAGTCCTGCCTCAGCAAGCCTAAGCCTAAGCTAGCTTTTTTTGTGTTTGCTCCTTCCTGATCTTTAGTTAACAAGAATCTTTTTGAAGGTGGATGTGTTCAGACTTGGAGGCAACCTTGGGAGTTTGTGAGATCCTGGATCTTTTTGGTCAGAGAAGAATCCTCAGCAAATACTCTGGCACTCTTGAACAAGAGGATTGTAATGAGATTAAGAAGGCTAACCTAGCACGAATGATTCCCCTTGTTTCAAGCTTCCATTTTGAGATTAAATTGTTTTTATGTAATTATTTTTCAATAACAGATAAGCACCTGCATAATATAATTTGGCAAACACATGTCTATTTCCAAACAATTGAAAAACATGTGTATACCCTCAGAGACCATCAGTGAAAAATTATTGTAAATACCCTAGTTTCCTTTCATCATAAAATTATGTAAGTGATTAACCAAATTATTTTGTAAGCAAATTAGGTAATAAACCACCAATCAGAATTTAGGCGTAACAAGGTAAATGTCCTTCTCAAAAACTATTAAAAACCCTCCAGAGGTTCAAGCCACCATCAGTTTGCTTCTAGGTGGCTAGATTGGAGCGGCCTGTGTTTATCTGAGAGCAGGACTGCTTGATGAAAATTTCCCAGTATGCTGCTGGGAGTTAAACACATGGACCAGTATGAGACACTTAGTGGAACCTTTGGGAATCAAGCTGGGGGCTTGCTTGTAGAGAGGCTGATGTTTGTTCTGTTGAATAGATAGATGATACAGAGTGATGGTATAAGTACTGATGAGCCTAAGTATGATCTGGTATTTCCATAGCACTTGCCAGGATACCTAATGGTGAACAGGCTAAGTGAGCACCAACAAGAAGATGGTCCCAAGGTGGATACATTTGTCCAGAGATGCTCAGATAGTGCAGAAGTTGGATAAAATATAAAAATACCTATTCAGTATTCCTAGAAACCTCATTTTCACTAATGAGATTTAAGCATCAGCTTTCTAGGAGAGTATAACTGGAGTTAAAGCAGTTCTAAGTAGATGGAGTGTTTTTGAATCCAGTTCTAAGTTTTTCTGTCCATGACAGCAATAAGCTCTGTGAGTCTCTTCTCATTTCTTTTGTGTGCAGGAAAGTAATCCCTGCCCTATACCTGATTTATAGTATACATTTCTAACTCCTCTTTTGGAGAAACTCCAAGACAAAGAGATATAACCCAAGCTGCAAGAAGTTCCGCCTTCTCCTAAGAGTTGAATATAATGAACCAAATAATGTGAGAAAATGGGTCTTTTAGTTGATCAGGCTCCCCAGATCTAATCCCCATCCAGGGCCTGTGCATAGGTTCAGTGTAGAAAAGCGCCTTTTATAAGAAAAGGAAGTATACTAGTGTTTCAGCTCCCCTGGAACTAGCAGTGGTGATTCCTTAATGTTATACCATAATCTGGGGAGAATTCACGGGAGACAATATTTGGGATAGGCAGGATTTTGGTTGGTGAAGAAAGTCTGTCAGGTGGAGAGAATAGAGAAGAGGGAGGAAGGATGGCTCCGTCCTCCTGTGGAGCTGGGCTGTTTTTGAAGGTAGGCTAAAGTATAGGAAGGAAGCAGGAACTTGAATTTAATGAAGGCAAATTCACAACTTAAGTATCTGGAAAGGTTTTTCTTATTTCCATTAGAGAGCTGTCTGCAAACAAAGTATGATGATACAAAATCTAAACATAATTACTTCAAGTATATTACATGCATATTTCATTGCAATATTAAATCTCTCAAACACCATGATTCTGGGAAACATAATTAATTCCTTTAGAAAGATATCATAGGGGCAGCTAGGTGACACCGTGGATAAAGCACCACTTTATCCACTGATAAATCTGTGATTTATTTATCTGAATCCATCATCTCTTTATCAAGAGATGAATAGCATGTTTCATCTCGAGTTCTCTAGAACTGTAATTGGTCATCGTGTTAATCAGAGTTCCCAAGTCTTTCAAAGTTGTTATCTTTACAATATTATAATTATCATGTAAATTGTTTTCCTGATTCTGCTTACTTTACTCTTCATCAGTTCATACAAGTTTTCCCAGATTTTTCTGGAATTGTCCTCTTACTCATTTCTTATAGCACAATAGTACTCCAGCACATTCTTTTCTTCTTCTTTTTTGATTAAAGCTGCTTATTTTCAAAACATATGCATAGATAATTTTCAACACTCACCCCTGCAAAACCTTGTGTTCCAAATTTTTTCCCTTTGCTTTCCCCCATTCTCTTTCTTAGATGGGAAGTAATACAATATGTTAAACATGCACAATTCTTCTAACATATTTCCACAATTATGGTGCACAAGAAAAATAAGATCAAAAAAGGGAAAAAAAATTAGAAAACAAAATTCAAGCAAACAACACTAAAAAAGGTGAAAATACTATGTTATGATCCACACTCAGTTCCCCAGTCCTCTCTCTGGGTGTAGATGGCCCTCTCCCTCACAAGACCATTGGAACTGGCCTGAATCATCTCATTGTTGAAGAGAGTCACGTCCATCGGAATTGATCATTGTATGATCTTGTCCAGCACATTCTTACACCATTCTTTGACCATTCCTTAGGCACCCTGCTCTGTTTCCAGTTCTTTGCCACCATCAAAAGAAGTACTATGGATATTTTTGTTCATATGTGTCCTTTTCCTCTTTCTTTGGAATACAGGCCTAGTAGTGGTATCACTGGATCAAATTGGAGCATGCCCTTTGCACAGTTAAATAATTTTTGCAGCATATTCCCAATGGTTTCCAGAATGGTTTCCACAGTTCCATTGTCAGTGCCCTAATATACTTGTTTTCCCATAAAAAGTTTTTTTCCCTTATAACACTGTTAATTGTAATGTCAAACAGTGAATTCAAACATGGGTGCTCACTGCCCAAAAACTATTCAGTGATGGGTAGAAACTGTGATGAAGAGGTACCCTGATGTGAAAACTCAGTTTAGCCCAACCATGGTCCCTAAGCAGCAGTCCTTGGGACAGTCATTAGCTGAAGTGTGGTGGTAGTCTTTCAGTTATTTCAGTCCTGTCCAAATCTTGGGGTTTTCTTGTCTAAAGATTATAGAGTGGCTTACCATTTCCTCCTCCAGAGCAGATGAGAAACTGAGGCAAGCAGGGTTAAATGACTTGTCTGGGAATCACACAACTAGGAAGTGATTTTAATTCAGGAAAGATGGGTCTTCCTAACTCTAGGTTTTGGACAAATAGCATTGCTGTTTGGAAGGCAGGAAAAAATCAAATAATTGAAAAACAAAATACATAATGATTATAAGATTGTTAATGAAAAAAATCCTTAACGAGCAATTTCTGAGGACCTAAAAACGCAGTAGTGATTCTAGAGAATAGATCCTAAAACTAACCAGGGTCGCCCTGGGTAGGTTTTTGCACATAGTCAGAGGTGGTTCAGTTTTTTAACTTAACTATTTTTGGGAACAGGGGAAGGATCATTTTTTGGAATCTGGGGACAGTGGGAAAGGGGATATACATCCATGGACTTTTTTTTTGTGAAAACATTAATAAAACTTTAAAATGTCAGCTGATTTTGAAGGACCAATAGACCCGCCTAACCACAAAGAAAAAATCCTAGTCCTCTGGTCATTAAATAGACAATACAGAGTATGGAGGGTGGAGATGGGACTCGAAAATCAATGTTTCCAGTGGGGAAGATGACATCAGGCAATGTTAAGGAGGGAAACCAGGGTAAAAATAAAAGTTCCGGTCTCGAAGAGAACATCGGAAAAAGGGGAAAGAGACTCCTTAGGTGCCGGCTTCCCCCTCTCCAAATTGTTTGCCGGGCCTGGTCCTTGCAGCCAGACACCAGTGGTCTCTCCATCTCGGCAGCCATCAGCCACAGCCGAGGTAACGGTGCTTTCCGCCCTGCGAGATTTCCGAAGCCCTCCAGAATCTGATTCCTCTCATCGGCCCTAATATTGCAAGGCTGACTAATTGAAACTCGGTTCGGGTGGCGGGGGCTTTGATTAACCTGGGTTGCTTTTACTCCGCTGCAGAGCCTACTTTATCACTGCCGGGAATTTTCAATTGATTTCGCACACAAGATTGATTGCGCTCAGGCTGGTTTAAACTGATGGCCCTGAAACACCCGAGGATGGGGATGAGGTAGAGGAGGAGCTGGGAGGGAAGAAAGGAGGCAGCAGTTTGGTGAGCCTTCTAGCTCCCTATATTCCAGTGTATTGCAAGCAGCTTGAACGTTTGTTAGGGTAGAGTTTGACTTTATGAAGTATTGGTTTAATTTTAATTCTGGGATCTATATGCCACAGGCAGCTTAGTGGCCCAGTGGATAAAAGCAGTGGGATTGGAATTACAAAATTCAAATCCAGCCTCAGCCACTTTCTACCTGGATGGGTCAAGTCATTCACCCTCGGCCTGCCTCAGTTTCTCATTTGTAAAAGAGCTCTCTGCTAGGGGGGTTTGAGGGCCAGATGAGATATTGGTTAAGGAAAAAAAAAGAGCTTGGCCTTGTCTAAGGCATATAATAGGCTCTTAATACCAGTTTATTCCTCTCCCCTCATTCTCTTCTCTAGTGTGGCACATTATAAGTACAAGGTCATTTCTTTTCCTTTGTAATCTTCCGGAAGGCAAGGACCTAAGTCTGTCCGAGTCTTTGATAGCATTGAGCATAGGAATACACTTCATTAAATTCTTTCTTATAGGGATGAGGACCAGAGCTTGCAGAGGAGGAGCCACATGGCCACTGATCCTTTCTCACCTCTGGTAGATACAAGTTCCTTCAGATTGGAGGCTATCTTACTTATTTGGGTCTCCAGTATGAAGCACAAAGTCTGGCACATAGTGGGCACCTAACAAATGCTTGTTGATTGATTGATGTCTTTTTTACCTCAAACTTTCACCTAACTTCATACTTCTTCCTTCTACGTAGAGTAGACTCATGAGGACAAAGAACACTTCTCAAGTTCTAGTGGTTGGTAATTGATATCTAAGTAGAGGGCCAGAGCTAAAAGATCTGACTTCCTATTGTGTCTAGGATAAAATACAGCCTTAGCAGTTAAACCCCTCCCAAATTTGGCATGGGGCAGCTAGGTGGTGCAGGGGTTAGAGCACTGGGGTCAAGAAAACCCCAAAAGGGATCAGGAAAAGTCAGACATGACTGACTGAACCACCACAAAATCTAGTATGTACCTGATTTACCTTTCCTTTTCTTTGTTTTTAAATTAAAGCTTTTTGTTTTCCAAATATATACATGGATAATTTTCAACATTCACCCTTACAAAACCTTATGTTCTAATTTTTTTTCCTCCCTTCCTGGCACCCCTTCCCCTAGATGGTAAGTAATCCAGTATATGTTAAACATGTACAATTCTTCTATACATATTTCTTTTTTTTTCTTTTTGCTGAAGCAAAAGGTAGGAAAAGGAAAAAATAAGGTAGGAACCAGAGGAGAGTTAGCTGGTAGAGAATGGTTAAGTGACTGGCCCAGGGTCACACAGCTAGGAAGTGTTAAGTGTCTGAGGTCACATTTGAACTCAGGTCCTCCTGACTTCAGGGCTGGTGCTCTATCCACTGCTCCAACTAGCTGCCCCTTCTATACATATTTCTACAATTATCATGCTGCACAAGAAAAATCAGATCAAAAAGGAAAAAAAGTGAGAAAGAAAACAAAATGCAGGCAAACAACAACAAAAAGAGTGAAAATGCTATGTTATGGTCCACACTCAGGTCCCACAGTCCTCTCTCTGGGTGCAGATGGCTCTCTTCCTCACAAGATCAGTGGAACTGCTCTGAATCACTTCATTGTTGAAAAGAGCCACATTCATCAAGATTGATCATCATATAGTCTTGTTGCTGTGTATAATGTTCTCCTGGTTCTGCTGATTTCACTCAGCATCAGTTCATGCAAGTCTCTCCAGGCCTCTCTGAAATCCTCCTGTTGGTCGTTTCTTACAGAGCAATAATATTCCATAACATTCATATACCATAATTTATTCAGCCATTCTCCAATTGATGGGCATCCATTCAATTTCCAGTTTCTAGCCACTACAAAAAGGGCTGCCACAAACCTTGCACATGTGGGGCCCTTTCCTTCCTTTATGATCTCTTTGGGATATAGGCCCAGTAGAAATACTGCTGGATCAAAGGGGATGCACAGTTTGATAGCCCCTTGCTGCTTTTCTTTTTATTACCTCATTTTCTACACTCTGTGTTCCAGCCAAACTCTTATTAGCTGGTCCCAGAGCTCAGCACACAGGCTTCCATTTTTTGGTATATACTCCTTTCTCCTTTCTGCTTCTTTTCAAGTCTTGCTTGGATGCTGCTTCCCCTTGGAATCCAGATGTCAGGGCTATCTTCCCCCTTTCTCCTACATCATGATATCCAGAACAGAAGCCTGAGAACAGGGACTGTTTTAGTTTTAATAAATGTTTGGTGCCTTGAATTGGTAATATCCATGTGTTGCAGGCTACTTACATCCATCATGAGCCTCTCCAGTACCCTTTGGGTGACCTCCAACTGGAAGTCTTTGGAAAACTTTGTTTCCCATGACCCTCCACTAGAAAGCATCATTTTATTCCCCTGTTGTTTTTTTCAGTTGTGTCCAATTTTGGATGAATCTACTTGGTGCTTTTTGGGTTTTTTTTGTCAAAGATATTGGAGTGTTTTTTTTATTTCCTTCTCCAGCTCTTTTTACATATGAGGAAATTGAGGCAAGCAGGTTTACATGACTTCCCCAGGGTTATACAGTTAGTTAAGTATCTGAAGTCACATTCAAAATCCAAGTCTACTGCTCCATCCATGCACCACTGAGCTATCTCTTTGCTCCCCTGCCCTCCTTTTTTTTTTTTTCTATTATGGACCAAAACTGTGACTTCATTGAGATAGGGAATTCCTGGTGAGGAAGCTGTCTTCCCCTATGTAGATCCTACATCTATTCTGCACCTTACAACCTAAAGTAGTTGCCTGAAGCACTGAAGACTTGCTCTGTCACAGTATGTGTCAGAGGCTTGAACCTAGAACAATCAACTTTCCATCTATTCCACTCTAATCCTCTCACAGGAAATATTTATTTATTTTAAAAGATAGGTCTTTATTTTAGGAAGAAATACTGATTAACTCCTAAAACAAACAAAACCATGTTTATTAAACCAAAAAAGTTCGCTACCATACTTTTTGGTCAGAGGGCTTCCTGCATAACCTGCTATTCAGAAAATCTAATTTATTAAATTTATTTAGATTTATTTTGAGTTAGAGGAATCTCAGATTTACCTAGACCAACACCACATGAAACATGAGTCCCATGGACAGAGGGAGGTCATCTAGCTATTCCCTGAATAGCATCTATGATAGGAAGCTCAGGATGGCCCAGGCTAAGTGAGTTGCCCAGAGTTCTATAGCTAGAAAGTGTCTGAGGCTGGGTTTAAACTCATCATCCCAACTCCAGGCTTGCTGCTGAATCCACTGAGTCACCTAGCTGTAAAACAAAACAATTCTAATCCTTTGTCAACAAGATAACCCTTAAAATATTTGTACACAGTGCTCAGGTGTCCCCTTCAGCATCTACCCTTCCCACCCCCATTCCGGTTTTCTTTTCTCCATTTCAGTTCCTTAAACCATCCCACTATCACTGTCACCAGCTTCTGGACCCATTATGACCTGTGGGCTTCCTGAGTGTCTGGTTTGTCATTCTCCTTTTTAAAATGTGGTATCCAGATCTAAACACAAAATTGCAGATGTGGTCTGACCATGACGGAGCACTAGGACATGATTACTTCCCTTGCTCTGATCATTACTTCTGTTAATGCAGCCTGAGATTACATTAGGCTTTTTTTTGGTTGTCATGTCACAATATTGGCTCATTTTATGTCAAAGAATTTGAGGAAGGAACTTCAAGGTCCAAACTATCCACAAAGATGGAGCAGCTAAGTGGTGCAGTGGATAATGTACCAGTCTGGAGTTAGCAGTCTGGAGTTCAAATCTTCCAGAGCTCAAATCTGACCTCAGACACTTAGCTGTGTGATCCTGGACAAGTCCCTTAACTCAGTTTGCCTCAATTCCTCATTTACAAAAGGAGTTGGAGAAGGAATAGCAAACCACTCTGGTATCTTGGCCAAGAAAACCCCAAATTGGGTCACAGAGTGTCAGGCACAACTAAAAAACTACCCAACCACAAAACAAACCCAAAAAAGAAAATTCCCACTATGCCATATGCAACAAGTGACCATCCAGAGTCAGTGTGAAGACCTCCAAGAGAGGGAACTGCTCCATCTAGTAGTTTTCAGTTGCTAAAATCCCTAGGTCTTTTTCATAGGAAATACTTCCTAGCTCTATCTTTGTTATCCAGCAACCTAAGCCAAAGCTTCTTAAACTGTGGGTCTTGACTCCATATAGGGTGGTGTAACTGAATGTGGAGATTGTTAAATTATAATTTATTATCAGTAAATGTTGTATCTATATACCTGAGATCTTATAAAAATTTTTCAGGTGAAAAGGGATTGCAAGTAGAAAAAGTTTAAGAAGCCCTGACTTAAGCTATTACTAAAAAAATCCACACATGAAACTTTATATGGGTCACCTTGTCAAGTTCAGATCATTGTTCCAAATGGTCAAGATCCTATGGGGTCCTGATGTGCTAAGTTTGTGTCATTTGTGAATTCAATAAAGTTGACTCTAATACACCTGGACAGTTTTTGCTTATGATTTTTTAAAATTTTCTTTCTTTTTCTGAGGCAATTGGGGTTAAGTGACTTAGTTAAGGTCACACAGTAAGTATTAAGTATCTGAGGTTGGATTTGAGCTCAAGTCCTTCTGACTCCAAAGCCAGTGCTCTATCCATTTTGATTTCTACTTGCCCCTTATGATTTCTTAAAATACAGAGTTTGGGCTTTTTTTATTCATGGTTTTCAGAAGTCCAATGATTCTTATATCTATGACTTGTTTTCCAGACCAATTTAAATAAATAAATACATATGTATGTATATATTTATATCCTATGCCCTACATTTTTTTTCTATTTTTTCACTGTATATATTTTTTCCTGAGTCGATTGGGACTGAATGACTTGCTCAGGATCACACAGCCAGGAAGTGTTCAGTGTCTGAGGCCAAATTTGAACTCAGGTCCTCCTGACTTCAGGGCTGGTGCTCTATCCACTGCATCACCTAGCTGCCCTTCACTGTTTTTCTTTAGTTCTATTATTACTTTCTGTCTCAAGTTATTGATTTGTGTTTGGTCTATTCTTGCTTTCTAGAATTCCATTTCTTGGGTCAGGTTTACCATTTTCTCAATTAAGCTACTTATTCTCCTCCTGATTCTTTCCTTTGGAGTTTTTATTTGTTATCATTTGTTTTGATGCTTTGGGCTACTTATGCAACCCTTGAGTGGAAAAATGGAAATGGAAAAAAAATCCATTTTTCCCTTTGACTCTCTATGATTGTTACGGATTTAATTTTGCAATAATTTTAAAAAATAGTGTTTAGTGTTTTCTGTAACTTATTCATCTCTCCAGCTTTAGCTCCTAAACAGGGGCTTTGTGCCAGGGCCAGGTTCTATTCCCTGCTGTACTTTGAGTGAACTGATTGGCCCTGTTTGGTCTTATCCTGGATTGCCTGAATCCTTTCCCCATTTCCAGGTTTAGCCTCTATGGATCTTTCCAATTCAGAGGACCAGATCTTCAGAACCTTCTCTGACCTCTCAAAGCAGAGTGTTAAGGACTTCCTAGGCCTAGACTATGCTGGTCTAAGCCCTAAGGTCTCCCTATCACAGATTTTTGCCCATTGCTCCTCTCCAAGGATTTTAAGGTGTCCATCCTAGGACTTTGATGACTTTGGAGTCTTCTGACCACCCTAGGACTTTCTCCACTCCTCCTGTCTCCAGGTACATCCTTGCCAGCCTTGAATATTCCTGGCCATCTGGGTCATTCTGGCATTCATTTTGCTTGAAAGGCTCCCTTTTATATGTGATTTCTGCATAGTGCTTGGGTAGAAGAAGTCACTATAGTTTCTCATTGTATTTATTGGTTATGATTAGAACCTAGGATAAATTTCAGGATTTTGCAGGCACGACTGTGAAAGAACTAAGGAGCCTACCTTCCATTCAGGGAGACTTTTTTTTTTCCAGGAAGTCCTAATTGACTTGTTTGTAAGAAACACATTCTGGCTCATTGTGATTACCTTTTTCCCTCTCTAAATGCTCACCATTTCCCTATCTACTTCCTGCCTCCTCCCTACTTCCTTTTATTTCTTTCTAGTATTTCAAGGAACTGAGGCACAATTCCACACAGATCTGCTCTAATTATAAGGATTATATTGTTAGGTTACAAACTACTGGTCTTATACACACCCACAGAAAAAGGAACAGGAAGACACTGGTCCTCGAAGTGCCTCCTGGAGCCTCCTGGAATGAATCCAATCACTCTCCTACATGCTAGCTCTTCCAATGTGTCCAGACAATTCTATTCCTTTGTTTGAAGTTCCTCTCTCCTCCTTCCCCTGAGCAAGGACTCTGAATGTCTTAGAACAGCAGTTCCTCTGTGAAATGACAAAAATAAGTCCCTGAGATCCAGAGCTTTTGTGTTGCTTACCCAAGCTCATGAGAGCACTTAGTTGCTTTGTATTTAAACCTGAGCCTCATTTTAATCACTGAGATTATTTTGTCAGTGAGCCATCATCCCTGCCTTGTTCTGGAAGACTTATGATGACACTTCTACTTTTTTTCCCCAACTACAGACAGAAACACTCAGTTCCATGGAGCAAAAGCACTCTCATGACGTGGTTTTGAACTGAAACCATTCAGGGAGCATAATAACACGCTTGACGGTGACAATTACTACAATAACAAGGTCGTTGTGCAGAATGCTTTACCTATGCACAAATTCATGTTCCACCTGTTCCTGGGGAAGCCAACCAAAGCTTTCGTGTCTCCTCTCTTTCTCCTTCCTCAGAGAAGGAAGTACTAGGGCACAAGCTCAGCACAGAAACTCAGACAGGTGCTCTCCAGACAGGTGCTCTCCAGACAGGTGCTATTACCTGTGGAACCTGACAGCACTGACTGGAGGGAGCCACTGGCAGGTCTGGGGAGATCAGCGGAAGAGAGGGAAGGGTTAATGGAGAGCGAGTGAGTGAAAAGGAAAAAAGAAAGAAAAAGACTTAATGCCCACAGGGAACTGCCACTGATGGTGGCCTTGATAGCCTCCCCCGGTCTGTAGGTCCGCAGGTTGTTCTACTTGGACAGCTGGGAATCAGTGCAGAAGCCAATGCTGAGAAGGTAAACAGCAAGGAAATTCCACCTTCCTCAGTACTCCCCACTCAGGCTCCCCCAAAAGCTGACTTTCAGGGTATGGCAATAGTTGCCAAGCTTAGGGCCCCAAAGAAGCAAATTGGTTGTCTCTGACCTGCTCCCATTCCCTTTCTTTTAATTCTTCACTTTTCCCCAAGAGTGGAGAACCTGAAATCAAGAAAACTGAGTTCAAGTCTGCTCTCCCTCAGACTCTCATTAGCTTTACCACCATCTGCCTCAGTTTCCTCAGCTGTAAAATTAAAATCATAACAGCACTTACCTCCCAGGAGTATTGTGAGAATCAAATGAGATATTTGTGAAGCTCTTCGCATAGTACCCAAGTAAATGCTTGTTCCCTTCCCTTCTCCCTCAAACAAGAATTGAGTCTCCTTACTTATTGTGAAAGAAATAATATTTTAAAAAACAACTTATAATAAAAAGAGGTTGATATTCTGTGGCAGGGGCTCAAGCTGATATCCTTGAACATCCAGGATTTCATCACATTATAGATTTAAAACTATCAGGAGGGTCGGGGGATGGATTTCAGGGTGTCTGTGAATTTGGATAGGGAAAAAATGCATTTTATTTTTCACTAACCTCTAGCTAGGACCTACCATTTATTTCCACTATGAACTTTTAAAAAATTATTATTTTGGGTGGATGTTGGCAGAGAAAGCCTGAAGTACTGATAAGATTACTCCCTGGGGCAAGCAGGGAAGTCCCACCCCCAGTGGAGATCTTTGGAGACCCATCTTCCAGTATCCAATCAGAGAGCTGAGTTGTGATTTAAATCCTGGAGGTTTCCGTATAAATCTGCCCATGGTCTATGCCATCTTTGCTGAATTCCTTTTGGGATTACCCACCCTGGTGTTTTGCTTTATGGTATTTTCCCCTCTCATTCTTCCCCCTCACCTCAAGTGCCTCATGGTGTCTTTCTCCTTGTTAGAGCTAACTAACTCATCTAGGGTACCAAACTCCTCTATGGATTTAGCCTGCCAGTCACTGGTTTATTCCTACCCCATGGCTACTCTCTTTCTCCTGGTTAATTGTGAATTCCACTGGGGAACTGGTCTTTTCCACTGCTAATTGCTGAAACTCCTTTCCTTGTTAACTATAATCTTTCCATTGCTCTCCCAAATCTATTTCATATTTACCACTCCTACTATTTTATCTCTTCTTTTGTCCATAACTTCTTCTCTGAAATAAAAGCACCTTTTGGCAAAGAGCACGCCATTGTGAGTTCTCCATATGTGCTTTGCCTCTCATATTTGTATTAGGAATTGCTGACCCAACCTCATTACATGGGCACCACTAGTCTGCCAAAGGCAGACACTCCATTCTACATCTGTAGTCCTGCCTTATTTCCAACTCCAAGGATCAGGATGCCCCTTCCAGGTTAAGCTCATCACTTCTAATTGAATCACTTCTGCTGACTCCATCTTGATTGATACCATCTCCCTCAGCTTCCTCCTCTTCTGAGCAGAGACCTGAGAATTCGGAGGATCATTTCTCCCGATGACTTCTTTTACAGAGAGCAAAAACAAGTTTCTCAGATCATTCTGATGAGGTCCTGAATGGCTGGGTGTGGCTGGCAGAGAGAAACTGAAGCACTGATGGAATTGTTCCTTGGGGCCCCAAACCCCTGCGCCCAACCTCTGGGGGGTCCTGGGCAGCCTCACCTTGCTATGTCCTGTCAGAAATCCCAGCCAGACCCCTGAGGTTACATTTTCCCTGCAAATCTGCTTATGGCACATGCCATCTTTGCTGAATCTCACTTTGCCACGATCCTGTCTCCTTCCCCATGGTATCTCTCCTAACCTTATGGTCTCTCCAACTCCACTCCTCCTCCTGATAGCTAACTAACTCTTTTAGGATCCTACATCCCTTTTAGGATTTAGCCTGCCAGCTAAGGGCACTCTCCCACCTCATGGTGGGATTCTCCTGAATAATTGCATGTTCCATTAGGGAACTTATCTTTTTCCATCATTAAAACTCCTTTCTTGCTATCTATATGCTCTCCCACTTATTTCGTATTTACCATTCCTGGTATCTATTGTACCCCTTCATTTGGTCTGTGATTTCTTCTCCTAAATAAGCTTACCTTTTGTCAAAGAGAATGGCCATTGTGAATTCTTCACACAGCAGGTGCCCACAGTCATATTATTTGCTACAACTCCATTTTGCATTTGCTGCTTTGCCTGATGTCAATTCCATAAAACCAGTTGTCCTCCTGACAGGTACCCTCTGGTGTGTTGTTCCCCCTCTCCCCCACTTTTCTATCCCCTTTTGTGTGTTATCTACCTTCAGGACTCAACTGGCCAGTTCCAATTGGATAAAACAACTCTTTCCCTCCCTTTCTCCACACTCTTTCCTTTCTTTTCTTCCTCCCTCTCTCCATCTGCTTTCCCTCCGTTTTTGCCCCTTCTCCCCTTCTCTCCCTCCACACACTCCTTCCCTCCTTTCCCTCTACCCACTTAGATTATCATGGCCTTATTTGAGGGTGCTCTGCCCAAAGAAATGCAAATTTCTAATTTCTGAAACCTCATAAGAGATTTGGGGTTTACAAGCTACATTTCTTTCTTAAGAACCATCCTTTAAACTCTGCTCTCATTGACTGGCCAGCAATCGGTCCCATCCTAAGCTCCACCTGGTCATGGTTTGGATTCAAAATGAGTATAAAAAGCAATTGTTTCTGTTTTGGCCAGAAACCCTGAAGTCTCCCCCTCCCAGATTGATTGATTGTTTTTGTTTTGTTTTGGTTTTTGTTTTTGTTTTTGTTTTTTTTTTTTAACTAGGTAAAAGAGATCATTTTCTGCCTCCTTTGTTGAGTATCCTTGATCACTGATTGGGCATTTCCTCAGTCAAACTGAGACCCATTATAAAGACCTTAGGCCAAAGTCTCCCACTGCATCCAGGGCCATCTCCAGTTGTCCTGATCTATATCTTGCCCCTGGACCCAGATGGCTCTGAAAGGGAAAGTGAGGCTGGTGACTTTGCACTGGCCTCCCTCACCTAAATCCAAGTCACCTGTAAGTCATCTCCCTGATTTCATGGTCTCTTCAAGAATAAAGGATAAACAATAAGATTGTAAGCTCCTTGAGGTCAGGGTCTGTTTTTCTTTTTATTAATTGGATCTTCAGCACTTAGCACAGGGCCTGGAACATAAGAAGGTGCTTAATAAATGCTTGTAGGACTGGAAGAATACCTGACCTATAGGTATCTCTAATCATAGAATTCTGAGGGAGGCATTTGTGAATTGTTAAGCCTGCCTATTGTTCCCTGCTCTCTACTGTTCCCTGCCTACCTTGAGAATACATTCTCCCCCCACCCTAACCCTGCCACATAAATGTTAGACAAGGTACCAAACATTTGGCATTTATTTCTGAAAGACTGTCAACCCTTAACTCAAAGGTCTCCTGGGGTGGAAGAAGTATCAATGCAGAAGCTAGAGTCAAAAATTCTCTTATGCCTTACTCATGTTGTTATTAATGATAAAACCAATGATGGCTTATTTACAATGTACTTTAAGATTTTCCAAGCACTTTCTAGTCATACCGGTAGAATGACATGATGCAGATTTTAAACTTACCAAAATCCAGTTATAAGGGGAGGGAGAGATGCAAAGGGAGGGAAAGAAAGGGGGGAGAGGAGAGATTTGAATTTTCACTTGATCTCACTCCCATTTGTTTCTCACAGCTGAGCATCTCACTACACTGAATGTAGTTCCAGAAAAAAAAATTGTTACGTACATCAACTTGGGTTATATAGTATATATAGATATGTATATAAATATGTATGTATATATACATATATATAAATCAAGTTCATGTATATTTATATATATATGAACTTAATTTATATAGTTTGTATGGTTTATATATATACATACATATGTATGTATATATATAAACCAAGTTCATGTACCTTAAGTTAAGAACAATTTTAAATATATATGTATACATATACACACATATATATATAAAGCAAGTTCATATATATCTCTATATATATTAACTTGATTATATAGTTTATATGGTATATATGTATATATACATATATATACATATATATATATACACTTACTATATATACATATACACAAACCAAGTTCATGTACCTTAAGAACAAATTTAAATTTATATGTATACACATATATTACTGTAGGTCAATATAATTTTCTAACTATTCCTATATATTTTATTTTTTGCATTAAAAACATTATTACAAAGAGCCCTCAGACTACAACCAAAAAGCCTTTTTTAGACTCTTAGTGTGTGCTTGACACTGTGCTAAGGACCAGACTGCCAAAGGGGTCTATGATTCTGACATACCCACAGACACTGTGTGTCTTGAGGGGTTATTAGAGCTTAATGAACTGCCTTATTTAGCCTTCCTCCAATTCCTGGTCAGCTGGAAAGTTCTAGTGGATTCTCCTCAACTTCCTGGTATCTGCTCTTTCCTCCAGATGATACAGAACAAAAGAAAGCTAGGTGATGATGGGATCATCCTCTGCTATAATCACACTTATGTGTGAAGCCCTTTAAAAAATGTTCCCCACTGAATGTGGATCACTCTTTTTGTTGTTTGCTTGCATTTTTTTTACTCATTTTCTTTCCTTTTTGATCTAATTTTTCTTGTGCAACAAGAGAATTGTATAAATATGTTACATATATTGGATTTAACATATATTTCTACCATGTTTAACATTCTCACTCTTTTTGTTTGCTTGCATTTTGTTTTTTTTTACTCATTTTCTTTCCTTTTTGATCTGATTTTTCTTATGCAATAAGAGAATTGTATAAATATGTTTACATATATTGGATTTAACATATATTTCTACCATGTTTAACATATATTGAACTACTTGCCATCTAGGGGAGGGAGGAGGAGGAAAATTAGAACACATGGTTTTGCAAGGGTTAATGTCGAAAAATTATCCATGCATAAGTTTTGAAAAATAAAAAGCTTTAATAAAAAAGAAAAATCAGTTTTTAAGATATATGAAGGAGGGCATGATAGCAAATGCTTATGAAAAAAATCACACATTTTATTGTTACTAAAAAACAAAAAGTAAAAGAGAAAATACCAATAACTAGGTGTCCATATGTCTATTTTCTTCTCTCTCCAAAATCTTTATAAGAAAAATCTACTTCAAGAGCATCCTTCATACTAACATGAAGATAAGAGGAAGTAACAAGGCATCTTTTAAAATGATATTATATAGAAGACTTCATCCTTATAGTCTCATAGTTAACTGAAAGGTACAGAAAATACTATCCTTGCAGTTTGTTGACTATAAAAAAGTACTTGATTTGAGAGAGTAAAACACTATTTTTAAGGACTGTTTTAATAAGTTGTCTTATTCTTTATTGAATCATATAAGATTCCTTGAAAGATATTACAACTGAAATGATTTTGATGATCTTCTGATTACTAATATCAAACATAAAACTAATATCATAAAACAGATTGCTGATTTGAAGTGTCTACCACTGATTGACAATGCCCAGCATACAATTCAAAAGGAAAATGAATTAATTGTATGTAGATGAGGAAATTTTGCTATTTTCATCAAGCCCCCCAAACCTTACCCAGAGCCTTCTAAATTAGACATAAAATTCATCTTGGCTATCTGTGGTGGAAGCATTAGCCTAACGACTCCTCCTTTATGGATTAAGTAAGTTTTTCCTTAAAAGGAGACATACTTGGAGACTTGGTTAGCTCAGGGAATTGAGGATCAGACTGCTGACTTCACTTCTTTATCCCCTAGGAGGCAGTTGAAAGGAGCCAGAAGAGTCTTCAGATACTTTCTTGTTTTTAAAGACTCTCAGTTATCCCATTTTGGAGTTTTCTTGGCAAAGGTAATAGAATTGTTTGTCATTTACTTTTCCAGCTCATTTTAAAGACAAGGAACTGAGGCAAACAGGTTAAATGACTTGCCCAGGGTCACACAGCTAGTAGGTGTTTGAGGTCAGTTTTGAACTCAGGAAGATGAGTCTTCCTAATTCTAGACCCAGTGCTCTGTCCACGTCGGACACCTAGCTGACCCTCTCTACACTCCTATCCCCCACCTCCATACTTGGCTAGATCTTAATGGGACCTTGAAGCTCAGCTGAATTAATACAAGGGATTCTCAATACCTACCCTTGTGGAATATCCTTATGCTGCCATATCTCCTTTTGTTCAGAATGTTGAATGACCTTTGCATGGATGGATTTCTGATCTTGAAATTTAAAGTTTTCTGTCTTTTAAAGTGATTTATTTTTATTTAGGGAATGGCCGAACAAGTTATAATATATAATTTCAGAAAAGCTTGAAAAGATTTATATGAACTGACACTGAGTGAAGTGAGTAGGACCAAGAGAACATTATACACAGCAACTACAAGATTGTGTGATGATCAGCTGTGATGGACTTAACTATTTTTAACAATGCAGTGATTCAAGATAATTCCATTAGACTTGTAATCAAAATTGCTATCCACATCCAGAGAGAGAGAGAGACAGAGAGAGAGACAGAGAGAGAGAGAGAGAGAGAGAGAGAGAGAGACAGAGAGAGAGAGAGAGAGAGAGAGAGAGAGAGAGAGAGAGAAGGAGGGAGAGAGAGAGACAGAGAGAGCGAGCTATGGAGATTGAATGTCTCCAAAGCATACTATTTTCACCTTTTGTTTGTTTTTCTTTTTCTCATGGTCTTTTCCCCCTTTTGATCTGATTTTTCTTGTGTAGCATGACAGATATGGAAATATATTTAGAAGAATTGCACATATTTAGCCTATATTGGATTGTTTGTTATCTAAAGGAAGGGGTAAGAAAAAATTGGAACACAAGGTTTTGCAAAGGTGAATGTTGAAAACTGTTTTTGCATGTATTTAGAAAAATAAAAAAGCAGTTAAAGTTATTTATTTTCTATCATAAGTGGTACCTCATCATAAATAAGTGGTTCATCATAAATAAGATCTAATTTTTTAAAAACTGTTTTATTTATGTGTATTCTTAATTTTAAATAGGATCGTCACGATGGAAAAGCAGTGGTTGATTTTGAGAATACAGAGATCTAGAAAGGACCAAGGACCATCCCTTGTCCAAAAGTTCCTAATTTTCTCTAGGGGGTGGTAGGGAGGGTGGAAGAAGCAAAGTTAAATCAAGAGAGTATCATATAGTTTTGATTTTTTTATTTTGGATAAATTTTCCAGAAGACAAAGCTAAACCAGTTCCTTCCAAGATTTTCCTATTGTCCCTCAGGCTAAAATGAGTCAGAGCACCATTTTTTATAGTCCAGAACAAGGCTGAATTGATGCATCATGTGATGAACATGATGGATCACTCATTCATCCTCTCTTCCCAGTATATGCAGAGAAGGCTCTGGGCAGGGATGAAGATGAGGGTTCTCCCACATTTCAAAGGGAAAGGCCCCCAAAAGCCTCTCTGATATTGTGATTCAGGTGTTTAGTCATATATCCAAGTCTTTGTGACCCCATGGACCATAGCACGCCAGGCCCTTCTATCCTCCAACATCTCTCAAAGTCTGTCCAGGTTCATGTTCACTGTTTCCATGACCCTATCTGCCCATCTCTGTCATCCCCTTTTCCTTTTGCCTTCAATCTTTCCCCACATCACGTGAGTCCCATCCTCTCATGTGGCCAAAGTATTTAAGCTTCAGCTTCAGTATTTGACTTTCCAGGGAACCATCTGAATTAATTTCTTTAAATATTGACTGATATGATCTCCTTGCCATCTAAGGGACTCTCAAAATTATTTTCCAGCAACACAATTCCTAATTATCATTTACTTTCTCTCACTCTCAATCTCATACTTAGATTAGATAAAATAGAGAATGATAGACATTAAAGCTATCCCAGGCAGAAGGCAGCAAGGTAGAGCAGTGAATAGAGCACAGGTCCTGGAGTCGGGAAAATCTGAGTCCAAATTTTACCTCAGACATTTACTAGCGTGTGACTCTGGGCAAGGCAGTTAACTTCTGCTTTAATCCACTAGGGAAGGAAAAAAGGGAAACCATCGCAGTGTCTTGGCCAAGAAAACCTAGTTGGACCCAACTTGTAAGGTGCTAAGCAAAAACAAGAGTAGTCCCTGCCCTCAAGGAGTTTATATTCGAATAAGGGAAAACAGTGGACAAGCAGTCCAGAAAGTCTTGGGCTGGGTGCTTTCCCAAAGGAGTCTCCGGGAAGGAGCTCTGCCATCTGAAAAGGAGGGCATGGGTGGAAGTGCTGCCAGGGCAAGGCAAAGAAGTCATTCAGGGATGACGGAATGGACTGGGTTTGAAGGCAAGGGCAAATGTGTTATAGTGTCTTATATACACACGTGTGTATGTATGTGTCTGTGTATATATGCATGTATTAAGCTCCTTAGGGGCAGGAATAATTTAATTTTTGTCTTTGTGTACTCTAGTATGGAGTGAGCATTTAATAAATGCTTGTTGAATTAAATCACACTGAAGTCATTTCATCTCTCTAGATTTCATTTTAGAGGGAGCTGGTCTAGTCTTACTCTTATGGTCATTCCAATTGTAAATGTATTATCTGTGAGAACTATGGCACTGAATTCTCGCCTCCTCTGTCTCCAGCTCCTATCATCTCTCGTACCAGTTTCTCCCCTCTTGGGAGGCCACATGGTTTCCTGGAAGAACCCCATGGATGCAGGTCTCCCTGTCTCCAGAGAGTCTATATCCCTTTTCCACAGTGCTCTAACTCCTCTCTTCCTAGCTCTTCTGCAGTCTCTTGTATGGAGCTCCATTTAAAAAAGCAAAGCCAAGGGTATACTCAGGTGTATGAACTGTCCAATAAACATCTATTAAGTGCCTACTTTGTGTCAAGCACTGAGACATATAATTAATAAAAGCACTTACTCCAAGTACTTAACTATTTTATTTTGGGGCAGCTAGATGGTGCAGTGGATATAATATCATCCCTGAAGTCAGGAGGACCTGAGTTCAAATCTGATCTCAGACACTTAACACTTCCTAACTGTGTGACCCTGGGCAAGTCACTTAACCCCAACTGCCTCAGCAAAAATAAATAAATAAGTAAAACCCAACAATAAAAACTATTTTATTTTATTTTTAAATAAAGCTTTTTTATTTTCAAAACACACACATAGGTAATCTTCAACATTTACCCTTGCAAAATCTTGTGCTCCAAATTTTTTTTCTCCCTTCCTTCTCTCCCATCCTATGCCCTAGATGGCAAGTAATCCTTGGGCCACCAACAGTCGTCCTGCTTGGACTTCAGTGACTCTGGAAGAGAGAGTAAGGTTAATTACTTTGTTTAACTCTGACTCACTTAAATCTAATTCATGCACAAGTCAAGACATTATCTGTTATATCACTGGTTCTCTTCAGAAAAGGAGAGGGACAATTAGGAGCACAGTGGATAGAGCACCAGTTTTGCAGTCAAGAGGACATCCCCGGGCACTTGACACTAGCGGTGTGACCCTAGACAAGTTCTTTGCCCTCAATGCTTTGGGGAAAAAAACTCAAAGGAAAACATAATATTCTAGGTATTATGCTAAATGCTAGGAATGCAAATATGGAAAAAGACAATTCCTATCCTTACAGAATTTACAATCTAATAGGGAAAGTTGTTGCTTTGGTAAATTTAGACTTGATATTAGAAATGATTTACACTGAATTAAGATCATTAGTTTAGAGCTAGAACGATGCAGAAATTATCTAATCCAGTGGTATCAAGCTGAAATAGAAATGGATCTCTCAGGGTGCATATTGACTTAGAAAACCACAATTTAACATGTTCTATTTTATGTTGTATTTTTATTTTATTAAACATTGCCTAAATACGTTTTAATTTGCTTCAGGGTTTGGAAGTGGTTGATACCTCTGAATCTAGTTCAATCCCCTTCCTTTTTAGATGAAGAAATTGAGGATCAAAGACATTCAATGTCTTGTCCAAGGTGTCATCCATTTTAGAACACTACTCTTTATAGAGTTCTTTACATCACTTATGTCACATGATAGGAGGATAAGCTCCTTCCAAACTTTGGTTCATATTATAAGATAAATTCTCCAGTCCAGTTGTTTCCAATGTATTTCATTCTGTGAACCCCTTTCAACTAAGAAAAAATGTGCTGTGAACCCCCAGGGTAATTTAATATATGACTCATAATATTCTTTTAGATCTATTCATTAATTTCTTACAATATCTCTAGTGATAACTTTTGTTCAAAAAAGCTCCAAATTGAAATTTAAATTGCATAATTATAAGACTTTATTCTATCTTTAATTATGAAAACTAGCTAAAAAATCCCCAAAAATCTAATTATAAAAAAATTACAAATATTTTACATGAGACAGTTGTAAGAATTAAAATAATCCAGCAATGCCCAAGACTGTATATTAAATTTCTTTTTACAATTTTAAAAAATATAAATAGTATCTTTATGAAATGAGTTACAAATTGATAGATGTTTAAAACAATATAATTATATATAAACTTAATTTCAATGCTGGACTTTTTTATTTGAAAAAAAGTTTGCAATGTTTGGCTCAACATCAGACAGTCTTAAATCTGGTTCCATATAAATTTATCTCTGTGTTTTGATTTAAGAAGAAAATAAAATTAAAATGTTCACTTACAAAAATACATAGTAGAAAATGGTAGAATTTTACGAGTTCCCTTGCTAAGAGATGGAAATCTATTTTAAATTTTTAGCCAGCTAACCAAACAACAAAAATGAATAACTAGTTACAATGTAAAATATTAATTTTTTGTACTTAAACATACACATACTTTAAAATATAATGTACTTAAAATTGTTGTGCACATTGCTTCATTTTTAACAATGATTACAGATAGATTAACTTTGGAAGGGAAGTATCTCTTCAATGATGACTTTATATTTTACTATCTGACTATGTATTCTACCACTAGCATAAAAGCTGTGCTCTTACAGAAACTCTTTTGAACAACTGACTAGTGTTGCCAGCTAGTTCATTTGAAAACATCTCAGACAAAAGAATTATAAGCAGAGGATATGTTTAAATAAAAAAAAAGCCTCAATACTGCAATAAGATGTTCCTGCAGAATGTTTGTGATGGGCAGTGATGGTTTCAAGATGAATGGTAATCCATGTAATGTGCATGTCCTGAGATCATGGTATTCAAAAAGTCTGATGTATGAATTGCAAGAATGTCAATGTTCAATGAAAATATAATATATTAACCATCTGACTACATAGCTGATGACAGACAGTTACAGATAACAGAGGAAATGAGAAAACTATTCTGTTCAGGATATAGAATGTAAATGAGGGTGTCTGGATATTTTTGACCATTTGTTGGGAGTTGGTTTGCATTCAAATGTCCAGCCCTCGTGGTGGTTTGGAAACAATTTGATGACAAGTTGAGAAACTCCATGAACATGTTGGGTTTATTCAGAAGTTGTCAGAGTTTCGTGCAAATGCTACATGAACATTAAAATCATTGTGCACATGATCATGATGGTTTCAAATAGCTGCAGAAACAGATATAATGCTTCAAACATGCACATGCTTGTTATCAAAATGAAAAAAATATTTGTAACATATAATTGAGCAATTATTTACTGTATAAGACACTATAAAATAATTTTTACTGTGAATCCCTTGAGAAGGAGAATCCAAAGAATTCTTGAATTTCTCAATGGGAACTGCAGCTCTGGTCAATCACTGGCTTTGGCTGATTGTTTCCAACCCAGACAAAGACAAAGAATGTCTAAATTCAATTATTACCTGCTAATAAAAATCTAGGCACAATATCATAAGTATGTAAAAACATTTAATTGATCAGAGATGAAATTTTAAAATAATAGTAACATTATATTTTTAATTTTCAAATGAATACCATTCTATTTCCCAGAAAAGTCCAAGAAAGATGCTTTTCCTTGTTCAAGTTTTTGTCTGCAAAATGGAGAAAATAGGGCAAAGTCTCTTTAATCTAGGGCACCCTGGAATGGAACTCATCTATATATACCTTGAGACTCAAGATCACACAGTTCACCAGGAAATAAACATTTGTAATCACGCAAACTATTATAGTAATTAAGTGTTGCCATACCCTATTTCCCTGATTTTAATTTTCTTATGAGAATTTCAACAATGTTCCAAGGTAACTAGGGATACCTTAAAGAGTTATATAATCAAGACTAATGATCTCCAATTAGAGTCAAGAAAACCAAATTATGTCCAATATCAGAAAGTTAGAAAAAAAAGAAAATGCTAGCATGCACAGCAGAGAAATCAACATTTTAGAGCTCAGCTATATATCTATTATACCAAACTTTTCTGTTTATAGAAGAAAATCAAAGAGAGATCAAGTGATTTGCCCAAGATCTCACAGCTATTTAGCCATGGTCTCTTGATTCCCTGTTCGATGATAGTTCTACTGTGTCTCCCCAACAGTTCTGTAGTTCTCTTCCAACTCATTCCTATCCCTAAAATGGAGAGAAGAATCCCACCCAACGGATATGGCCAACTGGTTAGCTCTATAATTCATTTTTGTCCATGGGTCTAGAGCAGGAGAAATATAGCTAGATGAATACATTTGAACCTGTCTAGACCCTACTTATTTCTTTATAAAATATGGAGGTTAAAAAAGATCAAAGAAAGGGGAAAGGATCCATCTATACAAAAATATTTATAGCAACACTTTGTGTTGTACCAAATAACTAGAAATAAAATGGGTGCATTGCCAAATGGAAAATGGCTAAAGAAATTATGATATATGAGTTACAAGTAATGATGTTAAGTTCAATGATGCATATATATTAATCTCTATATATTTAATATATTCCTGTTTTATTTCTACATTATTTATATTTGTTTTGTATCAGCATCATGAATCGAATAGTTTGTCAACTATGTGTAGTTTTGCTCTTAGTCATGTATACATAATCTACTTACTTTTTGTAGCCTTGCAATGTCATTATAACTTTCTTTTTTATTATACATATTTTTGTTATATAGACATGAATATGCCAATTAATTAAGAAGCATTTAGTAAGATACATTTTAATAGAGGAGACAAGTATATATAAAATAAGTGCAGCATAAAGTTATTAAATACAAACATATACAAAGAAATTAAATACAAAGTAGTTTGGAAAGGAGCCAGTAATAGTTGGGGGGGAGGGGAGGAGACAGTATATGGAATGGCTTCTTGCAGAAGATGGTGCCTGAAGAATGATTTCTGAAAAACCTGGAAAGATTTACATGAATTGACACAGAATAAAGTGAACACAACCAGGAGAGCATTGTACACAATTAATAGCAATATTGTATGATGAACAACCATGAAAGACTTAGCTATTCTCAATAATACAATGATCCAAGACAATCCCAAAAAACTTATGATGAAAAATGATGGTATATGAATACATACTGAAGGAAACAATTTTCCCTTTTTCCTTCCTTCCTTCCTTCCTTCCTTCCTTCCTTCCTTCCTTCCTT
>JAJPUD010004141.1:0-25138 GCA_023553655.1 Myrmecobius fasciatus | reverse complement strand
CTTCCTTCCTTCCTTCCTTCCTTCCTTCCTTCCTTCCTTCCTTCCTTTCTTCTTTCCTTCCTTTTTTTCTTTCACAAAATGACTAATATGGAAATGTTTTTTACACTATTGTACATGTATAATCTATATCAGATTGCCTACCATCTTAAGGAGGGGAAATGAGGGAGAGAGGGATAAAATTTGGAACTCAAAAATCTTTTTAAAAGAATGTTAATAATTGTGTTAACATGTAATTGGGAGAAAACATTATTTAAAAAAAGAAGATGTATCTGAATTGCATCTTAAAGGAAAAGAGGTATTCTATGAGAGGTAAAGCACATGTAATATGTCCTATGTAACTCCCTGTCAAGTGATGCTCTGCATTATACTAGGTCCGTTGCATGTATCATTGATATATATATTTGCTAAGAACATTATCATAATCATTATTCTGTTAAATGTTGAAGTAATTTGTAATATAATTCCAGATAACAAGCATACTACAGTCAATTTTTCAAGGAATTGTAAAATTTCACACCCTCAGAGGGAATGTAAGAGACGTTTGAAAACTGACTGACATCCTGCGATTAGTAGTTCAGAACAGACATTCCTCCTTCTTCATCAGAGCAATTTGGGGTTACTGTGCAATCTATGAGCTGGAATGCAAACTTGAATTAGACTTGGGAATTCTTAAAAGGTAATATTCTCAATCATCACCTTTATTGTATTATGTTATTGAAATGCTTGCTTTATTCCATAAACTAAAAATAAAATAAAATTTTAAAATAACTAAATATAATTTTTAAAAAGGTAACACACATTTTGTAAGATATGGGTTGGAATGAAGAATGGGTACTGCAAGAATTAGTATCAACAGAAATAGTGAAAAGACTATTTCTGACTCTGCCCTGGGAGCCAGAAAAAAGGTAGCAGCAACAGAAGAAATTGAAAGGAGGACAGAGCTGGGACAAAGAGAGATTGAGGCAGGGCTACTGGACCTCTAAAAGCATCTTGGAAAACAATACTTGGTCAAAACTATCTCTTTAAGAATTGAGGAAAGATTTCCCCCAAAAGATCTGCTCTTTCCCCAGCTTTTCCTGGTACCTGTTCAGTAATAGGTATAATGTTACTGAATGTATATTTCTCATTTATCTCAATTATTTTAAATGAGGCATTTGTAAAATGCTTAACACAGTGCCTAGCACATATTAAGTGCTATATCCCTCTTAGTTATTATCATTATTATTATTATCATCTTACCTAAAGATTACCCAGATCATGGTTTTTGCCTCAAGTATAAAGAGACCAGGGGGTTAACCAGATCCCTAAATGTTGATGAGACCAGAGTCAAACCTTTGTATAACTATTAGGAATTTTCCTAAGTGGGGAACTCCAAGACATTGTGTTTGTATAATTTTTTTTGTTTGCCATAAAACCCATAAATTGTAAAGGAGGGCCAATGTGAACCTGAGGGTCATTATATTGTTCTTCCACTAAAAGGCAAGCTGATTGCTGTAACAGGGTACGTGATTGATTAAATTTCCAGGGAGGAAGGAGGGGTTAGAAGAAAAAGGGCAGTACTCAGAGCAAATTTCACACACCAAACTAAAGTCAGGTGGATGGTACAGTAGATAGATCACTGGTCCTGAAATCAGGGAGACCCGAGTCTAAATCCAGACCCAGTCACTTGTTAACTGTGTGACCCTGGACTTGTCACTTAACCACTAAAACTGCTTCAGTTTTCTCATCTGTAAAATGGAGGAAATAATATCACTCCTCCCAGATGAGATAATGTTTACAAAGTACCTTTTATTAATGCTAGCTATTATCATTATTATTAAACTACCTCCCCAGGGGACAGGAAAAGATTCAGTTCTATCTTATCCATCAGGGAGAAGGGAGCAGGAAGGATTGCGTACCAGCCAGCCAACTCTCTCTTCTGCAACACTCCAGGGTGTTATAGATGCTAACTATCTTAATTGAATGGAATATTATTGTGCTGTAAGAAATGATGCAAGGGAGAGATCCTTAGAGACTGGGGAGACCTTGTATGAACTGATGATGAGTGAAATGAACCATGAAAACAATTTATATAACTATTGTAAAGTTAAATAACAGTGAAAGATTTAAGGAATATTATCAATGCAAGTGATCAATCACAGCTCCAGAAGACTAATAATGATGATTGACTTTTAATACCTCTAGAATTAATGGATTAGAAGTGAAGAGACATACATTTTCAAATATGGCCAATATTTGGATTTTTTTTTTGTTTGACTGTACTGATTTTTTTTTACAAGATAAGGCTTTATTTTTTTTTCCAGGGGAAGAGAGTTAAGGAGAATTTGAGAAGTAGGGAAAATGGTAGTAGGATAATAATAATTTTAAAAGAAATAAAAGCAAAAAAGTATCAATGAATCATTTAAAAAATAAAAGGGAGGAAAAGGAAGTTCAGAAGGGAACACACCAATAGGGCAGTGTTAGAGCTACCATGTTAAGTTTGAATTATTTTTTTTAAGTTGAAGATAGTAAAGATTCAGTGTTTCTTATACAAAACTCTTTTTATAACAACAATAACATTAATAGCATTTAATTAATTTTTTTTATATTTGCCATGTTATGCAAGAAAAATCAGACCAAAAGGGGAAAAAAACCAAGAGAAATAAAACAAAGATGAAAACACTATGTTTTGATCCACATTCAGTCTCCCTATTTCTCTCTCTGCATGTAGATGGCATTTTCCATCCAGAGTCTATTGGAATTATCTTGAATCATTGCATTCTTGAGAAGAGCTAAATCCATCACAGTTGATCATCACATAATCTTGTTTGCTGTGTACAAGTTTCTCTTGGTTCTCACTTCACTTAGCCTTAGTTCATGTAATTCTCTCCAGGTCCTTCTGAAATCATCCTGCTAATTGTTTTTTATAGAACAATAATATTCCATTACATTCATATACCATAACTTATTCAGCCATTATCCAGTTGATGGACATCCAACTCAATTTCCAGTTCCTTGCCATTACAAAAGGAGTTGTTACAATTATTTTGCACTTATGGGCCCTTTTTCCCTCTTTTATGATCTCTTTGGAATATAGACCCAGTAGTGAAACTGCTGGATCAAGGGTACACAATTTTTTTTTTTCCTTTTTGCTGAGGCAATTGAGGTTAAGTGACTTGCCCAGGGTCACACAAGGTTCACACAGTTTTACAGCACCTTTGGGTATAGTTCCAAATTGTTCTCCAGAATTGTTGGATTATTTCACAATTCCACCCATTAGTGTCCCAGTTTTATCACATCCCCTCCAATATTCATCATTATCTTTTCCTGTCATCTAAGCCAATCTGAGAGGTGTGAGGTAGTACCTCAGAATAATCTTACTTTGCAACTCTAATCAATAATGAAAGCATTTTCTCATATGATTAGAAATGACTTTAATTTCTTTGTCTGAAAATTGTCTGTTCATATCCTTTGGCCATTTATCAATTGAAGAATGATTTGTATTCTTATAAATTTGACCCAGTTCTCTCTATATTTTAGAAAAGAGGCCTTTATCAGAAACATTGGCTATAAAAATTGTTCTCCAGTTTTCTGCTTCCCTGCTAATCTTGGCTACATTGGCTTTGTTTGTGCAAAACCTTTTTTTTTTTAACTGAGGCAATTGGGGTTAAGTGACTTGCCCAGGGTCACACAGCTAGAAAGTATTAAGTATCTGAGATCAGATTTGAACTCAGGTCCTCCTGATTTCAGGGCTATGCTCTGTCCACTGTGTCATCTAGCTGTCCCTGTGCAAAACCCTTTTAATTAAATATAATACAAATTATCCATTTTGCATTTTATAATGTTCTCCTTTTTTGGCCACAAATTCCTTCTCCACAGATATGATAGGTAAATTATCCCTTGCTCTACGAATTTGCTTATAGTATCACCCTTTATGTCTAAATCATGAATCCATTTTGATCTTATCTTGATATAGAGTGTTAAATGTTGGTCAGTGCCTTGTTTCTGCCATACTATTTTCCAAGTTTCCCAGCAATTCTTGCTGAATAGTGAGTTCTTATCCCAGAAGCTAGAGTCTTTGGAATAAAAAAAGAATTTTTAAAGACTTAAGAGTACAATGGTATTATACTCCTTTAGAAAGGGGCCACTAAACCATCCACAAAGGAGGTTCATATTGACACAGAAAACCACATATTAAACTTTAATCTGTGTTCTATTGTACGTTTATTTTATTAAGCATTTACCAATTCTGTTTAATCTGGTTCATCAGAATGTCCCACAGGTAGTATATTTGATTCCTTTGGTATGGAGGTTAGACAAGATGGTCTCTGGGTCCCTTTCATCAATAACATTTTTTTGTGGTTGTTCAGTCATTTTTCAGTCTGACTCTTCACGATACCATTGGAGTTTTCTTGGCAAAGATACTGGAGGGGTTTGCCATTTTCTTTTCCAGTTCATTTTACGGATGAGAAAACTGAGGCAAATGGGTTAAATAACTGGCTTAGGGTCCCACAGTTAAGTGTCTGAGACCAGATTCAAATTCAGGAAGATGGGTCTTGCTGTCTCCAGCCTTAGCACTCTATCCACTGTGTCACCTAGCTGCCCATATCCTACCACCAAAAGGAAGTCTCCAAGAAACACAACTTGTTTAAGAGGAGAGTTTTCTGAAGCTTATATTGAGAAGGGAAAAGGAGTGTAAAAGGAGACAAAAAGCCAGGCAGAAGTGGAAATCAGAAGACTTGAATTTAAATAGTGTGATCCTGGGCAAGTAGTTTCTCTGTGTTTAACCATCAATGAACATGATCTCTACCAATTATCTACTTCAATATCCTACTTGAAAGCCCCCAAAGAAGTCTGCAAGATGCCTGGGAGGGAATGCAAAGGGATGTGGAAGGTAAGGGAGATAAGGGGGGAAGATGATTAATCAGATGAATCAGAGCCAGGTATGGATGCAGCACTAGAGAGGTCTCTGAAAGAGGGAAAGGGGTCTACAGGGTCCAGGACTGAATTGGTCCGGGGCATAATAATGACATATCTGGATGATGGCCCTTGCTACTGGTGAGGCAAAATGAAGGTGGAGAGAAAAGCAGGAAGGGTAATGGGGGGTTTCTGCACCCAGAAGCAATTCTGTCAAAGAGAAATCTTGGGTCATGTCTTCTTGTTCCAGTCTGAAATGGAACCAAAATTCTGGGAGGGAAGAGACCCTGGGTTTCCAAGACATTGAATTTCCCCAGCCTGGTATCTGGCAGAGTGGTACCGTAATAACTGAAATATGTATTGGATCAAGCATGGATCCAAAGTCCTCAGTCCTAGAATCTGCAACTCTCCCCTTGACACCCAGAAGCCGGGCTGACGTTCACCTGTCTGTACAGTTTCCACTGACTGTCACCTGGCTGATTGGGAATAAATTATTGGGTTTTTTCCCCCACTGGCTGATGGCTAATATCAGGGAAGCAGTGAAGGGAAATCCCTTACTTCTCAGAACAACCTTAAGGTGATGTTCAACATTATGCCCATGGCCAGGGCTATATCTGACTGGATGAGATCCTGCCCTAGATTTTCATAATGTTGGTGATTAAATAAGTGAGCAGTGGGAATTAGACCAATGTGACCTTCAGATGATGGAATTGTGCAGGTGAGGGTTAAGCTAAACAGGTAGGAACTCGCTTCTCTTATTTAACCTACTTCTCTTGGCTAAGATGTGTGATTGGAGCTTCCAGAACAAACCCATCTGTACCAGTACCAGTAAGAAGGTCATTTTAATAACATTTCTGTAAACCAATCTAAGTATACATTAAGATCAGTGTTTATATTGCTATGTGCATATGTACTAACTCCTGAATAAGCACCCCCACATTAAGAGCTAGTTTTTACAGATCACGTTAAGGTTTGCAAAGTACTTGCAAAGATCTCATTTGATCCTCACAACAATAAGGAAGGTGATTGAATACCCAATTTACAGATGAGAAAACTAAGGCAAATAGAACCAAGGATTATGGAGATCCAGTTGGACTCAAATGAAGAGATATGAGAAGGCACCCCCAACCTACCCTTTCACTGGAGAGGGAATATCAACAGGTATTACACATTGTACATATTTTTGGACTTTTCCAAGACATTGATCATTGGTATTGATTTTTTATCTTTCTCTAAAAATACTATTCGTTACATGGGATGGCTCTATGCAAAGTGGTGGAACAAACCTTTTTTCCTCAAATACCTCCATAGTCCTTGTCCATGGTCAGACAGCTAGTAAGTATTAAATTCTGGATTTGAATCCAGTTCTTCCTGATTCCAGGCTCACTGCTCTATCCACTGACATATCTAACTATCCATTTGCCCTATGCCATGTGCATCCATATCCAAAATCAGGGCTTACAACACTTAGCCAGTGCAGTACGCTACTGAAAAATTGTTTGTAAAAATGAATTTTGGCAGAGCAGATCATCCAGAATAATTTGAGAAAAACATATGTGAAGAAAATAATGGATCATAGGGCTAGAGAAGAAAATAGAATAGATAAATTGTTATTGTTTTAAGCTTGATAAACCACATTTTGATTATAATATACTGAATATAGTGTCATATTTTATCTCAAAGCTGATATTTCTTTATTTTAGAGAAATTAATTTTATGATATAAAATATTGGAGCACTTTCTTTCATGTAAAAGGTGTATTCTTGAAAAAAGTATATGAAAATAAACCCAATTATATTTTTCCTTTGACTTAATTTATTATTTCAGAGATGTGTTCTAATATTTAATTAGGCATAGCTTCTAACACTTTAGCTTTAAGGGATGTTTTTCTGGGTTAGGTCTGATTCAGGCTAGTCTCCTCAAGCTCAAACTCAGGCTAGGAGTTTATGTTCAATATAAGAACAAAATGAGACACTTGAAGGCCATTCAACAATTTAAAATAGGAGATGTATTTAGTTAAAGCAAGAGAATTAAAGATACTTTGAGTGATTTCAGCTGAATGAAACTGCCTTTTCTGAGCTGCCCATTATTTTTCAATAGAAAGAATCAGAAAAGTATGGAAAGATCTTTATGAACTGATGCAGAGTAAAACAAACAGAGTCAAGAAAACAATCTATACAGTAACTACAATAATAGAAAATGGAAAAAAAAAAACCCACAACTGCACTCCAAAATCAAAAGTGAATATATAAGATCAAAAAAATCCAGCTGGACTCAAGTGAAGAGATATGAGAAGACCTGCCCCAGTCTACCCTTTCATTGGAGGTGGAATGTCCACAGGTGTTACACATTGGACTTTTTCAACATATTGATCACTGGTACTGATTTTTTTCCTTCTCTAAAAAATAGTTTGTCACATGGGATGGCTTGATGTGAAGGGGTGGGATACATCCTATTTCCTCAGGTATCTCCATAGTCCTTATGACTTATAGTTCTTCACAAGTGAATCATTGTGACCATTTGGTCACTCAATGACCATTGGTTATTGAGAGTGGGCAGGCAAGTTGCTGAACTGTGAATTAAGTGGCAGGAGGAAAGAAAATGATATGAAGTACAAGTGGCAGGGAAGATCCTCAATAATGGTCTGGGAAAGGTAGTCACCATAAACGTGAGAACAGGACTCCAAATTGAAAGTTCCTCTAGAATAGTGGTTCTCAAAGTGGGGTCCAGAGGGCCTCTGAAATCATTTCAGAGGGTGTGCAAATGCAAAATTAGTTTATATTTCTAATATGGTAAATATCTATAAATATAACCCACATAAACAAAAACTCTTTGGACAGATCCTCAATAAATTTTTAAGAGTATAAAGATATGGAGAACCCAAGTCACTATTGATCAGAGAAATGCAAATTAAGACAACTCTGAGATACCACTACACACCTGTCAGATTGGCTAAAATGACAGGAAATGATAACTGTGGAGGGGATGTGGGAAAACTGGGACACTGATACATTGTTGGTGGAACTGTGAATGGATCCAACCATTCTGGAGAGCAATTTGGAGCTATGCTCAAAAAGTTATCAAACAGTGCATACCCTTTGACCCAGCAGTGTTTCTACTGGGCCTATATCCCAAAGAGATTTTAAAGGAGGGAAAGGGACCCACATGTGCAAAAATGTTTGTGGCAGCCCTTTTTGTAGTGGCAAGAAACTGGAAATTGAAAAGATGTCCATCAATTGGAGAATGGCTGAATAAATTATGGTATATGAATGTTATGGAATATTATTGTTCTGTAAGAAATGACCAACAGGAGGATTTCAGAGAGGATTGGAGAGACTTGCATGAACTGATGCTGAGTGAAATCAGCAGAACCAGGAGAACATTATACACAGCAACAAGACTATATGATGATCAATTTTGATGGACATGGTTCTCTTCAACAATGATGTGATTCAAACCAGTTCCTATTGTTCATCGATGAAGATAGTCATATACATCCAGAGAGAGGCCTGTGGGAACTGAGAGTGAACCACAACACAGCATTTTAACGCTTTCTGTGAATATTTCCATGCATTTTGTTTTCCTTCTTAGGTTGTTTTTTTCTTCTTCTCTTTCTAGATCTGATGTTTCTTGTGCAGTAAGATAACTGTATAGATATGTATACATGTATTGTATTTGTCATATAATTTATCCTATCTAGCATGTATTAGATTACCTGTCATCTAGGGGTGGGGGGTGGGGGGAAGGAAAGGAAAAGCTTGGGAAAAAAAGTTTTTTTTTTTGCAAAGGTCAATGTTGAAAGGTCACTCATATGTTTTGCAAATAAAAAGCTTTATAAAATAAAAAAAATAAAGATATGGAGAACAAATATTTGAGGACCACTGCTCTAGGATATAATCCCTGGTGTGGGACACAAATCAGATAGAAAAAATGAGAAATAGGTTTGTTATCCCTAATAAGCAAAATACAAATTAGAACAGTTTTGAAGTTTTGCCTTTTATCTCTCAAAGTGGAAAAAATGATAGACAAAAACAGACATTGTTAGAGGGATGTGAGAAAACAGATGCCAGGCATCTAGGTAGCACAGTGGATGGAGTCAGGAAAACCTCAGACACTAGCTGTGTGACTCTGAGCAAGTCACTTAACCCTATTTGCCTCCGTTTCTTATCTATAAAATGAGCTGGAGAAGAAAATGGCAAAACCATTTGAATATCTTTGCCAAGAAAACCCTATATGAGGTCATGAGAAGTTGGACACGGCTGAAAATGACTAAGCAAGAGCAAGAGAAAACAGGCAGGTCCACTTACACACTCCAGTCATTCTGGAATTATTTATAAGAATTATATGAGAAAAGTGACTAAACTGTTTATATCTTTTGACATAAAGATATTTCCCCAATTACCACAGGAGCTCCAGAGAAAGGATTGTTTCCACTTTTCTATTTGCATCCTAGCTTTTAGTACACAGTTGGCACCTAATAAATAATAAATGCTTTTTCATGAGTTTCCCTCGATTCTTTTCAGGTGCAAAGATCATTCATTCACCTTGGTGGAGACAAGACATAAGAATCGAAAAACTCTGTTATCCATTACTAATGCCTCTCCATCTTAAATACTAGTACTGTCTCTTCCTTGATCCTCTCTTTTTTTTTCAATATTCTTTAAAAAGTCCTCTTTTGGTTGTCTTTAGTTCTCCTTGTCAATCTCAACTCATTCTGAACTCCAACACTCCAAAAACTAGTTTCAGAGGACCATAGCATGCATTTATATTTATCCTCTTGCCTGACCTTGCTTCTATGTTTTGTAAATATCTTTTTAGAATCTAGGATGATTGGTGAGTGCCTTTTAATCAACCACAGTGCTGTCTTCAGTCAACTTTTATTTTTATTTTTCACTGGAATTATTTTACTTTTTATTTTCAGAATTTAGTTCTTGGAGGTTTCTCATCCTTTTCCAACTGACTTCCCTGCAGAATTTTAGACCATTGGATATTTCCTCTTTCTAAATCCTTTGAAATCTCCCCAAGTTCAAGGTAATGGAGATAATTTTTTTCCTTCTAGATTTTGTTTTTTGCCCTAAGTATTCCCATAATTTCCACTCCAAAAAACTAATTCCTCTTTGTTAGTGAAAATCAGGTTCACAATAGAATTTTCCCTTGGTGTTTCTTCTTTTATAAAACAAAATTATTATTATAAATAATTTGAGAAATTTTAGCTGCTCCATTTTTGGCAAAAAATGAGTGAGCTCCAGCAGAGTCTGGATAATTGAAAGTCTCCTAATATTCATATCCATGCCTCTATGCTAAAGTTTATGACCTGATCTCATCATCCATTTCCTCTTTCAGTCCATATGGTCTGTACTATACTCCATTGTGACAGAGACAAAATGACAAAATCACTTTTGTTTTTCCCTCTCTTGACCTTTACCCAAACGTTCTCTATCTCATGCTTCCTCCCCTAGTTTCTGGATTTCCTTACTTTAGTATGCCTTCTTAAGATATAATGCTAAATTATATACGACTTACTTCTCCTGTGAGATCCAAGTTCCAATCCATCGATCTCTCTTCATTGACGAGAGCAGGAAAGAGGAGAGCTGCCTGCCATCTCTTCCATTTCTTTTGGCTCTTCAGATGCTTTGGGTGCTTCTGGGATGAGAGAAGATAGATGATGTCCGCTCCACTTTAGTTGCTGAAGGAAGAACAAGACTCTGGGAAGAAGCCCACCTGAGTGGAGCTAGCAGTCTCCATCACATTCCAGTCCCCAGCTTGTTCCACCTTCCCCCTGGGTGAGATCTGGAATGCTCTCTTGGTTAAGCTGAGTTACCTCACACAGGGGCAGAGCTTCTTCCCTCTGTATTGTCTGATAGATATTCTCCTATCTACTTTCTCTGATTTCCTTTTTGCTACCAACTTGGAAAAATGGGTTTCTTTGTTACTTGCTATGTATGTTTATTGTGGAACTGGTATTTGGTGAGAAGGGAGTCAAGCCTTGGATACAAAGCTTGGTCTTCCTCCCTCCATTAATGAACAACAATCAGAAATTTAACTTGAACCTGAAAACTACATCCCCTAAACTAATAGTATTTGAGATAGCAGAAAGATATCCTAGTCCAGTATCCCTCTCTCTCTGAGGAGAGTCGAGTGACCCAAGCTTCTAATCCCAGCCTCCTAATTCTCCTGGTGAGAACTCCCTCTTGGAGAAAGATGGAGTAAGGAGAGTCCAGAGATGTCCACTCGTACTCCCTTTAGGCTACCCAACACCACCAGCATGATACATGGTGGGGAAGAGCCTCTCTACACCTGCCTCTTTGAATATGATGTGCCCGTGCAGAATCTTAGTCATCATTTTTATCCTGCCAAGTCTCCTACCTAAGAACTAAAATTTTTCCTCCTTGTATTAGGATCTCTAGCTCCCCTTCCTGCCTAAACTTTGGACATTTGTGTATAGACATAAGAAGCTTTGGGTTATAATACTGGCTCTTAGAGTTAGTCTGTGAACTACTGGATACCTCAACTGTTATTCTTCCTTCGCTGTATTCGCTCTATGGTACTTAGTAAGGAAGATGTACATAAGTAGTTTTCCTCTGTGCCCTGTGCTTTTTAGTTTAAAACTCCTTTGATTAGATTCCCAAGTCTAATCATGCAAATGCAATCAGAAAAGCTTAGAGGTGCTCCATCCCTGGCTAGGAGCCTGTCATTCCTATATTTTAAGCCATGGTTCAGTAGTTCAAATCCCACTTTCAAACACTATGTTTATCCAGCTGTTCACTTCCCAAATCTATTTTTCTCTTCCCTATTCCTTGTCTTCAATGTGTCGCAGTAAGGTAAACACAACCTGTGTCCCATGGTCTTCATCTTTTTGTCCAAGACTTCATCATCTTTGGCAATACTTTCTAGGTTTCTCCTAGTACCATCATCTGTACACATGAGAATAGTGATTCGTGCTCATGCACTAGTCATTTGTTTTTGACAAACTTTGGAAGTTTTCCTGTCTGTGATCCTTGCCTGGGAAAAAGGATGACAGTGACATCTCTATAGTGTTATCACATTTACAAAGAGCAGCCTCACTGTCTTTGAGTAGGAAGTCACCAATCACCATTACTCTTTTCTTCTTCCTCTGATCCTTACCGAATGGTCTCTCATCTGATAGCTCCCATGATGCTATTTTATCATTCACTGAGAAGCAGCTACTTCCTCCTAAGAGCACCCAGCTCCCTTCTTCTTTTCAGGAGGCATTGCAGATTTGTTTTTTAGCTTCAAGTGTACATTTGTTCTTTCCCTTCCTCCTCTGTAAGGCATTTTTCCATAGAAAGACTGGTAGAAACTGATGCAAAATAAAATTAGGAGAGCCAGAAGAAATATGCACAATGACTACAATCGAAATGGAAAGAAAACCAACAATAAAGCAAAGGATTGAATGCAATGCATTATTATAATGGCCAAGCCTGATCCACAGAAGGTCAGACTACTTTCTTTGCAGAGGAGGGAGACTATGGCTATGGAAAATTACAGATAATGTCAAACTGGTCCAATGTGCAGGTTAATTTCTTTTTAATGTTCTTTTAAATTTCTTTTTTCTTCTTTGTTATAAAGAATGACTCTCTGAGAGAGGAAGGGCAGCAGGGAGAAATGGGAAATATAGATGACATAAAAACAAAATATATCAACATTTGAGGGTGACAGAGTGGATAAAGCACTGAATATGGAAGCAGGAAGACCTGAGTTCAAATTTGGTCCCAGATACTTATTAGTTGTATAACAGGTTACTTTTTCCTGCTTCAATTTCCTCAGTTGTAAAGGAATGATAATAACAGGAACTACTTCCCAGGATTGCTGTGAGTATCAAAAGAGGAAATATTTGTAAAGAGCTTAGGGTGCCTGGCAAATACTGAGCACTTTATAAGTGGTTGTTTCCTTCTTTCTTCCTAAAAAAGAAAGAGAAAGAAGAGATTGAAAATGAATAAGGAGCAGGAGTTTGACAGTGATCTTTGTCAGACTGGTCTGTCTATATAACATAAAACCAGAAGCTCAGGATCTATGGTCTAAGAGTGAGTTGAATGTCAGGAAGCTCACTGAGTCTGAGTAAACAGCCCTCTCTAGGAGCTCAGAGGTCAGAGGAAGGAAGGAGATGGAACAATCTCTGGGAAGCAAGCATGGATCTAGCAAGCTTTGCAGGGGAAGATGAGCAGTCTAAGATGCAGAATTTGTAAAGAAAGACCTGGAGTGGGGATGCTGGGGGGGAGGGCAAAGGATGGGTCAGGAGGAGCATACGGGCACAGGACACAGAATGTTGCAAAGAATTCACTGAAAGAACGGGACTGAGGAATAATTTAGTGGAATCATAACTAGCTATATAGCTAGATGAGACATCATATAATTTACCTCTTCATTTTTCATTGTTATGGATACCTTTTATTTTTTTATGTCAGCAACATTTCCCAATATATCCCTCCCTACTCTCCTTCCAGAGAGTCATCATTTATAATAAGAACAAAAAAGAGGGAGGAAAAACAGCCCAACACACTAACCAAGTGACATTTTATGTAGTATTTCACAGCCATAATCTTCCATATCTGCAAAGAAGGGAGAAATGCCTCCTCTTCACAGCCAAACTTTGACATTATAATTTGGTAACACTGTGTCTGTTATTACTCTTTCCTTTGGAAATATGGCATCTTTCTTTTTATTATTGATCTCAATGGGGTGCATGTCTAACATCGGATATGTGGGCACCACTCTGAGTATTTAGTCACTTTCTTAGCATAATGTCAATTGCCTTCCAGAATGGTTATAACAATCCACAACTCCACCAACAATGCATTAGTGTGCTGTCCTTACACTACTGACTATTCTCAACTTTTGTTATTTTACCAATTTGCTGAGTACAAGGTAAGAACTATGTCATTTTGGCTTGTATTACTATGAGTGCATTCATTTCAATTTTTTTAGAATCAGAGGTATAATTTATTTTATTTTTCCCCAATAGTATTTTATTTTCCAAATGCATGTAAAGATAGTTTTCAACATTCATTTTTGTAAAACTTTGTGTTAAAATTTTTTTCTCCCACTCTCTCTTACCTCCCTTCTCCCCAAGCCAGAAAGCAATCTGATGTAGGTTAAATATGTGCAATTCTTTTAAGCATATTTCCATATTTGTTATGTTGTGCAAGAAAAAGTAGGTAAAAAGGGGAAAAATCACAAGAAAGAAAAAAAAACACAAGCAAATAAGCAAGCAAACAAACAATAATAGGTGAAAATCCCATGCTTTGATCCATATTCAGTCTAATTCTTTCTCTGGGTGCATATTGGTATTTTCTATCCCAAGTCTACTGCAATTGCACCTCATTGTTAAAAAAAAAAAAAGATTGATAATCACAATCTTTTTGTTTTTGTGTAAAATGTTCTCTTGGATCTGCTCACTTCACTCAGCATCAGTTCATCTCAGTCTTTCCAGGCTTTTTTGAAAGCAGCCTGCTCATCATTTCTTATAGAACAATAATATTCCATTATATTCATATACCATAACTTATTCAGCCATTCCCCAACTGATGGGCATCCATTCAATTTCCAGTTCCTTGCCACTACAAAAAAAGAGCTGCTACAAACAATTTCACACATGTGGCCCCTATTTCATTTTATAGATAAGGAAATAGGTCGAGATTTTTCCAACTAGTTAATAGCAGATAAACCTGGGATTATAACCCATGTCCCTTATCCCTAGGCCAGTGTTCTTTCCAAAGTACCACACTGTTAATTCACCTTCAACAACTTCTACCTAGGAATGAAAATGAGAACAGGAAAGCAGTAAAAAACAGCTAAAGATAAGATCAAGAGAGGGTAAAGAGGGGGCAAATCATTTCACAAGCTAGGGAGATGCATGACAAATATAACCATCTTAATTCTTCAGATAGTGGAAGCAAAGGGCAGCTAAGTTGTCTATAATGTGTAGAGGGCTGGACTCAAAGACAACAAGACCTGAGTTCATATCTATTCTCAGGCATTTACTAGCAGTATGATCCTAAACAAATCACTTAACTTTGCCTCAGTTTCCTTATCTGTAAAATGAACTCAAAAAGGAAATGGTAAACCACTCCAGTATCTTTGCCAAGAAAACCCCAAATGGGGGCAGGAAAACCCCCAAAATGGAACTGGATCATGGAGGAGATGACTTTTTCCTTAAAAAGTCATTATCAAAGAACAATTCATCTATTACATGATTTTTTTCAGTAGCAAATTCATCTCCCTAATTATGTTTTTTCTCATCCTGATATTAAAATAAATTTTCCTTCTGCACAGTAGTGCTGTTACTGTATAGGAAGTAGTAGCAATGAGAAGAGGGGAGACAAAAGAGAGCAGGGTAATTGTAGGAAGCCAATCTGGAACTACACATTCAGAGATGGGTGATATAAACAGGGAAATCATATATTGCTACAATGGATTTAAGTTATCATAAACTTCTGGAGAAAAGGCAGGGCAAGTGGAAACAGACATTAGCAAAGGCATAGTTTAAGGGCAATAAAATCTGGGGATTCTTATCCTAGAGGAATTTCTTAAATCTTTGACGGAATTTTCTTGTCTTTCAATGGAACCAGAAATAACTATCTGTTGTTGCTTAGTTGTTTTTAACTGTGTCTGATGCTTTGTGACCAGATTTGGGGTTTTCTTGGCAGAGATATTGAAGTGAATCCTTATTTCCTTCTCCAGCTCATTTTACAGATGAGGAAACTGAGGCAAACTAGGTTGAGATTTGCCCAAGGTCATACAGCTAATAAGTGTCTGAGACCAAATTTGAACTCAGGAAGATGAGACCCAGCTGCACTCCCTCGATGCTTTAATAACTATCTACCTACCTCCAGAAAGACTTAGTAAAGAGGATAAATCTGAAGCTTAGTTGAAAAAGCATTGAACTCAACATTTGCAGTTCTGGCTTTTCTACTCACTAACAGGCCCCACCTTTGCCCCTCACACAGAGATGTAAAGTCTTCTCAGCATTTTCTCCACCAATCAGGAGTCATGCTACTCTACAAAAGCAACTATAAAATGTCTTGGGCTTGACTGGAAACCCAAGTTACACATGTAATCTAAAGGAACCATGTTATAATGTCCAGAGAATTGACCTCTGTGTCAGAAGATAAGGGTATAAATCATCCCTCTGGCACATACTGAATGACCTGGACAAGTCCCTTAAACCTCCCAAGGCCCTCCAGTGTGGGAACTGAATGAATCATACTGACTCCATCTTGTGACTCAATTCTGTATCTGTCTCAGTTTACTTTTTATTTCAATTATGGATCTAGTCCAATGTCTGTCTTGTGAGAAAACTTGATTCAATTACAGGAACTGTGAGAACATTTTATTATATTGTTTGAACCTAGTTTTTTGTGGCTACTTGTTGCTTAGAACCCAAGTCAGATCCAAAGATTGAAGCAAGGAATTTTTTTCACAATTATGTATCTCACTACCAATATGTTCTATTTGAGATCAGTTACTGTTTCCTTGTTCCTTTGACTGAATACAAACACTTGGGGGAAGTGGGACACCTCTTTTTCTGATTTCAGGGAATTCATTTCTATTCATTCTCTTTCTCCCAATTTTGAAAGTCTTTTAAAATATTTTAATTTTTTTATTACATTTTTAGTTCAACTTGTCTTGCTCATTCCTTCCCAACCTCAATTAGAGAAGTCCAACATTTGCTATAGCTATATATGTGAAATCAGACAATACATACTTCCATATATCAATTATTTCTCTGGAAGTGGGTAGCCCTTTCTTCATAAGTTCTTTGTAGTTGATTTGAATGTTCAAATTACTCAGAATAGTTTAATCATTCACTAAGCTTAGTCATTACTCTTCAAACAATATTGCTGTTACATTATACAGCATTCTCTTGGTTCTGCTCATTTCATTTCATTATTTCATATCAGTCTTTCCATGTTTTTCTAAAATCAATTTGTTCATCATTTCCTATAGCACAGTGGTATTCCATCACAATTATATACCACAACTTATTCAGTCATTCCCCCATTGATGGACATCCCCTCAATTTCCAGTTCTTTGCCATCACAATGAGAGCTGCTATAAATACTTTAGAACATATAGGTCCTTTTCCTTTTCCCCTGATCATCTTTGGAAATAGACCTAGTAGTAGTATTGCTGGGTCAAAAGGGTATAGGCAGTTTAATAACTCTTTGGGCATAATTCCAAATAGCTCTCCATAATGGTTTCCTTCAATTAGAAATCAGATTACCTAATCTTGTATCCTAGTTTATATCCTCTTAATTGTTTTCTTTAATGTATGAAATATGTTCTCCCCTATATTTAGGGTCCAGTGCCAAGCTGAGTAGGTCTAGTCACAATTTGTTATGCAATTAGCATGTATTGCATAATAAATCAATTTGCTTAGAAGCTCTAATCTTTGGTTCCTTAATTATTTCAGATTTCACCCATCACGTCAGGCTAGTTTCAAAGATTAGAAATTGTAGCAATCTATATAGGTAAAGAACTGTCTTGACCAAGGAAATCAAAGGTCCTGAAAAACAATTTTTACAATGTAGTTAAAATAGGATTATTGCTATGACATTATCTGCAACTAGTTGGTGCAATGGACAGAGCAAATTAAGAAGACCTGAATTCAAATGCAGCATCAGACTTAATAGTTGTATGACCCTAAACAAGTCACTTAATTCAGTTTGCCTTATTCCAGTGGAGAAGGAATTGGCAAAACACTCCAGTATATTTGCCAAGAAAACCCCATAGCAGATTAGGAAGAACTGGACTTGACTGAACCATCAAATAACAGCAACTAAAATAAGAGTGAAATCGTAGATTCAGTCCCACTTCTATCCCTCTCTGGCTGAAAAATAAAGGAATAATATAAGCTCCCAGAGAATAGGAAAAATGCTTTTTGTAACAAGCAATACAGCAAGGGTTTAATAACTGCTCTTTAATGAGGATGAAGATGAGGAAGCTAATACTAAGGAAAGGAGACATTGCATTTGCTTCATCTTGTCCCCATAATGACTGAAGTTTTTCAACATTTTCCAGCAAAAAATATTCAAAAGTCATGTTGGTAAAATACGGTAGTAGGAGAGGAAATATATCAAGCATGCTTGGGGCTGCTGTTCAGTGAGTAATGGGGATGCTGTATCAAGAGTGTGTTTCTTAGACTTCTCCCAGAGAGAGGTCTCACTTAATTCCCCCTTTCCCTCTCCACTGACAGCCCTAGCTCCTCTTAAGCCAAGCCCTTTTAGTCCCTTAGGAACCTTGACCTCTAATGAAATCCGCTTTCCTCCAGACTGGCGTAAAATTCGTAACTGTGATCTCTCCCCAGGCTTTCCATCTGCAGACACTTCCTTCCATCAACATTCTCAATGAAGTTTTAATTGGTCAATAATGCCTTCCTATCCTCCCCAATGCCCACCCCCAATCTTAAACAGCATTACTAAGGCCCCCATTAGTGAGAGGGGCCTTCCCTTACCTGGGGGAATCGATCTTAATTAACGGTAAAGCACTGGCTCTTGGGGAGGGAGGGGATTGCTTTAAAACAGCCCGAGATTGTTGTTCTCTTGGTCGATCTCCTAAGAAACGGCTCCATTTGGCTCATGCTAGAATTAAGCGGGGCTGACCATTTCTTCGGCGGAGCTGGGGAGCCCTGGCTTTAGGAGCTAAGGAACTGTGGCCGGGAGAAGGGTTCTGGGAGTGCAGAGCACTTCCCGTCTCTGGTCGTCCTGGGAGGACCAAGAGGGTGGTACCTGACTGTCCCGCTTCCTTGGTACCTGCCCTTTTCGGAAGCTGTGCATCCACAGCTACAGGTCAGGGCATCCAATCCCTGCATGCAGGGCACCAAACATATAGCCGTGGGCACACACTGGCAGAAGAAATCCTTAATCCGGGCTCTCTTCCTGCCACTGGCTCACCACCAGCCCTGAGGGCTGAAGATCCTCCCACTGAGTGTTTGCAGCTTCCTTGTGGTCCAGTCAGCTAATGGCTAGGAGGGAGTGGGGGAGATGAGAAAGGAGGGAGAGAGGGGGAGTCTGGCTGCGGGGGTGGGGGCGGGGAGGTGCTCCTTCCGCCAGAACCTATAAAATAGCTCCAAACCGCTTCCATCTCCCCATCTTCATGACCTCATAGCTTAATTGCATTTATTTATTTATTTCGGGTGGGGTGGGGGGGAGGTGGGGCCGTCTCTTTTGGAGGCTAAAATCTTTCCAGGAAGTTTGTACCTATTAATATTTCAGTTCTTGGCAGCCGCCTTAAGTGCTGTGTGTGGGAAAGGGCCGGCTTAAGTAACTGCAAAGGGGGGTGGGGGTGGGGGAGCAGGGCTCTGGCTAGGCTGGCTGTCCAGCCTGTGGGCAGCGGCAGCGGCGCACCATCCTAGGCACCCGGGGCCAGGAACCGGAGAGCCCCGGATACGCCCCCAGAAAAGATGCCTCATCCCTGGTGAGGGGTGGGTTTGGGGGGCTCAGAAGGCCAGCCTTCACCTTGGGGATCTGAAGGGGAGATTCGAAGCCTAGAAATAGCTCAGGGGAGAGAGCAGATCCTGTGGCCTTCGCCCTGGTCGCTGGGGTCAGGAATGAGTGACCTCCAAGAACAAGCTCCCAAAGAGGGTGAGCCTCTCCACGGGATGGGGGGGGTGGTGCTGGGGTAAGGGTAAGACACAGATGTGTCAGCCTCCCTTTGCCGCCAGATGTCAGCAATTAGTCTCAAGCCTGAGGGTTTGGAGCAGGGGAAGGAGTTGTGGGTGAGGGGGAAGGAAAATGGTGGGCTGGAAAACTGACCAAGAGGCTTTGGGGGGCAGCTGCCCTCTTCTGCAGAGTGGGTTGGGGGAGCCAGGATGGCTGAACCCAGTCTGGCACACTTCAGCCTGGCACTGCTCGCCCTCCGAGCCACCTTGCTCTTGATGAGCCATGGGTTGAGTCGATGAAGATCACCAGCCCATCCCAAGCCTTTAGACACTTTGCTAGCTCCCGTGGTGTCTTGCACAGCCCCTTGCATTTGGGGCTTAATAAACAATTTTTATAAGCGATTTTTATTTATTTATTATTATTATTTTTTGCTGAGGCAGTTGGGGTTAAGTGACTTGCCCAGGGTCACACAGCTAGGGAATGTTAAGTGTCTGAGACCAGATTTGAACTCAGGTCCTCCTGACTTCAGGGCTGGTGCTCTATCCACTGTGCCACCTAGCTGCCCCCAATAAGTGATTGTTGAATGAAAAAGTAAATGAGTGAATTTTTTCAAGAGGTTTCAGGCTGCACAACCTGAGGTTTGACAGGTGAGGGACAAAGTACAAATTAAACCTAGTTCTTCAAGTTTACAGTCACAAGGCAAAAGCTAAGAACCAAATTCTGACTTCTTCTCCAGGGTCTCCTCTCCCCTTCAACCCTTCTGCATATTCCACCTGCCAGCCAGGGAATTCCTGACCCTGGTTGCACTTCCACTCACCCACTGAGTCAGACCTTTCCCCTTCTAGTGTTATAGTTTTAAGGAGAAACCCAGTTAAGCCTCCGAGTTTGGTGGCTGAGGCAGCTGCCCCATCCCATAGTCTTGGGTACACCACTGTTCATAGCACCATTGTTCTACACTTCCATGGAAACAGGAAGAGGGATGAGCTAAGCAGGCAAGGGCAAAGTCCCAAGGTACCAGGACTTTTTAGTCGAGTTTCCAGGGCAACAGGTTAAGGCCAGTCTCTTCATTTCTGGAACCAAACAAGAAAACAAAAAACTCCACAATAAAATGTGGCGATTACAAAAATTTTATTAGCCACCACGGTCTTGGGTCTTCCCACCCTACCTGAGGTGGCTGGTTCCAGCTCCTTCCGAGGCAGATTCGGCCTAGGCCCAGCTTTAGACTTCTGTGACCAATGAAACCTGTTTTCAACAGACTCTCTCACAACTCAACATACCCTCCCTCCTGGGAGAGCATCCTGCCAATTCCTGAAATGGCTTTTTTCTTGTGCTGGTATTGAACATCTGGTCCAGACAAGATTCCTCATCCCAAGGCACAGGGTCTAGGATGATGTCTGAGCTGAGGGAGAGGAGGGTTGGGATTTACTCCTTTTTGTAACCTAACTATAAGTCTATGTCTTCATTCAAGAGACTCCATTGGAGGAATTCTCTAATGCTTGCCTTGCATTGAAATACTCTGCAGCACTTTGCATGGGACTGCATAACTATGAAGTGTTTACATCTAATTGGATCAAGACCAGAGTGTAGCTCTCTATTGATGTTTGCTTGCATTATGTTTCCCTTCTCAGATTTTTTTTTCTTGTAGATCCGACTTTTCTTGCACAGGAAGATAACTGTGAAAATATGTATACACATTCTATTTGTCAAGTATTTTAACATAATTAACATGTAGTAGACTTCTTGTAATGGGGGCTAGAGGAGGAAAATTTGTAACAGAAAGCTTTGCAAGGGTCAATGTTAAAAAATTACCCATACACATGTTTTGCAAATAAAAAGCTTTAATAAAAAAATAAAAAGACCAGAGTATAACCACTGCAGGACAAACAGGGCTTTGCCATATATAGGACCTTGATACCCTGGAGAGAAGGAAGTTCAAACTCCTGCCCTTCTTTCCCTATTATTCCCTATTGCCCAGTGAAGGCCATTATAATAACTTACCACATGAAGTACAATTGTCTGCCAGGGATGCTCTGAATTAGGGGCTGCCATCTTTCCTATACAGCTGCCGTGTCTACCCCTCCACCAACAACTGTCCAGTCCTAAGTCCCAATTCCATCCCCCCTCCACATAATTGTTAGTTAAGGCTGTAGTCAGGACTGTGACTTAAAAACTCATGCTGCTAGAAACTGCATGAGTTAGCTACTCCCCAAGTAAATCAAAAAGTATCTGTTATCCTCTCCTGTGTAACAAAAAAAAGGAATCCAAAAACAAAAAAGAAATAGTCTCGTCATAAAGCACTTACATTCTAACATACAAATATACACATGTATATCAATGTATCAACATACTAATGTATATGTGAATGAAATATATTTTTAAGTATAGAATACAAATATTTTAAAATATATAAAATATAAAATATATTTTAAAATATAAAATGTATAAAATATACAAGTACAGGGAAGTCACTAGCAGCCAGAGTAGTTAACAGTGGTGGGGTTAGTGGAGATCAGGAGAGACTGCATTTAGAAGGATATACTTGAGCTAAGCTTTGAAGGAAATTAGAGTTTCTAAGGAGACTGTGTGTTCCAGATATGGAGACAGCTCAGACAAAGGCATGAAGACAAGATGGAATCTCTTCGTCTTGGACAGTGGGTCCCCAGCTGTGTCAAGGCTGGAGAAGAATCCCCAACAGTGATGGACTCCAAATTGAGCTATAATACAGCCCAGAGCTATAACCTCCCGAGAGCTGGCTGCTGGCCAGCTCCACGTCATGTCCTTCCATTTTGTGGAAAATTAGGTTTCCACCAAAGCAGTGACCCTTGGTGGGACATACCTCAGTGCTCTGGACTTGTAGGGGTAAGGGAGGTGGGAGCATTGCTCTTCTGGACTATAGGGGACACTAAACAGCTTCAGGAATATCGATCAGCCAAGAAGTAAATATAGGTGCCTTCCTCGGCTCACACTGCAACCTTATTTGATGCTCACAACAATCGTGGGCAGATGGAAACTGAAGGAAATGGGTTAGATGGCTTATCCAGGATCACAGCTAGTTATGTCTGAGGCTGGATTTGAACTCAGATCTTCTTGACTCCAAGACCAGGGCTCTAACCATTGCATGTCATCATCATAATCCATCGTTTTCTTTTTTCTCCTCTTCTCCTTTTTGTTTCTTCTTTTTCTCCTTTTCTTTTTTCTTTTCCTTTCCTTCTTTTCCCTTTCCTTTTCCTCTTCATCCTTTCCTCCTCCTCCTCCTCTTCCTCTTTCTCCTTTTCCTCTTCTTCTTCCTCCTCCTCCTCTTTTTTTTTTTTTTTTTTTTTTTTTTTTTTTTTTTTTTTTTTTTTTTTGTTGTTCAGTCAAGTTCAACTCTTTTTTTTCCGGTCATTTCTGACTTCCGGTTCAGTTTTTCTTGGCAAAGATACTGGAGTGGTTGCCATGAGGCAAGAAGAGTTAAGTGATTTGCTATGAGTCACACAAATAAATATCTGGGGCTGGATTTGAATTCAGAAAGATGAGTCTTCTGGACTTTTTTAAACAAAGGTTTTTTGTTTGTTTTGTTTTGTTTTGTTTGTTTTTAAATCAAGAAGCTCTCTGGATTGGCAATTTCTCCGGTTAGTTGGAGAGGCCCAGAGGCCTTAAATTGTAAATCCTTCAGTCTATTGCTTTTATTCTGGTAGAGGGATTGGGGAGGGGAGGGTGGAGTTCTTTCTATTAAAAAAAAAAAAAACATTCCATAATTTTCTAGCCCAGACAGAGACCTTTTCCCTCCAAGAGTTTCCCTCAGTCCTAGCAAAAAGGGGCCTGAAACAATGGCTTTTGCCTTCAGCTATTATAATGCAGAATTAAGAACTGATTCTTGCTAAAAATAAATTCAAAGGAAAACCCCAGAGTAGTCTATTTTTGGCATCTTATTTTCCATGCTCTCAGGCTTTTGCCTTCCTCTTGCTCCATTAGAATTGAGTTTTAAATAAGACCCTTAATATTGTCACTGCTCATTTAAATATAGCCTGGTAACATAGACAGGAGTGTTATAGTATAGTTGGAATGGCACTAGGTTTAGGGTAAGTGAATCTAAGTTCTAGTCTTAACTCTTTTATTAACTTCAACTGTAGACAAATCACTGAGCCTTTCTCAGACTGTTTCTTTCCCTGTAAAATGGAAAATATAGGATGATACCTGCCCTACATGCTTCATAAAATTCAACTAAGATAATGTATTCTGTCAAGTAGAAAATTGATGTGTGAAATAGTCATCTCAAGTTACTTGTAGGAATGGAGGCAACTAGGATAAGAAAGAAGAAAAGTATTTAAGCACCTACTATGTGCCATGCCCTATGCTAAAAACTCTATAAATATTACCTCATTTAATACTCATGACAACCTCAGGATATGGGTGCTATTATCCCCATTTTACAGAAGAGGAAACTGAGACAGAGGTTAAGTGACTTACACAGTTGGCGTCTTAGGAGAGATTTAAACTCAAGTTTTCCTGTGCTCTGTCCACTGAGCCACCTAGCTGCCGAAGGATGGGGCTGGTGATGTCATTGGTATAGAGAATTCTCGAGTGAAAAAATTCCCTATGCCACTGCAGGCTTGGTGTCTTTTCTGCTATTTATAATCTTAAATAATTGCCCACTGCACTGAGATGTTAACCAATCTCGATTAGGGTCACAGAACTAGTATAGATCAGAGTGAGATTAAATCTGGCTTTGAAGCAGCTCTATCTACTACATTCAGCTGTCTCTCTGGAGGCAAGGAGACATTGATTTCAAATAATTGATACAATATAAAATATAATAAATAATATAACGTATTATAATACATTTCAAATAATCCAAAATTAGTTAGCTTTGGGATGTGTCTTTGTACTTGAAAGTGAACGTAATGGGAAGGTCACCCCAGGCAAAAGACAACTTCTCAATGGTCCAAGTATCTTTCTAAGGCAACCAACTGAGAACCTTGGCTCCTAATCAGTGGCAGAGAGAATTATCTTGACAAGAGTTCCCTCAAATATTCATATGGTGCTGTGATCTCATTGATTTAGAAGGTCTCTCCAAGCCATCAATATCTATGGGACTACAATCCATGTTCTCCCAAAGTTTACCATTGAAGGTCCAACAGTCTGGAGATCTTCAGCTTCTCCCCAGATCACAAGGGTACCAGTGGAGCCCTGTGGCTGTCCTCCCGTAATCCCTCATTCCTGCCATTGGGACTAGCCCATGATCACTCTTGTCACATAGTTCTTTGATGATGTTTTATTCTCGTTTTTCAGAGCTCCTCATAGATCATACTTAACAGCCTGTTCACACTATGTGCTTTTCCACTGCTCTCTGTGTGAACTCATCTTTAGTTCCTCAGAGCCAAAACTCACTGCCATTTAGCTAGATCAGTAAAATGTTTATATTGAAAAAAGAGGCATTCACTTTCATGGCAAGGAACTAACTCCAGTGCAGAAGATGACTACTCTGATAAGATCAGAGATTTAGAACTTTCCCTTCCCTCCAACCACCACCACTACCACCACTTTCACAACCTACCAAAAAATGTAGATATGTGTCTGACTTACTTTCAGAAAAAGGACAAAGCATCCTATAAGAACTGACGCAGGAACTGGGATGTTAG
>JAJPUD010004140.1:186024-210864 GCA_023553655.1 Myrmecobius fasciatus | reverse complement strand
TTTTTTTTTTTTTTTGCTGAGGCAATTGGAATTAAGTGACTTGCCCAGGGTCACACAGCTAGGGAATGTTAAGTGTATGAAACCAGATTTGAACTCAGGTCCCCCTGACTTCAGGGCTGGTGCTCTAATATTTTCCAGATAGGAAATTTGCTGTTTATGAAACAGTCCCAGCTCTGGTCATCCTGTTGGTTAAAATGAGATTCCTTTAATAGTAATTATTTCTTTTGTGTAAAAGAAGGGCTTATGTTTGTACAATGTTAATAACTATTTGTTTTTATTTTTCAAGTTTATGACTTTCAGCAAAGCTGGAACAGTCTTCTTCCATGCCATTTTTGTCTGTGTCTATGTTTCTGCACAGAATGTGTCATGTTCGTTCTGTGAGCTAGATCTTGTTACCTGGAAATATTTAAAAGGCAATCAGCAAGAAAAAACCTCTCTGCTGTTGTTAGAATGCTGGAAAAATTTCTTTAAAAGCCTAACATTTTCTGTGGACATCAGTTCTGGCTAAGTTGGGGTTACACAAAAATTAAAATTAAAATAACATCTTTACAGATTCTCAAAAGTTTTGAGAGCAAAACATCTTAGCAAATTTCCCAAATTTTGAGACAAACTGATTAAAGAATTTGCAATTAGTAAAAACAACAACTGGGAAAATAGCAATTTTTTTACTTCTATATTGTCTGGAATCTCCTTGTTACTCCATTGGGATTAATTCCTCATAAGGGGTTGCTAACAAGATTGATATAACCAGAATCTCTCCATTTGCTAACTCTTCTCATCTCAGATCCGATTAAAACTCAAATTCTGCCTCACTTGTAGAAATAGGGGAAGCAGCCTGTGGGGACCCCACACAATCTTACCCAAATACACGCCCAACCCAGCTTGGAGGAATGGAGATGGAGTGGAGGTCAAACTCCATGGTCAGCATTCCCTGAGCCCTGGCACCTGAAACTGCCATCAAAGGGATATCCTGGCACCAGCCACCCAGCTTTCAGCAGGTTATGTCCAAGAACTGCCTGGGAAGAATCTGGGTACCCCTGGTAGCATCCAGCATGGCATCATGAAGTGAAAAAGCCACTCAGCCTCTGTTTTCAGTAAACTCACCATTCTCTGTTTCAGTTATGGAAATGTATTAGTTATGTAATTTATGGCAATTTATTTTCTTTTTTGTAATTTTATCTAATTTGTAAAGATAACTAATAATGGTGGTTGTTGTGAAGATCACATGATTGCAAAAGTGGTTAGCATAAAACAAATGCTATATGAATGTTAACTGCTTATTGGATAAAATTGCTTCATATTTGATAACTTTACAGGTTTTTAGATGTGACCAATATACAATGCCAATGTTGAGATAAATAATTTTTGGGTATGTGTTAATTAAATTAAGCAAATTCAACTAAATTAGTCTCACCAGGCCTAGGAGGATAATATAAAGAATCTCTTTCGCCTTCTTCCTTCCCTCCTTTCCTACCTGGAAGAAGGAGTAAGAGAGGGAGAAAAAATATACATAATTCAGTAAAATTTGTTATTTGAGATATAATAGTAAAGGCAATTTTAAAGGAAAAGTCCACTAAAGGGATCTATTTGCACTGCTAGTGTTAACAGAAGAGTTTTGGAACTCTAGGAAAACAGAAAAGCAGTTTATCACTACTTTCAAAACTCATTATCTTACGTCAGACTTCTGAGGGCCTTGTCAGTAAAAACTGGCACCTTAATCCTTTTTCTGGCTCACAAAAGAGAAATGATTTGTGTGAATTGTAAAATATTCAAATGGCAATTCAATTTGTCTGGAACATTTAGCTGATAATTTAGGAAATCTCATGAAATAAAGTTAAATAAATTTCAAAATCTGTTCTATCTCAATAATATATATATATATACACTATATATATACACATGTATGTTTGTGTATACATATATGTATATGTGAATATATATGTGTACATATATATATGTGTGTGTATATATATATATATATATATATATATATATATACAGAGAGAGAGAGACAGAAAGAGAGAAAGAGAGAGAGAGAATGAGAGTGAGTGTCTTGTTTTCTCTCTAAAACAAAAAGGAAAATTATTTAAGGGAATGGAAATCATGGCTGAGAAGTTCTCAGCTCAGCAGTTTGGAGACAGAATAGGTTTGTCAATTAAAAGAAGGTAGAAAGTTTATTTAGTCTTGCAAATCCTGTTTCATATTATTTTGTAAATATAATTTAGGGAACTGGGTATTTTCATTATCACTAGAAAAATTTTTAAAAATTTCAACTAAGACTATTTGGTTATTTACTTAGGAAAAAAATCTAAGATTGTTTACTAAATTATTTGGAGCTGTCCTCATCATGTTAAGCCTAAATCTGATAAGTTCAGCCCCTGGGCCCCCTATCAACTGACTTAATTTGTAAGCTTGCCAGTTTCCTTAACCTTCAAGATCAGCAAGGTCATTAGCTCTGAGAGATGAGCCTGTTTAGGAGATATAATAACATATATAACAAGGAAAGTATCTATTAAAAATCCCTAAGCTCATTTAATGATTAATCCTTTGCACCAGAATGAGTTTTAACATACAAAACAAGTAAAACAATCTCTTATATGTCTAAGTTTTGGTAAACTTAAAAAAAAATAATTTATCTAGCCCTAAGTTTCAATTAGTAGAATTTGCTATTAGAGATAAAATCTCTTGGAACTATAACTGATTTTTTTTTTTTTTGTTTTGAATTTGATTGCCTGATCATCAAGTTAGTAGCCCACTACTTGAGAGATTTGTCATAGTTTACTCAGAGAAATGTGACCCCGAACAGGTAGAGATCTGTATCTGGACAAGAGTTGGGAGCTTTGGCACAAGGTAAGAGCCTTCTGAGTCAGTTTCCAAGTTCTGTTTCTTTGTTTCCTACTTGATCATTCCTGAGTCTGATAAAGTAGAATTATTATAATTGCATATCAATCAAAACTAAGGAGGCTTTATTTTATCATATGTATGATCCCAGGCTAAGGCCAGAAGAACCAGTTCTGATGGTATTATCATACCCCCTTGTATTTTCCTCCTATAACAAATTTCTATAAGAGCAAAAGGTCAACACAAATTCAATTATATAATATCTTGTTTTCAATCTGAAAAATATGTAATCATTATATCCTAAACAATTTGGTGAATGAGTATTTGACCTAACCATTTCTTTGTTTTATATATATAAAACAAATATGCATATGTATATGTGTATATATATATATACATATACACATATGTACATATATATTTTTTTGGGGGGTGAAATAAAGTCCTTATAGGTTTCCAAAATAATATAAGAATAATTAGCATGATTGTAAGGCCTGTTATTTTGTTTATTGAAACTAAAGCTGAAACATCTTAAACATTTCTATATACTGTATGTCCTGTGACACAAATATATTTCATTATATGAAAATTTTCTGGCCCATCTACATTGGTCTCTTTACATCTTATACAGTCCCTGTGGACTTGTCTTTCTATCTCAGATTATCCTAATCTCTATTTGTTAGATTTGTTTTTTATTCTAGATTTTGGTCAGTTACAGCTGCATTGGCCAGCTTCAAGGAACTGAATTAACCATTGGACACTTCAATCAGTTCCAGCTTACCACCCCCTCCATAAAAAGGATGGAACCCTGCAGGTGACTCAGTTCTATGCCCATTCTCAGCAGGAAATAGTTTTAGAAAATGAGATCATCCCACCTGTTCCCAGAGAACTTTGGGCTCCATTGGTTTGAGGAGGAACTGGAACTGATTGGTGAATGCACCCCAAATTATCCAGTGTCTGGATGGGTCTCCTATTACAATGTATTTGGGACTTAGAATGGCTTAAATTTTTATATCTCAGATATGGGATTCCATGATATTTCAGGCCCCTCAATAATATATTGTACAGCTTGTTAAAAATATCTACAGATGTTTTTAACTTCAGATGCTGTTTTAAGAAATGGCACTGGAATCCAAATCATGAATGTGTTAGAAGGATATATTGTAAAATGTTACAAGTGTGTTTTATCCCAATGTTTTACTTGATCCTAATATCTTCTGAGTTGCTACCTATGGTGATGGTGCTTACTAAGATTAATCATCATTGGTACAGGTTAGCAGGTGAGCAGATTTGAAATAACATCAAAGAAAATTAGAAAACAAAAGTAGGAAAAGGAGAATTGTTGGATTACTCATTGCTGGAGTTCTGGCAACTATAGCAATTATTACATCCCTTCAGCTTCAGCTCTTAACAGAATCTATTCAAACTGCTCAATTTGCAAATCAATTAGCAAAAATGTGTCATAAGCTCTTAAAGAACAAATTAATATAGATAATGAGTTAAAACAAGGACCAAAGTTAATGGAACAATCATTAATACAGTTAGGGGATCATATAAATAATGTGGAAACTCAATCACAACTAACATGTGATTATAAATTCACTCTTGTTTATGTAACTTTATAGATGAAATAATGATACCACCAATGTGACATGGCTTCAAATAAGGAACAGAAAAAATGGAGCCATACAAAATTCCAACTTGGGGTTATATCTGAATTAGCTGCCTTGGCAGAAAACATAGCAAAAAGTAGTGTCCCTGGAATTGACGCTGATAGTAAAGCAAACCAAATATTGAATATTTTAAAAAGATAAATCCTATAAATAATCTGACTTCTATGCTTTTGTACTTTGTTCCTTTTGCATATGTTATTCTTATATTCATTGGCTTAGCCCCTTGTGCTTTCTGGTATATCTTAAAAAGGGGGGAGATGTAGAAGGCTGGCAGGTCCAGGCCCATATCAGTTCACCATCTCTTCTAACATATATAGAGGGCCAGTAAGTCCATGCTCATGTTGGTTTATCATCTCTTCTGTCTTTGAAAGACATGCTCTGGGTAAAATTTAGGAGAAGGCATTCCACAGGAACCAAAACATTTGAACTATACTGTTCACCCCTTAACAATGAATTAAAGACATACTTGAGGTGAATGTATTAGTATGATAATCTCTGCTATTTACTACTTTGTTTCTTTTTTATTGTTATTATTATTATTATTTTAATTTTTAAAGCTTTTTATTTTCAAAACATATGCATGGATAATTTGACAAAATTGACCCTTGCATAGCCTTGTGTTTCAGATTTTTCTCCTCCTTCACCTCACTTTCTCCCCTAGATGGCAAGCAATCCAACATATATTAAACATATTAAAATATATGTTAAATCCAATATTACTACTCTGTTTCAACAAGTACCTTGGTATTTGTATTTACAATTCTGTGAATGTTGATAAACATCACAATTAGGCTATCTACAACTCTGTGTAGATAAGTATCTTGGTATATTGGTGGTTGGGTGGATACTGAAATGTCAAAGTATGAAATGTGCATTAACCCTGGAGGAATATGATGTCCACTGAAGTTAGCTAATGTTCCAGCCTAAAAGATATGTTAAGCTGGCATTCAGAATAATAAAATGAAGGCTGCAAAGCACATCTTCCGCCTGGCCTTGGGTACCCACACTCTCGATATTCAGTGGAGCTGGACTCCCATAGAATATTGAATTGCTGAGAAGAGCCAAGTCTATCATAGTTGATCATCACATAATCTTGTTGTTGCTGTGTACAATGTTTTCCTGGTTCTGTTCATTTCACTTAGCATCAGTTCATATAGATCTTACTAGGTTTTTCTAAAATCAGCCTGTTTATATCATTTTTTTATATCATTTCTTATAGAATAATAATATTCCATTACTTTCATATACCATAATTTATCCAGCCAGTAGTGATACTATTGGATCAAAGGCTATGCATAGGTGTATAGTCCTTCAGACATAGTTCTAAAAAGTGAAGGAAGATATGAGGTGAGAGTAATGATAAAGGAATGAGGTTCTTGCTTAGCCAGTCCATGACTCATACAGATCGAGAAGTTTGCTAGTCATTGCTAGCCTCAAGGATCATGGGATGATAAATTATAGCATCTTGTTTGTGCTTTCTCTGGTACCAGGAGAAAAAGGAAGATCAGGTTGGGCAGCTGAATCAGTAGATACTTGGTGAATGGGTTGCTATATAACTAACTGAACTCACATTGGGGGTCCATTCTTTTGTCTCATTTCCAGATAGTGGTAAAGGGTGAATAGTCAGAAGATAATATGCGGAAAGCACAGCTTAGACTGAGTCTCTTTCTAGAGATTGATGGGAATTGCCTTTCTAGGGATTTACCTAGCATGATGTTAATCACTTTATGGCACTGGAAGTAATTAAACTATATAAATCAGTATTTATTAAGTACCTACTATTTGCAAAGTGGGGATAGCTAGGTGGCTCATGGGATAAAGTTTCATTTAATTACTGAAAGTCAGATTAGATTTTTACCCAGAAGCATTTACTTTAAAAGGTATACTCACAAATATATAAACTTTTGCCCCTAACACATAGGAGACAAAATCCCCTTCTTTGCTTTACACAACCTGTTTCTGGGGGAATGGGAGTAGGTTTCTGCTGAACATAATCTTAGTTCCTAGTTCAACTCCCATGGACTCAAGTCAAGTTGGCTTCACAGGGTTGAAGACATGAAAGGAATCAAGGAGAGTGGAATGTTTGTATCTGGATCTCAGTTCCCAGTCTTGGGCTATATCAAAAGAGAATAGGGAATTGTGAGAAAAGAGAGCTGTCTTCCACAAACTCCAACCAACTACTAGATGGACTTTTCAGTTGTTGTCAGACCTTATCCTTCAAGCTCATCTCTACTGAATTGGTTTCCCCAAATGCAAAGATATGGAGAGCAATGAAGTCTGTGTGCTCATTTCTTTCTCATCTGGCTCTGACTACCAGAGATGAAATCTTGAGCCATTGAACTGTCAATTAGTGGCAATTAGTCAGAAAAATCTCTCAAGAGCAAAGGATACAAAACTGATACCCTGAGACACATATATATCCAGAGACAGACCTTGTTATTTTCCAATGTCTCACAAACTTATTTATTCCTGTGAGAACTTCTAGACTCCTCTCCCCTTGCCCACAACTTTCCATAGAGGTAAAATTTAGTGCAGAAAGACTGCTGTATTGGGCTTATTTATATAGATTATAAGGCCCCTGAATCCTGTAAAGGGTTACATCTAATTGTGTATTGAGATAGAGAATCAGTTTACTATTTGATTTCCTTATTTGACTAATTATATCACTTTTACATCTCAGTTGTTGGATAAATGCCTCTTGCATGGTCTGATAGGTACAGTATGCTCTACTGAATGGAGGCTCTGTATATGACTTGTATAATTGATAATCTACATTGCATTTGGAAAAAGCAACAAGATTTCAGTCAGACCTCCCAAACTTTAGTGGCTCTTGTGTTCCAATTAATATATGTATTTTGTTTTTAAAATTTTTTTACTTAATCAGAGACATTTTTAAAAAGCACTGATTCTCTACTCTTACCCAAGTCCCCCCAAAAACACATCTCCCTTTCTCAAGATAAAATTCCAGATAGTTCCTCACTTATCACAAAGGTAAGCTGACTATAATGTATGAAAAACTCAAGAGACAGAGTTTCTGGGTAATTAATAATCAATTTATTAATTAGACTAGCTAATAATAGATAAATTAATGGCCAGTGGTTTTTCTTGGAAAATCAAAGACTCCAAATGGAGACATTGAATGGCTTAAATACCTTTATAAAAGTGGATGTTCCTGACAAGGGAAAAAAATTAACCCTGACGGGTGGGCATTTAAGGAGAAGGTGGGCTTGGAGTCTTCAGTTCCTCGTGCTGAGAGCATGGCTTGATCATGAGACTTAGCTGACTCTAGCAGTTCATATGGGGGAAGCCATTGATGTAATATGAAACCCTAAAACTTTTGGTTCTCAGTTCATTGCTGACTGATGATCTGGTCAGTGATAATCAAATTTCAGAGACCACCCTTAATTCATCTGGAGATTACTCCTTAGCCCTACCCTGGGGTCATAGAATTAACATACCAATGATAGACTCTTGAACCATAGAATTAGCATTTCTATGGTAGAAGCTGGATAAAATGGCTCTCCTTGGTTCTGTTTCTTTACTGAATTCCCTTACAATTCAGTCTGCTTAATTATGGCGTCACTTTACTTTCAATAAAGTTTGCCCCTTGACCAGGAGATGGGTTCAAGCCTGCAAATTCTTTTGAGAGACCTTGCAACACTGGTCTGGAACTTTTGGGGTCCCCTTCCCTCCTCAACACCGTCTCTACCTAGACCACTTCTTCATAACTTGGATTACACTAAATTCTAATAAAGGATTGTAAGGACACATAATTCATTTCCTTAAGGCAAGAACTGGCCCTGTTGTTTACTCTATAAACAGAAGTAAGGTCTTCTAGTTGGGTTGGGTCTAGCCCAAGACTGAGGAGCATGTTCTCTGAGGGTTAGGGACATCACATCAATCAACCATGTCCTTCCATTGTGGCTGGGCCCTGAAAGGAAATAAAATGCCTGGATTGTAATTAATAGAGTTACTAAAATAATATTTATAAGTAATACATTTTTCCTCTTAACTTCTTATGCCTAGCTTGAACTAAGAGAGCTTGGTCTCCATTTCTCAGAGCCTCCTCAAAAGCTGTGTCATAGTGCCAAGCGATCCTTAGAAAAGTCAAGTTGAGATCTGTTTCCATAGTGAGCCAGGTCATTATTTTCCAGGGCTAAAAGTAATCAAGACCAACAGATACTTTCTGAATTATGAGATTTTTTTTTTCACTGACTTTCTTCTCTGACTTCAACACTAAACCATTTTCCAAGATGCTAAAATAACTCAAATCTTTCTGGAATTTGAAATGGCTCATGATGATATAATTGATATGTACTGTCTCATATACATATATATATATATGTGTGTGTGTGTGTGTGTGTGTGTGTGTGTGTGTGTGTGTGTGTGTATATGTATAGATAGATAGTTATAGATATAGGTATATAGATATACATACAGATAGATAGATAAAGATTTCGACTCCTCTGAAATGTCATGGAAGCTCTCCCAGAATTACTGTAGTGAGTGACCAACCTGGGAGTAAGTCTCTCCAAATTTATCTAGCTGGTCCTTAGACTATAGACATATTATCAACAGGCCCATATACCTGAAGCTTTTCAGGCTTGGTAAGTTCTTCCAGAGGTTTTCTCTTTGCCGGCACAGCTTTTAAGGACCCATTGTCATCCACATGCCATGATGAAGCATCAGTCAGTCAATCAATCAGCATGACATGATGGCAGGTACATTGCTATTACTGGGGATACAAATAAAGGTAAAAAATCAAACCAAAGCAACAGTCCTTGCTTTCAAGGAATTCAGGAATTTTAAGGAATGAGAGTATGTATCAGGATGGTTGAAGTGTCAGAGGAGAGAAGGAGTCATTTAGGAGAGATATTAATGAAAGTAGAAAAGGGATATAGTGGGGTATGAGAGGAGTTGATGGTGATACTTAGGTTTCAAGCCTGAGTGACTGGGAGGATGGTATAGGTTGAATTTTAGTGAATTATAATAATAGCTAATATCATTATTATATATCATATAATTTATGTTACATATCATAATAATTATTACATATTATAATAACTAATAAATAACATTATTTAACCACAAGGACAGTACTTCATATATGTTAACTCATTTGATCCTAAAAAGAGCCCATTAATGAATAGTGACAATAGGGCTGTAATTGAGTTTTCTTGAATTTAAAACAGATGCTCTTTTCCCCATCAGATTCTTATTGGATTGTAGTTTTTTGATAGCAGGAACTATTTTTTTTTTTTTTTTTTTTTTTGCCTTTCTTTGCATCCCTAGGGCTTAGTACAGTGTCTGGCACATAATAAACTCTAAATTCTAGGTTGACCCACGACTGATACTTCATCTTACTGACTGAAATCTGACTCACATAGCTTCTTCCTCAAGTGCCCCAGGCTTTGCTTCCTTTAATCCAGTGGAGATAGTGACAGGTGAAGTATAAAACATTGTGAGCAGCATCTTTTATTTCCTGTTTCAATACTGGATTTTGATTTTCCCTGTATTTTCATTGATGTGACAGGAGCAGGTGTCCTTTAGACATTCCTTTAGAGACACAGTAGAAAGGCCATCTATTCTATGAAACACTCTTACAAGGATGGTTGGATATTGCCATTTATTTGCTCTGGGTTCCACTGCACTGGCTTCCTGCTGCCACGTAACAAATTCCATACAGGCACTGCTGTCTGACATCCCAAGTAGTGAACTGAAAAATGCTTATGAGGCAACATTAATAATAGTCATTTTAAAGTGTAATATAAGTCAGCAGATCTCTTTGATTTATGGCAGGGAATTTATTTTCCTTTGATTACTTTTTTTCTTATATTTTAAATTTTTTTAAAAAAATAGTATTTTACTTCCCCCCCAGTCATGTCAAGACGAATTCTAGCATTAGTTTTTATAGGATTTTGAGTTCTAAATTTTCTCCATCCCTCTGTCCCTCCCCTCCTTTCTTCTGAAGATGATGGTCAGTTTGATGTAGTTTATATATGAAACTACATATATGCATATAATATATATATATGATATCATGTAAAACATATTTCTGTATTAAGTCACAATTGTAAAGGAAGAAGCAGATTAAAAGGGGGAAACACAAAAAAGAATAAAGTAAATGAAAAAATATGCTTTGATCTGTATTCCTAGTCTTTATTTGGTTATGGATAGCATTTTCTTTCATGAATCCTTTATACTTGTTTTGGATTATTGTGTTGCTGAGAAGAGCTGAGTCAAACATAGTTGATCATCATACAATATTGCTGATATTGTGGACAGTATTTCCTTGGTTCTGCTCATTTCACTTTGCATCAGTTCATACAAGCCTTTCTAGTGATGATTACTTTTAATTTCTTTGGATTTTGTAAATATATAACTTTCAATTATTAGAAAATTGCCTTACATTATAAATATGCTTATTATGAACTGACAATAAATGGAAAATACAGTTAAATCTCCAGATTCAGTAGTAAATTGTTATGGAGTTTATGGGCATGTCAGGGGATGTAGAGTAGCCAATTAGGTGATAATTTCTCATATTTATGTAGTGCCTAACCTGTACCAGGCACTGGGCTAAATGCTTTACGAATTTCTCATTTGATTTTCATAACAGCCCTATGAGGTAAATGCTATTATATTCTCATTTTTTATAAATGCATTGACTGAGGCAGACAGAAGTAAAGTGGGTCATGTTCTAGGGTCACACCTAGTATGGGACTGAAGCCATAGTTGAACTTAGGACTTCCAGACCTAGCCCTCTATCCACTGCATCACCTACCTCCCAAGAGAGAACATTTGCAAGACTGATAAGTACTCACAATGTGGCATGGCATTATTCATGCCTTGATTTTTTTCTCCCTACTTAGAATGTCAATACTATTAGGACTCATTGACTCTACAGCCTTGGAAAGTCAATTATTCTTTTTTTTTTTTTTCATTAAAGCTTTTTATTTTCAGAACATATGTATAGATAAGTAGATATTTTCAATATTCATTCTTGCAAAACCTTATGTTCCAAAATTTTCCCCTCCCTTCCCCCGACCCCCCCAGACAACAAGTAATCCAATATATGTTAAACATGTGCAATTCATATATATATATATATGTACACACATATATATATATATATATTTCCACAGTTATCATGCTGCACAAGATTGGGCTACACCTAACCAGCTAATCATGAGTTTCAATTCTAAAGTTTATAATATTTGAATCCTCCAGGTCAAGTTTAATTTTTATGGCCTTATTGTGGTTTTGGAGGTAACCTTAGATTCTCTTCAATTATTCAACAGAATACAGATTGGCAGTTACTCCCAAGCTGGAAAGGCTTTGAGTTCTGGAAGGGAGAGCAGCTTCTGTCATCTGACCAGCCTGATTAAGTTTGGTTTTCAGCTGATTGATGATTTGATTTGATTTGGTTTGATTTTTTGGCCATAGCCATTCAAGAAGTGGGTCAGTTCTAAAATCTAAGACCCAAGTCTTTTGGGACCTTGAAATTTGTCCCGTTATTAGCTGTTAATATTATGAGGATGCACAAAAAGGAAAAAAAAATGAGAAAGAAAAGAAAATGCAAGCAAACAACCAAAAAAGTGAAAACCCTATGTTGTGATCCACATTAACTGAATGTGGTGCAGATCAATGGAACTGGCCTGAATCACCTTGCTGTTGAAGAGAGCCATGTCCATCAGAATTGATTATTGTATAATCTTCTTGCTCTGTTCAATGATCTCCTGCTTCTATTCACTTGACAGCATCAGTTCATGCAAGTCTCTCCAGGCCTCTCTGAAATCATCCTGCTGGTCGTTTCTTACAGAGCAATAATATTCCATAACATTCATATACCATAATTTATTCAGCCACTCTCCAATTGATGGGCATCCATTCAGTTTCCAGTTTCTAGCCACTACAAAAAGGGCTGCCACAAACATTCTTGCACATGTGGGTCCCTTTCCTTCCTTTATGATTTCTTTGGGATATAGGCCCAATAGAAACACTGCTGGGTCAAAAGGTATGCACAGTTTGATAACTTTTTGAGCATAGCTCCAAATTTCTCTCCAGAATGGTTGGATCAGTTCACAACTCCACCAACAATGTTTTAGTGTCCCAGATTTCCCACATTCCCTCCAACATTTATAATTATCCTTTCCTATCATCTTAGCCAATTTGAGAGGCACTTAGTGGTATTTCAGAGTGATAGACAACTATTTTGCTGCTGACAGTTGTAAACATTTGGCAGAGACCCTGAAAAGTAATTTAAATCCAAATGTTCCTCATTCTAAGACTGGTCTTCTATCTTCTGACTCCACTCTTTCTCTCATGAATGCCTGGATACTTAGATTACTTATTGGGTTCCTTCATATTTGGATTTTCCCATGTAATATAAATTATTTTCATAAATCTTAATGTGGAGTTGACCATTAGTGCATAGGTATAGAATTATTTATGAGAATGTCACTTTTTTTTTGTGGGCAGCTAGGTAGTACAATGGATAGAGCACTGGCCTTGAAGTCAGGAGGATCTGAATTCAAATTTGCTTTCAGACATTTAACACTTCCTAGCTGTGTGACCCTGGGCAAGTCACTTGGCAAGTCACCTCAACAATAACAAAAAAAAGTCACCTTTCTGCACATAAAAAGACACCAAAAATTTTATTCACTGAGTAGGTAGTAGGCAGTTGGCATTAATTCCTTATCTACAAAGTGTGTTGACCACAATGCAGAGAGATGAGGAAATGTCACATTTCAGGCTTTTGTCCTTTTTGCCCTTTCAAAAAAATCACACAAAGCCCCAACAACAACTAACAAAAACCAAACCAAAAGAAAAAAAAAATACAAAGTAAGACAAAAATCAAAGTTCCCTTTCTTACCCTCTGACAAAAAAACAGCAGGGTAAAGAGAGGACAGTACTAACTCTAAAAGCAAAGGTCTTGGGTTCAAATCCTATCTCTGATGCTCTCTCTGTATGAACTCTGATTAATCACTTCTCTTCCCTGAACAGCAGGTTTCTCCAGGGTAAAATGAGAAGGTGGAGGAGATGATTTCTGGGGTCCTTTTCATTTCTTCCCCCTAAGTGGATGATCTTATGATCATTCTTTCACTTTAGTTTCTGTTATTTATGAAATTTCCTTCTCCTTCCCTTTCCCACCCATCACTCCTGGTTATTTGCTCTAGCTTTGCCCTACTTGGTAACTCTCTGTCCCCTGCCCTGCCCTGCCCCCCCATTCCTGAATCCTCTATGGACCAATGGAGCAGACATTGTCTGACCACACATGGCGTGGCAGCCTTACTATATAGCTCCCTATCTTTTCAGTCATTCCCAAAGGACTTGAGTTGTTTGTGGTTCTGACTTCAGGAACTTCCCAACCTTTTATCTCCTGCATCCTTCCTTAGGTCACTGAACCTGGAGTCAGGAAAATTCACTTCCCAAGTTCAAATCTGACCTCAGACTCTTACAAGCTGTGTTATCCTGGGCAACTCACTTCACCTTGTTTGCCTCAGTTTCCCCATCTGTAAAATGAGCTGGAGAAGGAAATGGCAAATTGCTCTAGTATCTTTGCCAGGAAAATCCCCAAATGGGGTCATAGAATCAGACATGATTCAAAAAACAACGGAAGCAGACACCTAGCTTAGATACAAATTTTAGCTTTGAAGACACTTTTTGTCCAGTTTTCTCAGTCTACTTACCCCTGTTCACTTCCCCAGTCCAGGGTCCTTCTTACCTAAGTCATGAGAAATCTATTAATCCAGTGGAACGTCCCCTCTATGTGCTTTCATTCCAGACTGAGCTAACTCACTGCTCCTGGTTATTTTATGAAGTATTCAGTTCCTTCTTCTAGATCTCCTGGCTCCCATTTGATCTTTGTTTGATCAAAATTAAGTTTACGAGTCTATGGAAAACCATATATATATATTATATATATGTATATATAATATATCATTAACATAAATAAGCCTCTGGGCTTGATCATAACTATGGAAAGACACTGTACCCCCAAATCTCCAGGGTCTTGTTGCTGTGGTGACTTTCTCACAGTGCTTACCTTCCACCAAGTTTAGAGTCACATTGCCTCCTCTTTGGGGATGGCTGAATCCAAAATCAGACTGCCCTCAATAACACTCCCCAACCCCATGATGGCAAAAATGTTCTCAGTGATGGCTCTGCCTGGCACCAGCAACTAATGGGTGAATTGTTCATAACTGTTTAAAATGGATTTTTTTTTTCTGACAAATTCTTCCAGAACGATGGTTAGTATGGAAGTCAAAGAAAATGTTCACTAGGACTTGCACTTAGTTCCACAATGAATTTTAAAACAAACAATTCTGAAAAGTTCATCTCTTGGACAAATGCAACCAAGTTGCCTAATTCTAATAGACAAAACTATATTTACAAATCGAGTTTTATTTGATCAAAGTAGATAGGGATTGAGTGGTTACTGTTTGATGTTATTTCTATTTGTGTCCTAGGTCATGTGAAGGAGGCTGGGAACAGCTAAAAGGCAAAAAACAATAGTTTAAACTGGGCAGATTAAGACTGATAAGGCAGAAAATCATGAGATGCAGAGGAAGAGTGTAGAAGAGAAGAAGAGGAAATAAGGGAAGAGAAGGGAGGTTGTAAGAGAATGAAAGAGAAATCTATTTGTGGACTGCTTCTAAATGTTGAGGATCAATGCCAGGGAGCTAACTGGCATTGATTAGTCTGGAATGCCAAGAATTAGACATTCTACATTACAAATAAATCCAAGAGACTCATGGAGGTTAACCCAAATTCATGTTAAATCACCTCTGATTTCTCACTGGAATGAATACATAATTTTATTTGGTCTTTATAATCATTCTTTTAACTGTATTTTAACTTTTTATTATAGGTGGGCTCCTTGAGAGGCAGAGATTCAGCCCTTAGCTCAGTGCTTTGCCCATAGTAAGTGCTTAATAAATGTTTTCATTTATTTATTCATTCATTCCTTGTCTCACTCACTCACTCATTCATTCATTGAAATGGTGCTACCTGGCCTATCCAGCCCTGGGTGGGGATGGAATGGAAAGGGGGAGGTATATTGGAGGAATAGCAGTCCAATATTTGGGGGGAATCTCCCTCTCTTGAGAGCAGGTGCAAATTGCTCTGGAACAAACTTGCCTATAATTCCACCTGCAGAGTTCTCTTCAATTTAATTCAGCAAACACTATATTAAACTCCTCTTGTATTCAGGACTCTTGGAGAAATGCAATAAAATCATAGAATCACCAGTTTAGAGATAGAAAGGACCTTGGGGAATCATTTAGTCTAACCCCCTCAATTTGTAGCAGAAGAGGAAATTGAGGCTCATGGAAACTAAATCCCTTGCCCACAAAAACAAAGTTAGTAAATGATTTTGAATCTAGGTCCTTATGATTTAATGAGTTGTGGACATAAAAGTCTTTTTCAAGGACAAAAAGCAAACAACAATAGTGATACAAACACAAATCACTGTAATAAAAAATAATTTATGACAATTCTGTTAAAGAGACACAAAAATGGAATAGGTCATTAATGATGGGGGTAGAATGGGGAGGTGAGAAGGTAGAATCAAGGCAAGTTTCTTGGAGCAAGTGGCATTTGAATTGGACTTTAAAGGATGGATAAAAATTCATCAAAGGGGGAAAGGGAGGATATCCAAGGTACAGGGAACAATATGATTAAAAACATGGAAGAGGAAATATGTTTGGAGAGTGCATTTAAATGTTTGAAACAGAGAGGATGCAATAATATAAAATAAAGTTGTTAATGTAGAATAGTATCAGATTGAAGATAGCCTTGAATGCCAGGCAAAACAGTTTGACCTTTACTCAGAAGGCTGTGGGGAGTCACTTTCCTTCCTTATCTACAAAGTGGGAGGTGAGAAAGGACCGAGAAAGTCAGGAGCAATAACCAATAGCTGAAAAGTTGGTAATTTGAGCAGACTCAGACACAGGGGTTTTTGTTTGTGTGCTTATTTGTTATTTAGGGTAGAGATAACGGTGTGGCAGAATGGAAAGATTCCAGCAGAAAACCCAAGTTTACACCCAGTTTTATACTTATTTGTTGAGTGACTGAGTAATTTCATGTGTTAAAGGAGGAATTTTTATTAGGTGATTCTCAAACTTTTTTAGTGAGATTCTGAACTGAGAGTCCTGACAATATTAATCTAGTCTGAACAAATCTGTGGTAACAAAGGAGAAACTCTGCCCTCACTTCTCCTCTACCCCAATTTTAAGGTTTCTAAGAGCAGAATAAATCAAATTTAGCCATTTAATATTGGTATTGGAAAGAATCAAGAGTAATGATTCATTTAGCCTATTCTGTTTGATATGAACATTAAACACTAAGTAACTACAAATGATCGGTACTAGGAAAATGTTAAATTATTGCTCAGAGCATTCACTAGATGGATGTGGAGGAAAAAAAGGAGGGAGGAAGATAGGAAGGCAGGAAGGAAGGAAGGAAGAGAAGGAAGGAGGAAGGGGAGAAGGTAGGAAAGAAGGAAGATGGGAAGGGAGAAAGGGAAAGAGGAAGAAAAGAAGGAAGGAAGGAAGAAAAGAGGAAAAATAGGAAGGAAAGAAAGGAGGAAAACAAGAAGGGAAGGAAGAAACAGGAAGGAAGGAAAGAAGGAAGTTTCATAATTAAAATGAAGTCAATGTAATAAAGTTTAATAGAGAATTATAAAGCCTTATACTTGGGTTCAAAGAATCAGCTTCTTAAATTCAAGATGGGGTAGATGCTTAGATATTAATTTATCTGAAATAGATCTTAGTTTTCATGGATGATAAGTTCAATATGAGCCAGCAGTGTGCTACTATGTTTATACATGTTAATACAATTTTAGGATGTATTAAGCATATGTCCAAAAGTAGGGAAGCAATAATGCTGCTACACTCTGCCTCACTCAAAACACATCTGAAATATTTGGTTCAATTTTAGCTATGTATTGGAAAGGACATCACTAAACTGTACATAGGAAGGAAGTTTGCTGAGTTATTATCAGCTATGTTTGAAAATTATCTTGAAGAACTGAAAGGGCACCCTACCACTGGTTTGGAGAACAAATGTGTCAACTTTCAAAAAATTGAAGAAAATGGAATTTGCAAATTGCAGGCCAATAAGCTCGACTTTGATTCCTGGCAAAGTTTTGGAATGTATTATTAAAAGAATAGTCAGTAAACATCTGGAAAAGGAAGCAGTGATCACAAAGAGCCAATAGGGCTTCCTCAAGAATAGGTTATGCCAGGCTAACTCTACTTTCTTTTTTTGTCAGGCTTATTAAATCAGCAACTAGGAAGAATAATATAAAAATGGCTTACCTAGATTTTATCAAAGTGTTTTGACAAAGAGTCTCAGGCTTTTTTTTTTTTTTTGCAGAAAAGAAAGATAATAGGACAATTATATGGATTTGGAAAACGTTGAATGGTTGGACTCAAAAAGTAACCATTAATTATTTAAATTTGACTTGGAAGAACATCTCTAGTGAAGTAACCCAAGCATCTGTGCTTGGATGGCTCTGTGCTATTTAATATTTTCTTAATGGCTTGAATAAAGGCATAGCTAACATAATTATCAATTTCACAGATGATACAAAACCAAGAGGGATGGACAGTCACTCTGGATGACAGGATTCAAAAAGATCTTGACAGGCCAGAACATTAAAATGAATCTAATAAGATAAAATCTAATAGGAGTAAATGTAAAGACAGCCTTGAATTAAAAAAAATGGGTTTCATAAATAAAATGAAGAATGTATTGTCAGATCACAGTACAACTGGAAAAGATGTTGGAATTTGACTAGGCTGGAAGCTCAACATGAATTAACAATATGATGGTAATGAAGGAAACTAAAGTGATTTGGGGTATTTTTAAAAGAGCCATAACTTTTAATAATAAAGAAACAGTCCCTTACTACTCTGCCTTGGTCAGGTTGCAACTGGAGGACTGTGTTGGGAGACAGAATACAAAATTCAATACCAGCAAGAGGTAAATTTGGTCCTAATGTAGAGTGAGGGTTCTTATTACTTTTCATGCCACAAGACTTCCATAAACCAAAAATTTGAAATGGAGATTAAACATCATTAAGAACCAAGAACATCAATTATTCTTGTCCCTGAAAATCCTGTCTTCCTTGGTAGCTATTCAAAAGTCCCCACATATAGTGTTTTATCCTCATCTATTTAAAATATCTTTTCTTCTAATACCAATATTTAAGAAAATTTGACAGATATTTTTATTAACTATTTTTTTTCTTGGTGGGTTTTTTAGGAACACATAGACAAGAGTTACACAGAATGAACAGAGGCAGGGTTGTGATCAGTATCATTTCATGATAAAAGGTCTATTGGAGTACAGGGATTTTTTGTTTTATTTAATTACTAGCATAACACTAGTATTGCTTTCTAATATTTTTCTTTAGTGAAAACTATATTTATAGCTAAATAAGATGTGGGAAGACCTGGAAGGGATAGGGACTGAATCCATCATTTCATTCATATAGGGAAACTCTCGAGTAAATATCCTCTATTATTGCAGATTGCCTTTAAAAAATGTATCATATAGTCTTAGACAATTGCTTAGAATTAAATCACTAAGAGGCTAAATGATTGCTCAGAGTCACACAACCTGTATGTCTGATGGCACTTAAATTATCCATTATACTCCCATTATATTTATAATCCGGAAACCAGTAAATATTAATATCATTTCTGAGAGCAAATATGCTTTGGGAATTTAGGTGTTATTTTGTTACCAGCAAGTTGGCCACTTCTCCAACACAGTATTAGGTAATGAGGTTACCTGTTAACTTAAAAAATCTAGTAAGGAAATATGCCTGTTCTAGAATTGGGTTGGTGATGAGACAAGCTTATTAATTTTTTTTTTCTAAATTCTGTCTACTGATTTTTTCTTTCTCCTTCACTGACTTAACTGGGTCATAAAATATACTCTGTTTTTCCTGCCTCTGTGTTTCCTCTCAGTAATCTCTCTCTTTTCTTAGCTATTATTTAGGGTTTCTCTACTGGGATTTGCAGTTAGCTAAGCAAGTTGGAATTGCAGGAAAATACTGTTATACTGCCCCAGTGTGGTTGACCATATTCCATTTCAAATTCTCTTTCTCTTCTGACTCTGTGTCTCTCTCTGTCTCTGCCTGTCTTTCTCTCTGTCTGCCTGCCTCTCTGTCTGTCTGTCTCTCTCTGTCTCTCTCCCCTCTCTTCTCTCATCCTCTTTCCTCTTCACTGTCTTTCTCTTTCTTCTTCTCCTTTCCTTATCCCCCTTATCCTTCCCTTAATTTCTCCTCCTCCTTCCTTCCTTTCCCTTTTCCCTTCCCCTCTCTTCTTCTTATCCTCCCCTCCCTTCCCCTTCCCTTTCCTCCCTTTTTCCTTCCTTTCCCTTCTTTTTCCTTCCTTTCCCCTTTTCCCTTCCCTTCCCTCCTTTCCCCTCCCCTTCTCTCCTCCCCTCCTTTCCCCTCCCCTCCCCTGCCCTTCCTTCTTTTCCCTTCCCTTCCCTTCCCCCTTCTCTTTTCTTCCTCTTCTCTTCCCTTTTCCCTTTCCCTTTCTGTCTCTCTGTGTGTGTCTGTGTGTGCTTCTGTGTGTGTTTCTCTCTCTTCTCCTTTCCCTTCTCCTTTCTTCTTCTTCTCTATCTCTGTCTCTGCCTCCCTCTCCATCTTTCCTATTTCATACACGGTATTAGGAGGAAAGATGTAGATTAGATTAAAACAATACTTGCTTACAATTTACAACTCTGTAAGTAATATCCTAATAATTATAATATAAAATAATAAAATGACAATGAAGCAAAGTTTTCTGTGAAATCTGATATTTTTGTAGGGGGAATGATTTCTAGTGATGGAGAAGAAATAAATTTTATTTTCCCTTCTCTTTCTGTTTGGGGTAATTAACCACTGAGCCTGGCAGGAAAATCAGGGAGTAGCATTCCAAACTTCGTTACATAATGGTAGTGGTGGAAATTTATTGGGATCTGTTTTCTTTCTTCCACTTGTCTCCCTGAGTCACTACCCAGGAATAAGTAAGAGAGATGGGGAGACAGCGATAAAAGCTATGACCCAGTATCTAGGGAAAGGGACTAGTCAGATTTTCCTTCTTGCCAAGTTACCAACAATGGAACAATGAAGATAAGATTCATGATGGATGGGAGAAGAGAACGGAAAAAAATGCTTCAGAAAGATCCCATGTGGATTTTCTAGCATGAATATCACTTGCTTTTTTAATTTTGTTTGTTTGTTTTTAGACAGGCAACATGATGTAATGTAAGGAGAATAGAGTTTATTAAGAGAATCTGAGTTTGAATTCCTATTTTATCATTTGCTAGGTATCACATTGGACAAGTCCTTTCCTCTCTCTAAACTTAATTTTCTTTTTGTAAAGGGAAACAAAAGGACGGCTGAGGTGCCTATGAACCCTAAGTTCTATTGCCTTTTTAGGTATTTAATAGCAGAAGCAGCATTCAGACCAGTATTTATTTCCTCCCCTTTTCCCCTTTCTCTCTCTCCATCTGACCCCAGGAGAGTGTGGGGTTTGCATCTTGCTTCTGAAAGTAACTAGCATGACCATGTCAAATCCTTTAACTTCTCTAAATCTTCAGTTTCTCGGCTGCAAACTGGGACTAAGATCTATAACACTTACCTCAACAGACAATGTGATGGAGTAAAAAGAGAGTCGGCCTTGGTAGCAAATAAAGGAGGCTCAAGACCTGTCTCTGGCAAACACTGGCTGTATGATTGTGCAAGTCACATAATCTTGCAATATCCTACAAGTCTCTTGGTTTTTGGTTTGCTTGTTATTTGTTATTTTTTTTTTTCATTTTTTTTGGTGAGACTGTGTCATCCAATCTCAGCCTGGCTGGAATCCCATTTCTGATCAGCATGAAAGGTCTTGTTTCTGAACTGGGTCAACTCAGGTCTGAGAGAGTCTGGTGGTTCCCCACTCCTAGGGGCTCATCACATTGCCTGGACTTAGTAGCAAACATCTGGTTGGTTTAGCCTACTCTAGTTCAGAACTCCTGAATTTAAGCAATCCTTCAGCTTCAGTCTCCCCAATAGCAGAGATTACAAGTATGTCCTTCCCCAATAGAACTTTCTAAGTTATAGAACAGTTGTTGATCTGTCTTGGTAGATGGAGTCCCTTTCATGGAAGCTCCTTATACCAATGAAATTACAATTCTGGATCTAACCACCTCCCAAAGACTTATTTTACCAGGTTTTTTTGAGGATTAAGGAGGAGGATATATGCAAAAATACCCCAAATGACCCATATTAGTCATTATTGGGAAGTGTCAGAATCAAGCCGTAAATCTTCCAGGTCTACAGTATTTCTGCCCTATTAAGGGAGCCTGGCTTGGTGCCCTTGTATTGTTCCTAATAGTCATTATTATAATTAGGGCAATTTCTGCATCCAAGGACTGAAAGAAAGGTATATTACATGGGAAAACCACTTTAGAGCTGGAAAAGACCTTAGAAGTCATAGAATCCAATCTCTTAATTTTACAGATAAGGAAACTGAGGCACAAAGATCGTATAGTCAGTGTCAGGCAGGTTTTGAATCTAGCACCTCTTGATTCCAAATTCAATTACCTAGCCACAAAAAACACATCTATCTATGTTTTTCCCTCTGTCATAACAGAGAATGTGATTATTTTTAATGGGTCTAAAAGCTATTGAGTAAATTTAGACTCCCACAAAAATCCTACTTTGCTTTACCTGGGCATGGAGGAAAATTTGGGTTTTTAAAGGCTGGCCTGTTGGAGGACAAACTCTGGATTATCCTAAGACAGACTCATCACCAGAGGCTGATCTTTAGAGAAGGACTTTTAGGGGACTGGAACAATTCATTGCAATTGAAATCAGACCACTTCTTGCTGTGTGTAAATTGTAATGTAAAATGTTAGAGATACAAATAAAAAATAGTGATAGTATCTGTCTTCAAAGAATTTACAGTATTATGGAGGAGGATAATATATATATATATATATATATATATATACACATTTATATGTAATATATAAGAAATTAAAGCAAGACTTGGATGAATGAAGATATTTATTAAGCACTTGCTGTGTGCCAAGCTAGGGACAGCTAGGTGACTCAGTATTTAGAATCAGGAAGACCTGAGTTCAAATCTGGCCTCAGACACTTACAAGCTGTGTGACCCTGACCAAGTCACTTAACCTTGATTGCTATGGAGGAAAAAAAGAAATCACAGGAATAAATACAAAACAATTCAAGGAGGGAGAGAGGAAAGTAGCAACCAGGGATAACAGCAAATTTCTAAAGAAGACATTTTATTTGCCTTGATCCTTGAAGTACAGCAAGGATTCTGACAGGTGGAGAGGAAGAAGGGGTATTATAGGGATTGGTCTGTTGGAGATAAAAAGTTAAACTCAAGGAACAGATAGCAGCAGAACAATTTTTCTGAAGTTAATTGTCTGAAGTGGCAACATATGAAATAAGACCAAGAAGCTCGCTTGAGGGGGGCTTTGAATGCCAGACTCAGCAGTTTATATTTCATCCCAGAAGCAAGCTTTGAGCAGATGAATGGGATCTAGCCAGACTTGTGCCTTAGGGAGCCTATAGTGAGGAATGTTCACTAAGGAATGGAGGGGTTGCAGGATTCTCAGAGAATAGACCAGAGATCCTGAAAATATTGAATTATAAGTACAGACTTGACACTAGGACCTTTGGAATAGAGAATGTAATTTTGGGTAGAATTAGAAGCAAATCCGGCTTTTGATCAAAAACCTGACCTAAAAAAAAAAAAATACCGCAGTCTTGGCCGGCAAACTGAACACTGCAATCTCCTTGGGAGCTGGGACGTGATGCTTTTGGTGTGCCGGCATACAATATGTTCTCATGTTATGTTCTGTGAATGTGAATGAACTACATCTCACGGAGCTAGCTCTGGGAAGCCCAAACAGTGATACCCAGGAGCGAGAGCTGATGGGTACAGTCATGGTTACCTGACATTTATACCAAGTGTGGCAGGATCTCACATCCCCTCAGTCAATAAGCAGAGTACAAAAACTCCATTATTCACAATGGGCTAGCAATACAGTCATGGGAAAAATGCTGGAAGGGATTCAAAAAACCATCTGGTCTATTCCTCCTTCTGCAATGCCCATGCTTTCCAACTGTGTGAAGCAGTGGGCACCCCATTTTTCCCCTAAGTATGGCTTTGTTAGGCTCCTGAATTCTCAGCCTTTGTGTTTTTTGTTTTGTATTCCAAATCAAGATAAGATTTAAAGGCTTACTATGTATTTTCCTGGGCAAACCATTTAACTATTGTTTACCTCAATTTCTTTAACCGACAGATGGGGATGAATGATAACACCTACCTCAACAGGTTTTGTGAAGATCAAACAAGATAATATTTGTAAAGCTCTCAGCATGGTGTCTGGTACACAGGAAGCACTATATAAATGCATATTTCCTTCCTTCCTTCCCTTCCTTCCTTCCTTCCTTCCTTCCTTCCTTCCTTCCTTCCTTCCTTTCTTTCTTTCTTCCTTCCTTCCTTCCTTCCTTCCTTCCTTCCTTCCTTCCTTCCTTCCTTCCCTCCTTCCCTCCCTCCCTCCCTCTCTCCTTCCTTTCCTTGCTTCCTTCCTTCCTTCCTTCCTTTTATCCCTCCTTTTTTCTTCCTTTCCTCCTTCCTCCCATTCTTCCTTCCTTCCTTCTTCATTTTCCTCCTTCCTTCCTTCCCTCCCTCCTTTCCTTCCTTCCTTCCCTCCCTCCTTTCCTTCCTTCCCTCCCTCCTTTCCTTCCTTCTTTCCTTCCTTCATTCCTCCCTCCCTTCCTCCCTCCCTCCCCCTCTCCCTCCCTACTTTCCTCCCTCCCTCCCTCCCTCCCTTCCTTCCTTCCTTCCTCCTTTTTTCTTCCTTTCCTCCTTCCTCCCATCCTTCCTTCCTCTCTTCCTTCCTTCCTTCCTTCCTTCTTCCTTTTCCTCCTTCCTTCCTTCCCTCCCTTCTTTCCTTCCTTCCATCTCTCCATCCTTTCCTTCCTTCCTTCTCTCCCTCCTTTCCTTCCTTCCTTCCCTCCCTCCTTTCCTTCCTTCCCTCCCTCCTTTCCTTCCTTCTTTCCTTCCTTCCTTCCTCCCTCCCTTCCTCCCTCCTTCCCCCTCTCCCTCCCTCCTTTCCTCCCTCTCTTCCTTCCTTCCTTCCTTCCTTCCTTCCTTCTTTCCTTCCTTCCTTCCTTCCTTCCTTCCTTCCTTCCTTCCTTCCTTCCTTCCTTCCCTTCCTCCTTTCCTTCCTTTCTTCCTTCCTTCCTTCCTTCCCTCCTTCCTTCCTTCCTTCCTTCCTTCCTTCCTTCCTTCCTTCC
>JAJPUD010004140.1:172057-185924 GCA_023553655.1 Myrmecobius fasciatus | reverse complement strand
CCTTCCTTCCTTCCTTCCTTCCTTCCTTCCTTCCTTCCTTCCTTCCTTCCTTCCTTCCTTCCTTCCTTCCTTATTGCTTAGTTCCAGGCACTGTCCTAAGCAACTTCATTGTTGTTTAGATGTGCCTGACTATCCATGACTCTGTGAACACAGACTCTGTCCATCGGGTTTCCTTGGTAAGGATACTGGAGTGGTTGTTATTTCCTTCTCCAGTGGATTAAGGCAAACAAGAGTTAAGTGACTTCCTAGTGTTTGAAGTCACATAGGAACTCAGATCTTCTTAGCTCCAGGTCCAGCCCTATCCAATGAGCCACCTAGCTGCACATATTCTTAAATTCCAATTTATCTTTTCTCTAGGGTGTCAGTGGAAAGTATACTGGATTCAAACTCAGAATCTGGGCTCAAATCCTAGTACTCATACATGTAATTCTAAGTAAATCACTCCATTTTCCCAGCCCTCGGTTTTTTGATTTCTTGAATGATGAGATTGGACTAGCTTGTCTTTAGGGTCTCTTCCAGCTCCATCACTAAGAGCATATATTTTCACCTTGACTTTCAATTATTTTCCTTTCATCTTTCTGCCTTCTTTCCTATTCCTGAGCATCTTTTTGCTGATTTCCTCTGTCTGAAAATGAATTTTGAGTTCTGAGAGATATTTAAGATGGGAAGTGAGAGAAGACACAGAGAAAACTAGAATTGGGAGATACAGATTATAGGATCATAGATCTAGAAAGGGGATTCTGGAAACAATCTAGTCCAATTCCAATTTTTATAGATAAGGAAAATTGAGATCATAAGTTAAATGACTCATCCAAGATCACATGGGCCATAAACATCAGAGATGGTATTCGAACCCAATTTCTCTGGACTGCAGAGACAGCATTCTTTCCACTGTACCATGGAGAGAGGTATTCTACAGAGACTTTAATTCATGGCCTTTCTGGCTTCAGAAGTGGAGGGAACCCCATGACAAGGAGTTCCTTTGCCAGGGTAGGAATTATGGGGACATATTAAGCCAGCAGTAATGATGAAGCCTCACTATAGGAGACTTGGCCCAGAATCCAGGAACTCCTCTGTGTCCAGGAGTTGTTCCATTTGAGCTGGAACTCTTCCTCTCATGGTTTTGCCTCAGCTGCTCCCTTGCTGTCAGTCCATATTTCTGCAGTTTCCATATTGGCCCAGAAATTCCTTACCACTTTGCTTTCAGCTGCTGCTATCTCTAGGGCCACATGATTCCCTTGATGCAAGTATTTCTGTTTGGCCTTCTCTTATCAGTAGATTCTCAGCTTTTCTTTTCATAAAACTAAACTAAGGGGGTAGTCCAGGTAGATATGTGCTGGTCCCTTTCTTACTGGTCATGAGAACTGATGATTAAATTTTCAGGATGAGTATTTATACCTTGGAAATTAGCTAACTACAAATCAAGTCTTGATTTGCTTTATTGACTAATAAAGCCTTGTCTAGACCCCAGACCAATGATGTCAGTATGTAAGAATGTGGGTTATCTATTGACTTAGAAAACAAAAAATTTTTTCCTAACATGAATCTCTTTATTGCATTATTTTTTAAAATTTTATTTAAAGCTTTGAAAGAAATTATGCTTTAGTTTGTATTCATGCACCATCAGTTTTTTCTCTGGAGATAGACAGTACACCTCATTAGTCTTTTTGGATTGTCTTGGATCATTGTATTGTTGAGAATAGCTAAGTCTTTCACAATTCTTCATGGAACAGTATTGTTATTATTATGTACAAAGTACTCCTAGCTCGGTTCATTTCACTATGGATCAATTCATGTAAACCTTTCCAGGTTTTTCTGAAGTCATTTTGCTTGAAATTTCTTATAGCACAATAATATCCCATTACAATCATATATTCAGCTTGTTTAGCCATTCTCTAATTAATGGGCATTCTTTCAATATCCAATTCTTAGCCACCACAAAAAGAACTGCTATAAATATTGTTGCACAAATAGGTCCTTTTCCCTTTTATATGATCTCTTTGGGATATGGACCTAGCAGTGGTATTACTAGATTAAAGATTACACACAGTTTTATAATCTTTGGGTATTGCTCTCCAGAATGTTCCAAATTGTTCTCCAAAATAGTTAGTGTCCCAATTTTTTCACATCCCCTCCAACATCCAATATTTTCCTTTTCTGTCATAATAGCCAGTTTGTTAGGTGTGAGGTGGTAGCTCAGAGTTAGAAAACCAAATATTAACATCAAATATGTTCTATTGTATTTTTAAAGTTTTATTAACTTTTTCTCAATTATTTTTAATCTAGCTCTGGACTCTCTGGAATATTTAAGTCTAGTTTAGACTTAAGAACACGATGGAGAAAATGTTATAAATGAAAAGTATGATCCATGTTGTTTTTTCTTCTTCTGGAAAGCCAGTTGTTAAATATTTACCAGGATATCCTAGAGTCCAGGCTGCTCTGAATGACTATGGATCATTCATTCAACCAATCATTTTTAATACAGTGTCAGTCAGCCAAGCAATGAGTGCCCAGGGAAAGAAAGACAGAACAAAGTCATTTCTGACTTCAATGAAGAATTTTTTATTTACTCCTCATAGAGAGAGGCATCTTCAGTGTGGGAGCAAAGATCTCATTTCTTTAACCTTGTTAACAAGAGATTAACCTTCACCAGCCTCCTCCTGGGCATATCCCCTACAATTATTACTGTTTCTCTTATTAGCACACAAGTTGCTATATGGACAAATGGTCCATAGGCAGAGAGAAAGAATCCTTTTAATTTATCTTGATAAAACCATAGTTCCTGCTTTCCCACCTCTCCTTTGGGGTTGGGGGGTTTTGGAGGGCACATTATTGGAAAAAAAGCTTCCCAGGGCTGACTCTGGCTTCTGATTTATATGCTTTACAGGTTATATTACACTTCTTGTGCTGTCTGAGATGCGAAAAGAGGAAGACAGATTTAGCTAGAAAAGCCAAATTTCCATAAGGATGATGCATCTCTGACAGATGTCCCTGATTTCTGAAAGATAGACTTTAGATTAGAGTTTTATAATGTCTGAGTGGGAAACCCAGGTACAATATCTAGAATAAAAAATTTCACAGGCTATAAATTTCCCAGTGTCAACTTGCCACATTTGGGGAGGAAATGAAGGGAGAGAAAAGTATTTGGGGGAATAAACAAATGAAATTAAACATGGGGACAGTGCCTTTGACTGCCAGGTTTTTGCTATAGAAATAACTCAAGTACATTTTATAGGCTTCATAGGATTTAATACTTAAGGTAACTTCAGGGTCATCTAACTTGAGGCCCTTATTTTATAAATGAATAGCCTTGGGGCCCAGAGAGCTCAAGAAACTTATCCAAATTCATACAAAGACCAAAAAAACAGAACCAAACTTCCAATCCAGAGAGATGAGACAGAACATACTAGTGGATGTGACTTAATTGGATCAAAAGATCCTCATTGAGTGAAAAGAGTTTTTAATCTATAACCTATATACTTGGGCTATTTATAACAAGGATAATAATAAAAAAAATACTGGCCATAAATGAGGATAGAACTAGATCTTGGCCATTTTCTCACAGTGCTCCATGGGATGGCCAATATTACAATAATGATGATCCCTTTGCATCACAACCTATTTAGTTCATGGAATATGTGTTTGTGTTGGGAGCAAGTATTGAAATGGCAGATGAAAGGAATATCAGTTAAGGTGACATGCAATGATGATTCCTCAGAGAATACTTTTAATCTAGGACTGTTTATATCTGGACTCCATTTCAAAAGATAAGAAGAATGAGAATAATAATAATTACAATTTAACACCTTTTTACAATAATGAACTCATTTTAAACATAGGGGGCATTATAATAGCTTCTAAAGTCTGCTAAGTTTCCTCCTCTTGGGTTCTAGAGAGTTGATTTTATTTTTAATTTACTCACAACTCTCTGTTTCTCCCATTAAGAAAATTCCTAACATTTAGGCAGTTAGGCAGAGGCCTAACTTTATATTTATATCTATATTTATATAATTCCTCCCTTATTTTTGATTGAAGCAAAATTCAGTTTACTGGAAATGTTTGAGTAATAAAACAGCAGATTATATTATTGTTGTTGTTCAATATTCATTCTTGAAGAGGACCAATGACATCAGGAGGGTAATGTCTTGACTCTCAAATAAATTAGATATAAGTGAGGCAGATCTGTGCAAAGTCATCAACCTCTATCTGTTCCAGAGTCACTGAAGTCCAGTGGAAGATATAGATCAGGATGACAGGCAATGGCTCTGGATGCAATGGGAAACATTTTTAAGTTCAAGTCTTTCCCAGATCTCAGTTTGTCTGAGGGAACACCCATTCAGTGATAGAGGCTACTTAAGAATTGAGACAAAAGATGGCTTAGTTTGCCTTCATAATCAGGCACTAGAAGGAGAGATTGGGGAAAATAGCCATTTCTTAAACTTTCCTTAAACCTGAATCTTTTACTCCAAAATGCCGGGAGAGTTGATAAATGTCCTCAGTATCTCCCTTCTCTGACACAACTTAGTCCTTCTTTTGCTCCTTAAAAATTAAGCTGGGGGCAGCTAGTTGGTGCAGCACATGAAAACTTGACTCTGGAATTAGGAGGATCTGAGTTCAAATCTCAGACACTCAACACTTACTAGCTATGTAACTCTGAGTTGGTCCTTTAACCCCAATTGCCACAGGGAAAAAAAGTCAAGTTGGCTCTAACTTCTTAAATCTAAACCTCAGAATCTTTCCATCAGTGGACATGTAAAGGGCTTGTAAGACTTAAGGTGCTAGATAAATAATAGATTTCTTGTTGTTGTTATTGTTAATTATAGTCAGAAGACTTGGATGCAATGCCTAGGTCTGTGGGACTTTGGTCAAATCACTCTGGGCCTCAGTTTCCCTAGCTGTATAATAAGTGTGTTGTATTAGATGATATCCAAGTTTGTTTTTTTTTTTCTTTTCCAGCCCTAAATCTATGATGACATGATCCTTACTCAATAAAGTGAGCAAGAAACGAAACTACTTTTAGTTCAGCCCTTGGAAATGTTTACAATTACATATGGAACAAATTAATTGAATTTCTAAAATGGACTGCAGCGACTCAATAACCACAGAGATTAGATTCCATAATTTTGGGGCTTCTTTCAGCATATGGTTTCTCATAGACAATTTGTCTTTGATGTTCTTTCCCTTTTTTGTGTTTATTTCTGCTCATAAACCATCTGTTTCATATCACTAAGGACAGCCGGGATAATAGAATTAGCCAAACATGCTGTAAGTAGAAGGCACATCTTCATGACAGAAAAGCAGCTCCAGAACATATTGGTTCTTGAATGAGACTTATTTGTTCAATCATGTGGGACAGATAGTCTGGTCCAGTGTCTTCCTTTAGATGAAAATTTCCTATTTAGCACCTTCTAGTGGTAGAGTAAGTTTATAACTATTGGTAAGGAGGAATAGGAAAAAACAGTGGAAAACAATTCCACCTCCAAAAAAAGAAAAGAAAAAAAAAGGAAGAGGAAAGTGAAGAAGGGAAAGGGAAAGGGAAAAAAAGAAGAGAGAAAAGGAAGGAATAAAGGAAAGAGGAAAGGAGGGGAAGAAGAAAGGGAAAGAGGGATGGAGAAGAAAGGCAGGAATAAAGAAAAGGAGGAATGCAAGGAGAAAAAGAGAAAAAAGGGGAAGGAAGGAAAGGAAGGAAGGATGGAGGGAAAGAGAGGAAGAAGGAAAAGAAGAAAGAAGGAAAGTAAAAAGAAAGGAAGGTGGGGCATAAGGAAAGGAGGAAGGAGAGAAGGTAGGAAGGAGGAAAAAAGGAAGACAAAAAGGAAAATTTTAATATAAAGCTGCAACAGGCAGTAGAGCTATTTCCTGGAACAGATTAAAGATTATTTGAACAACAAGTATGGCTTCTGTCTGCCATGGCATCAAAAATTAAAAAAAAAAGTTGCAGGTGGCTTCGCAGCAGGATCAAAATCTATACCTGCAAGATACCAACAGATTCCACTCAATTAACTGAAGTGCTTGTAAACCCTGGTTCTGGTGTTGTGATCACTGAGGCAGTTGGGGGGCTGCTCCCCACACCTCTTTCAGGAGCTGGGTTTTCCTATAGGATGGAAACACAATTGTATTTTGGGCATGATTTCTCTTATCATTTACATGTGACTTCCAGGAAGGCTTTGATGCTAGGTGTCCAGACCAGAGTAGCTGATGTTGCAGATTGCTCCATCTCTGGGTAGCGGGGAGAGGAATGCTAAGAGATTTTTGTTGATATGTTGTATGCAACTGTAACAGATATGTGGAGATTTAGCCCAAAGACAAGACTGGCCATGTTTTTTAAGAGTCTATGGGCTCCTGTCTCCATATTTCTATTCAGCTGCTCACTGAAGCTTGAAATTCTTTTGACAAGAGTCAAAGACACTGGCAAAGTAGGTAGGGTCGAGTAATAAGAACTTTGCCCAAGGACACCTGAAATTTAGAGAATGCTGTTAGCTTTAGTACTCTTATAGCTGGTAGAAACAACTGAGCTTAGCATCTAGTTGTTAAGAATAGTTAAAATTAGAAGCTACTATGTGCCTCCTTTTTAGCACCATCCTCAGGAATACCCCCAATGGGCTGGCTCCTTATCTCTGGGAGATCTTCAAACTCTCACAGTGTACTGGCCCCATCCATCTATCACCAAACAAGTTCAGTCTTCAAAACTCTTTAAAAAATTTCCCTTTTGACCCATCATCACTATCCAGCTAATAATAACAGCTCACATTTATACTATACTATATTCACTCCCAAGCATCTAGAAAAAGATGTCTATGAATTTTGCCCCATCTCCTTGCCACTTATCCCATCTTCAAAGCCTTTCCATCTGATTTCTGTTCTTATCACCCTATTGAAATGGTTCTTTTAAAGGTCACCAGATGACACCCTGTGTGCCAAATCTAATGGCTTTTCCTGGGACTTCATAGGGACTGTATCTTCAGAAGATGAATTAAAGAGATGTGGAAATAGAATCAGCAAAACTTGGCAAGTGACTAGCTATGGGGGATGATGAGGAGTGAAGAGTAAAGGATGACTTTAAACATGCTATCTTGAGGTTCTCTACACGTGCTTCCCTAGTGATTTCATTTGTTCCCATGACTTTAAATGCCATTTCAACACTAAGAAAAGACTTTATCAACTTTTCTTTTAAGCTCTGGTTCTACATCTCAGATTTCCTATAGAATATCCCCACCTGCATCTTTTTTTCAAACTCAACATGGCCCAAACCCAATTATCATATCTTTGCCCTAAATCTTCCTCACTATTTTTGACTGTGCCATTATCTGTCATTCCATCTCCCAGATTCAAAATCTGGGAGTTAGCTTATCTTTTCCCTTTTTCTTGGTTCCCATATCTAATAGATTACCAAGTACTGTCAATTCTACAGGAGAGAGGGGAAAGGAGCAAACATTTATTAAACAGCTGCTATGTGCCAGGCTGGAGCATCTAGGTGGGGTATGGATACAGTGCCATTAGGAAGCTTCCTTTTTCTAAGTTCAGATCTGGTCTTAGACATTTACTAGTTGTGTGACCCTAAGCAAATCACTTAATTCTGCTTGCCTCAGTTTCCTCATCTGTAAAATGAACTGGAGAAGGAAATAGCAAATCACTTCAGTATCTTTGCCAAGAAAATCCCAAAGTTACAAAGAAGAGTCTGACATGGCTGAACAACAAAATGTGCAAGATATTGCACTGAGTACTTTACAAATATTATCTCATTTTGTCATTTACTTCTACCTCCAAAATATTACTTGCTTCCATTCCCTACTCTCCATTCCCTCTATCATTGTCCACATTCTCATGCTCACCCACCTGCTTTAGCAATGGATTATTCTTTACATCTTCCCATATCCACTCAGATATACTTCTTTTATTTTTCTTTCATTTTTTCCATGTTTGTTTCATTTTCTTTTTTTTTTTAATTAAAGCTTTTTATTTGCAAAACATATGCATGGGTAATTTTTCATCACTGACCCTTGCAAAGCTTTCTGTTACCAATTTTTCCCTCCTTCCCCCTTCCCCTTTCCCCCTCCCTTAGATGGCAGGAAATCTAATATGTTAATTATGTTAAAATATTTGACAAATCGAATATGTGTATACATATTTATACAGTTCAGATATACTTTTTTTTTTTTTTTTGCTTTTTGCTGAGGCAATTGGGGTTAAATGACTTGCCCAGGGTCACACAGCTAGGAAGTGTCTGAGACCAGATTTGAACTCAGGACCTCCTGATTTCAGGGCTGGTGCTCTAACCACTGCGCCACCTAGCTGCCCCTAGATATACTTCTTAAATCATTTTTGATACTCCTGCCAGATTACTCTTTCTTTTAATCTCATTATATGTAAGGACTTGGGTAGCATCCCTAATGAAGATGCTGTGGTCAAACTCAAATTGAATTTCCAACAAAACAAGGTCTACAAATTAGTGTATTTCCTCTCAAAAAAAGAAGCTTGCTTTATTTTCTGTGTTTTGTGATGTTCTGTGCTTCTTCGTATTATATCTTGGAATCCCAAACTTCACTCAAACTGCCTTGTATTACCTCTTGGCTAGAAAATAAATCTTCAGTGACTCCCTACCGTCCCTTTTTTTTTTTTTTCACTTGTGGTTCCAAGAAATTGTAGCATGTGTATTGGTTACACCCCTATTAAAAACATCTGGGAAAACAGGCTAAACCAGGTTGAGGGTAACTGACAGGGTGATTAGGTAGATATCTACCCCCATGCATGTGAAAACTTTCCTCAGCAGAATGGGCAGATAAGAACAATTTGTTCCAACAGCCATTGAAGGGCCCTTATAGCTTGGTCAGACTTCAAAGAGACCAAGGTTATCTACTTCACCCAGAGTCATCCCCCATCATCCTGGTTTATGTCTTGCCACTGGGCTTCAATGGCTCTGAAAGACAGAGAGAGAGAGAGAGAGAGAGAGAGGCTGACATCTCTGTCTTAATTAAATTAAACTCACACACAAGTTAAAACATCATCTATACGTGATATCATCTGTCCTTTTAGAAAATCAAGGATAAATGGTAACAATTGTCTGAGAAAATTTCAAAATCTTTTGCCTGTCATTCAAAGTTCTCCATAATCTATATCTGTGTACCTTCACACAGCTTAATTTCACATTATACTCTTTCACACACTCTATACTCCAGACTACTTTCATCCCTAAACACTTAACTGCTTTCTAAAGGCTGTCCAATCCCACCTCCTCACAAGATTACTTTTTATCTACTGTCTATATATTTCCTACATAGCTGTTTAAGTTGTCTCTTCCATTAGAATATAAGCTCCTTGAGGGCAGGAACTATTTTTGCCTTTCTTAGAACAGAACCTGGGACATAAGTACTTCAAAGCACTTATTGATTAATTGATTTGTACTTTACGTGTGCATCACCTAATATCTGTACTATCCATCCTTCTATTTCTTTGCCTATTGGATTCCTCCCAATTAGAGAGGCAGAATTGCAAATCAGAAAAAAGTAATTGATTTAGACTTAGTGGTCCTGGGTGAGTCCCAGTTTTCCTCCTTAGTATCTAAATAATGTTGGACAAGTCAATTTTCTTCTTAGCCTGTTTCTTCAGTAAAATCATGGACTTGATTGCTCTAGAAAAATTCTAAGTTCCTTTCTAATTCTAAATAGTGTCAAAGTGACAGGAATGCTGGACTTGCATTCAAGAAGACCTGACATCAAATGCTACCTCAGACATTTACTTAAAGGACTATATAAAAATGTATTTACCACATATGCACATATATGATGTTGTACTATATAAATGTTATTATTACCCTGGAAAGTCTATCTTAAATGCTAATTTCTTCAGGATGCATTCTCTGCTTATTGCAGTTGGAAATGTCCATTTCACCCCCACCCCCACCCTAGACTTGTTCTGCAACTCTGGTGCATTTATATGATTTTGAATTGTAATTACCTGTGACTATGTCTTGTCTCCTCTCCGTTTCCTCTCTCTCTGCTCCATGGAGACAGAGACTATCTTATCTAAAATTTCTATTTCCCCTAAACTAGTGAAATGCTTAATAAATATTAAGTAAATTCAATTGTTGAACAGCTCATGTTCCTGAGTGGAGAATGGGGAGACCATTGGACATAACATTGGACAATTTAACCTGCTTGAATAACACTTGAAGAGTATTATAATTTTGTGGACATTTTATGGATATTTGAGATGATGTGCTAATATGTGCTTTTTTTTTTCCTTTTCCTGAGGCAATTGGGGTTAAGTGACTTGCCCAGGGTCACACAGCTAGGAAGTGTTAAGTGTCTGAGACCAGATTTGAACTCAGGTCCTCCTGACTTCAGGGCTGGTGCTCTATCCACTGCACCACCTAGCTACCCCTAATATGTACTTTTTAGGTTTACTAGAATCATAGAACTAGAGGAGATCTCAGTGGCCAATATGTTTTTATGAAGTTTTTTTCAGGCACTTTGCAATATACAATTTTCTTATCCATTATGACTTAATGACATTACATATATGTGTGTGTGTAAATGTGTGTATGTGTGTGTGTAGTGGGTTATATGATAGAAAACATTTTAAGGCTTAGAATTTATTGCTGAGTTATTTGGAGTTTTTATTAACAATTACAGGAATTCAAGGACTTTTGGGGCATATTACATAAGCTATAGAAAAGAAATTCACCCTTTGAAAAGAGTGGGGCAGAGAAGAAATTGTATTTTTTTCTGACTTCCAAAGCTTCCTCTAGCTCTAATATTATGTGGTTTTGTGATAAAGTAACAAGGTCAATAGGCCACAGAATCTTGAGCAACCCTTTTTGATGATATAACAGTATCAAACAGGGTCATTCTATCTGGAGACAGGAGGCTTGACTAGCGGTTTATAGTTAGTATTTCAATTGTGTCCTACTCTTTGTGACCCCATTTGGAGTTTTCTTGGCAAAGATACTGGAATGATTAGCCATTTCCTTCTCCAGCTCATTTTACAAATGAAGAACTGAGGCAAATAGGATTAAGGGACTCACCCAACTACTAAGTGTTTGAGGTCAGATTTGAACTCAGCTCTTCAGACCAGGCACTCTATCCACCATGTCCCCTCACTGCTCCACTAGTTACTATACTTTGTTTTAAAGGAGCCCAAAGGCCTGCTGGGCTTATCTAGTTGGTCAGAGAGCCAGGGAATCCACCTGGCTCTCTTCCATTAGATATGGCTTATTGATCTTCACAATCACCACCATGGGAGTTACTTCCTAGTTGAAACTGTTTAATTAAGAGATAAGTTCCAATAAGATTCTTCAGGCTTGTTGCCTGTAGTTCAAGAATTAGGTTTAAATCCTGCTATTCCACTCATTGACCAGTGTGACATTGTACAAGTTATTTAATTCCCTTTGGACCTCAATTTTCTTATCTGCAAATTGAGAATATAGGAGTAGATGATCTCTAAGGTGCTATTAGGCTATATGATCCTATTGTCGGTAACACCTATTGATTCTCAGCCTCCTCTTTTTCCATCTATAGTTACTTGGATTCTTCTCTCTCTGCATGTTTTCTTATAGTTTTAATGACTCAAACTTTTAGCTTGTAATCTTTTATATCCCATATTGCTAGCTGTCTAGACTCTTGTTAAGCCCTCTTGCACTTTATTATCTTCTCAATTAACTCATAGATTTGGCTGCTCACTCCCATATTACATGAATGTTTGGAACTCATTTGGGATATTCATCCTACCTCCAAGCAACTTGTAAACCATCTTCTAAATCTTATACAAAAAAGGCTCTAGGGCAAATGACTTCTGCCATTAATGAATGCCTCTAGTATTATGTCAGTTTGCTCCTCAATGTTGGCACATGTGGGAAAACTCACAACTCAAGAGACATCTGTTAATGACAGAGTGATATTTGATAGAGTTTTTATTATATTTATTTATTTGGATATATTTGGGGTAAGCAGTGGGATGGGTATCTGTAATGTCTAATTTATTATCCCCTTTTCTTGGCTACAAGTAGCAGAAGTAGTCCACTATGAAATAGCAAAAAGGGGGGTGGGTTACTTTAAACCTTCAGGCCTGCTAACACATGCACTGATCTCCCCAACATTGCCAACCACAGACAGCTTCCAGTTTTATATATGATTTACTTGCTGGTCACTGATGCTCCAATACCTCTAAACTCATTATAGGAAGAGAGTGAAGGGGGGGAAAACGGAGAGAATCAATAAAGGTGAGCAGAAAGCAAGCAAGCATTTGGCCATTAAACTTTTCAGTGCATCAATGGCAAAATTTTTTTAATTTCTTTTCATTTATAATATATCAGAGAAAGACAGTGTGGTGTAATAAATTGGAAGCAAGTAGATCTGAGCTTGAATTCTATCTCATAAACTTACTTGGTTGTCAAGTCACTTTAACCCCTCTCAGCCTCAGACTTCCCATCTATAAAGTGGGAGAATTATTACTCATAGTATTTATATTATACATATATATATATTCTTATTTGATACTCAGAACATCTTTCTGATACATCAGAACATCTTATACATATATATCTTTATATATACATACATACATATGTATGTATGTATATATAAAACAAAGCAAAACTTCAAGTTTTAGAAGTATCAGTTGTTGTTGTTGTTATTATTAATCTCATTCTCACTCTTTAAAAATAGTCTAATTGCCTGCCTCCCTCAACCATGGATTCTCCACTGAGACTCATTCTCAATGGTTGACTTAGTTTCACTCCCTCATACACTTATCCCAGTGATTTGAACCTTCTATTCCCCATCTCAGCTGCCAGGTCAGCTTGTTCCCAACCCCTCCATGTCCCATTTTGGATATATACCTTCCTCATCATTTCACTCCCCCACTCACCATAGTAACTCTGCCAAACCTTCTCAATCTCCCCAAGTCTCCCACAGCACCCCTTCTGCCTCCTTTCAGCTGAGAAACTTTGCCTCATATTTACCTGGAAAAAAATCGAGGCCTTTTCTTGGGAAAGTCCTTTACTCCCTCTTTTTCATCTCACATCATTCAAATTTCTTCCCTCACTTTCCACTAGCTTCTGTGGAGAGATAGCCTTTTACTCTGCCCTCAATAATCTAGCTTTGATCCAGTATCATCCCCACTCTCTAATCATTAGTGTCTCCCTATCTAAAGACCCATTCACTGCTATCTACAAACTGCCCATGTCTTCTCTTCCTAAAAAAAAAAGCCTCATTTTGAGGCCTGGAGAGACTTGCATGAACTGATGCTGAGTGAGATGAGCAAAACCAGGAGATCGTTGTACACGGCAACAACAGTACTATATGAGGATCAGTTCTAATGGACATGACTCTCTTCAACAATGAAATGCATCAAACCAATTACAATTGTGCAGTGAAAAAGGCCATATATACTCAGAGTGAGGGATGTGAAATGTGGACCACAACATAACATTTTCATGTTCTCTATTGATGTTTGCTTGCATTGTGTTTCCTTTATCAGATTATTCTCTCTTATAGATACGATTTCTTCTGAACAAAAAAAATGATGTCTGGCAATAACTATACATATATTCGACTTAAGTATTCTAACATAATTATCATGTAGTGGATATCCTGCTATCTAGGGGAGGAGTGGGGAGTAGGGGGGAAAAATTTGTAACAGAAAGCTTTGTAAGGGTTAATGTTTAGCAATTACCCATACATATGTTTTCCAAATAAAAAGTATTAATAAAAAAAGCCTCATTTTATCTGATCATCATCTCCTCGGTTAAACTGCTCAAAAAAATTACCTACAACCAGCTAGGATCTCCATTTCCTTTTCTGTCAATTGGTTCCAAATCCCTGGCATCTATCTGGTTCGTATCTCATTATTTAAGAGAAACTGCTCTCTCCGT
>JAJPUD010004140.1:152474-172047 GCA_023553655.1 Myrmecobius fasciatus | reverse complement strand
ATGATTCTCAATTCTATTTTTAACTCTAGTTTCTCTCCAGAGCTTTTTAATCTTACCTCACCAGATGCCTTTTATAAATCATGAATTGGATGTCCTGTAATCACCTCAAATTCAATATATGCAAGAGAGAACTCATTATCTTCCCCCACAAATTCTCTTTTCTTCCCAATTTTCTTATTACATTTGAGAACATGACCATTCTGCCACTCCCCCAGGCTCTTAAGATAGATCTCATCCTCAATTCTTGACTAGCACTCACCCCACACATCCAAGCCATTGTTAAGTCTTGTCCTGTCTTTGCTTTGATGCAGGCTTTCATTAGTTCAAGCCTGCCCTATTCCAGTAACCCCTGTTCTCTCCATTCCAGTCTGTTCTACACTCAGACGTCAAAATAATATTCCTAAAGCCTAAGTTTAATCTTATCCCCCCCACTTCTACCTCCTTTCCCAAAACACACATTCAATAAACTACAATTGCTTTCTATTACCTCCACGATTAAATATAAAATGTTCTCTATTGCATTAAAGCCCTTCATATCCTAGCTCCATTCTATTTTTCCTGTTTTTTTTTTTTCACTTTATTCCTATACATGTAATTTATGATTTGGCTGCACTGTCATGCAAATATGACAGTTGATCCCTTAATTCTGCCTTTTGCTTAATTGCCCAATCCCCCTCCCTTTTCCTCTCTCCTTGCTCCTTCTCTCCCTCTTCTCCCTTTCCCATCACCCCCACTTCAGTGCTCTTCTTCCTTATTTCCATGATTGACTTCCCTGACTTCCTTCAATACTCAGCTCAAATCTCACTTTCTGCAAAAATTTTTTTTTGTCCCTCCTTTATCACTTCCCAACTCTTTCCCTTTGAAATTATTTTACGTTCATGCTGTAAATATCTTGCATATACATAGTTGTTTGCATGTTCCCTCCCTTCTGCCCCATTGGAAAGTATCCTCTTGAAAGGTAGGGACTATATTTTTATCTTTCTTTGCATTATCCATGCTTAGTACAGAGCTTTGCACAAAGAAAATTCTTTAAATGCTTGTTGACTGATTGACTTAATGACCAACTATTTTGATAGGGTTCATATAGAAATAGCCCTGGGAAAACAAGAATACTGTTAAGGGTTTTTTTAAAAATATATTTAGTATTTTGAGGGCTATAGAAAGGATAGATAAAACAATTGCTTAATGTACCTCAATAAAAAGTATTAGGATATAATCTTTTAGGATCAAGAAAGCATATTTAGGACTATTCCAGAAGGAGGCTGAACAATGAGGATCATAACTACCTCATCATATTCTCACATGGTTTTAATTCCTTTTCTGGTTTCTAGTCTGAGAGCTTTTCCATTCTACTTAACATGCCCCTTGACTGAGCTTTTCTCTAAGCCTGTGGTCCTATAGCTTGGCATCTGTATCATCATCATCATCATCATCATCATCTTCTTCTTCTTTTTAGTTATACATGTACCTTCATTTTTTTTTACATATTTCCTTATGAATCATTTTGGGAGAGAAAAATCAGAACAAAAGGGAAAAATCCTGAAAAAAAAAAACAGAAGAAAAAAATGAAAATAGCATTTACATTCAGTCTCCACAGTTGCTTCTTCAGATGAAGATGCCATTTTCCATCCAAAATTTATTAGGCTTGCCTTAGAGCTCTGAATCGCTGAGAAGAACCAAATCCATCATAGTTGATGATCACACAATCTTGCTATTAACATGTATGGTGTTTTCCTGGTTCCAATTGTTTCACTCAGCATTAATTCATGTGAATCTTTTCAGGCTAAAATCAGCTTGTTCATTTTTTTTTAATTAAAGCTTTTTATTTGTATAACATATGTATGGGTAGTTCCTCAGCATTGATCTTTACAAAGCTTTCTGTTACAAATTTTACACCCAATGATCTCTATTGACATCTGCTTGCATTGTGTTGCCTTTCTCTGATTCTTTTTTTTTTTCTTGTAGATAGGATTTTTCTTGCATAACTTCTCAAGCATTTCAACATTATTAACATGTAGTGGACTTCCTGCCATCTAGGGGAGGGGAGGGGACTGGGGGTAAAATTTGTAATGGAAAGCTTTGTAAAGATCAATGCTGGGGAACTACCCATACATATGTTATACAAATAAAAAGCTTTAATAAAAAACATTTAAAAAAAAACAAATTTTACACCCAGTCCCTTCCCCTCCCCTAGATGGCAGGAAGTCCACTACATGTTAATAATGTTAAAATACTTGACAAGTTGTGCAAGAAAAATCCTATCTACAAGAAAAAAAAAAGAGAAAATCAGAGAAAGGAAACACAATGCAAGCAAACATCAATAGAGAGCATGAAAATGTTATGTTGTGGTCCACATTTCATATACCTCTCTCTGGGTGCATATGGCTTTCTTCACTGAACAATTGGAACTGATTTGAGACAATTCTTTGTTGCAGAGAGCCATGTCCATCAGAATTGATCATCATGTATTATTGTTACTGCTGTGTATAATGATCTCCTGGTTCTTCTCATTTCACTCAGCATCAACTCATGCAAGTCTCTCCAGGCCTCTCTGAAATCGTCCTGCTGGTCGTTTCTTACAGAGCAATAATATTCCATAACATTCATATACCATAATTTATTCAGCCATTCTCCAATTGGTGGGCATCTATTCAGTTTCCAGTTTCTAGCCACTACAAAAAGGGCTACCACAAACATTCTTGCACATGTGGGTCCCTTTCCCCCCTCTAAGATCTCTTTGGGATATAAGCCCAATAGTTGTTCATTAATTTTTTATAGAACAATAATATTTTATTACCTTCATATACCATAACTTATTCAGCCACTCCCCATTAATGGGTATCTGTTCATTTCCCAATTCTTTGCCACCACAAAAAGAGCTGCTCCAAACATATTTGCACATATGGGTCCTTTTTTTGTTTTATGATTTCTTTGGGATACAGACCCACTAGTGGCACTACTTGATCAAAAGGTATGCACAGTTTTATAACCCTTAAGGCATAGTTCCAAATTCTGACATTTGTATGATATGCAATATGATACAAGTGACTTTTTGCTGAAACCTCAGGAATTAGGGTTCAGATTATTTTGTTCTTTGCATTAGTTCTGGAAAAAACCTTCTCTGGGTATATGTGTGGATGGAAAGCAGTGGGGATAGAGTTCTCTCTTGGAATTAAAGACCATAGAGATAGAGACTAGCCCTGCAATTTCATGGGTATCAGGAACTTCTAGGTGAAGAAACTCCTTCTCCAATGCAGATTTTCATCTCTGCAATATGCAGAGTTGTCTAGAACATTAAGATTTTAAAAGCCTACCTTGCCCAGGGTCATACAATAAATCTATGTCAGAGGTAGAGCTAAAATCTGGCTCTTTCTTGTTTTGAGACCAAGTCTTTACTCACTGCTTCTCCATTAAAAAAAAAGAATAACAAAATTAAAATCATTAGTTTGATTTTGAGAACAAGTTACAATTTATTAAATGGTTGCCTAGCAACCTTGTGGCTAAATATTTTTTAAAAGGAAGTAAATATTGATTTCAAGCCTAAAAATCCAAAGGAGAACTTCATAGAAACTCAGCTAATTAGCAAAAATGCTAACTAAACTCAGGCTGGGCCTCTGATTCTAAGTAGATTTGCTGGAGAAGAAATGTTTTATTGGTGGTTTAAAAAAATATTGCTGCTGTCAGAAATGACCAGAGTTCTCTCTTCCTTTACTATTTCAACAAATTCATCCTCAAGAAACATTTGTTGCCAGGAAGGGACGCACTCCTGCATGGATATGCACTTGGCTCCTAAAATGCAGTTAATCTAAAAAGGAGAGTCACCCAGGAACAGGATTGGCTATTTGTACTTGTCTGAGGACTTGGCCTGTTTCAGCTGTATCAAATCAATGAGAACAGAGGCAATCTGGGAAACTCAGCAGACTTTCCATGTTTCGGGCCATGTGTGATCTGGTTGGCAGCTGTATATCTGATGACTCATATAGGTCAAAACCAGATTTTTCAAGTCTCACTTGAGTTGTAGGAGCTGTGGTTGCCCTCCTTCTGATAGCCCCTGCTTCTTCTCTCAGGGAAAAGACATCAAAAGAAGTGCTCCTCAATTCTGACGTCTTTGAGTTAGGCCTTCCGCTCCTTTCTACAAAATGTTCTAAGATTTTTCCATCTTTAAATTTATCAAGTTGGAATTAGTTCAACATTCAAAAGACTAAGTTCTAAGCAGACAGACAAAAATGTTCTGTAGACACATTTGGCTTTGCTGTCTTGTCTGTATGTGTTTTGTAAAAAGACAGATGTCCCCCAAAAAGGGGAGGGCAAGGAGGGAACTTCTGTTTACAAAACAGGTTTCTAAAAACAAGCAACAGAAGACAAGTGGTTGATATTTTGGGCAAATGCTTTTTAGGCACATAAAAAGCACATGTTTTAAGAACCTTGAAAGTTACCAAGATTATGAATCTAGCTCATTTTCCCTAGAGACAGCTAGATGGTCCTGGAGTCAGGAGGACCTGAATTCAAAGCTAGTCTTAGACAATTATTAGCTGTGAGGATCACACAGCTAGTAATTGCCTAATACCAGATTTGAACTCAAGTTATTTCACCCTCTTTGCCTCAGTTTCTTTATCTGTAAAATGAGCTGGAACAGGAAATGGCAAATCACTCCAGTATCTTTGCCAAGAAAACCCCAAATGAGGTCATGAAGAGTTGGACATGACTGAAAAAATGACTGAAGAACAGCAAACAGAGTGGTACAAGGAGAAAGAGACAGAAATGACTGAACAACTCCACAACAGTGGACCATGCTTGGATTGCTCATTTGGCTAGAGCTTAAGGCAATTCAGCTCTTCTGAACTTCAGTCCTGAACATCCAACTGCTCAACACTTATCTCTACCCAAATATTCTAAAAGCATCTCCAACTCAACATGTACAAAGCAGAACCAACTTTGTCCACCTCAAACTCACCCCTCCTCCTAACTTTCCTGTTTCTATTGAGAGCACCATCATTCTCAAGTTACCCAGGCTCACACCTAGGAGTCATCTTCAATTCTTCCTTGCTCATCTCATATAATTCAATCAATTGCTAAGTCATTAATTTTACCTCCACAATATTGCTTTCTTATTCAGGACTTTATTACATCTTACTTAGATTACTGCAATAGTCTCTTGACTGTTCTACCTGCATCTAGCTTCTATCCACTCCTAACCATCCTCCACAAGCTGCCAAACTGATGTTCTTGAAGTCAGTTCTATCATGCCATTCCCCTGCTCAAGAAATCCCAGTGGCTCCCTATTGCCTCAAAGATAGAGGAAAAATATCCCTTCCATATCACAGTGGTTAGGGGCACAATACTTCCACAATCTGGAAAATTCTCATAAAATTCTTTGACCATCCCTTTGTACCAGAAAAGACATTTGAATTATTATGATATTTAAAGATAAAATATGTTGATATTATACAATACTACACACACACACACACATACATACATATATATTTGCATTTCTGAGTTTCTAAACTTTTTTAGTCATTACTGACCTTTGCTTGTCATCTGTGGCTTCCAAAAAAACTCCCCAAAGATTTGCATTTAATTTCTTATGTCAACCCACAATATATTAAAAACTATGATGTAAAAGGGAAAACTGTATATGGTATACAACCTGCAGATTGATTACTTACAGCTCATTGATAGTTTCTGATTGGAGTGTAGAGTCATAAATTTCCTTATGAGTGGAACAGGATTGACCCATCTGGCTGCATTCATTTTAGACTTCTTTCTTTTGATTTTTCACCATTTCCTATGCTAGGTATCTTTTTTCCTACTGCATTTCAGCTTTCTTTTATATATTATCTTCCCCCTTTCCTCCATTAAATTTTAAGCTCCTTTAGGACTATCTTTCTTTTTCATTTGTATCTGCTACACTTAGCACCCTGCCTGACACATAGTAAGCACTTAATAAATGTCTATTGACTATTGATTATCCAATCTAACTTTTCAGGATTTCCACAAGTATTCCACATTTCAGACAAACTGGCCTACTTGTTTTGCTTCATCAATCTTTAATGTTTGTGCTTTTATGAAGTTTTTTACTTGTGCCTGAAGAGTCCTTCCTCCTAAGTTTTTCTTAAAACCATCTGTTCCCCCTAAGGCTCAGCTCAAATGCCATCCCCTACCCTGCTCCCACCTGATCCCAAATTACTTTGCATTGATTTTGTATCTGTATTTTTTTTTTTTGACTCATCTGGGTAGGTTCCTGGAAGAAAGGAAATGTTTCATTTTGTCCTTGAGATCAGTGTGGTGAAAGTACTTGACATTTAAAAGGTACTTGGCAAAAAGAATAAGGTTGGTCAGTCAATCAGAGAACCAGTGTTTATCAAGCAACAATGTGCCAAACATTGTGTCAACTGCTGGGAATACAAAGAAAGCCAATGGCACAGTTCCTGCCCTTAATAAACTTAGACTGTCCATTCCCCAAAAGGACAAGTCTGCATAAAACTCAGTTCCTATCATTCTTAAAACAAGTATTACTGATTACATTGGTCTAGGTGAGATCATCTTTGAAGGAAGTTACTTACTGGAGATATTGCAGAAGAAATATTTGTTCTGACATAGGTGGACCAGAGGTCTTCTAAGGTCTCCTTTAAGTCTGAGTTTCTGTGATGTTCTGTAGGTTGATGGATTCATCAAATATTTATTGAGTGCCTAATGTATTTTATACACACATATACAATGTTCTTAGCACAAAAAGTCATTTTACATCTAAATATACATATATATATTTATCTCTGTCTCTGTCTGCCTCTTTGTCTGTCTCTCTATCTGTCTCTCTCTATATGTATGTATAAAATCTCACTTTAACCACAGAATTAGAGAATTGGAGAGATGATAGTATCATTAGAGGATCAGAGAATGTAGGTTTTGAGAAACTAAAAATCAATTAGTCCAGTCATGTCATTTTACAGATATGGACACTGATGGAGAAGAAGAGGATAGCCTACTGATCCACCCATTAACTTTATTTCAAAAATTTTTTAAATTAAGATTTCAGTCTATAGTTACTTTTGGGGGGGAGAAGGGATGAGAGAAGGGGAGAGATTTTTTTTTTTACAAATTGCTAGGAAAATTAATCTTTTGCTTATCTTATAAGCAATAATATCTCTCTTAAAGGGAGGTAGTCCTTAGTTCTTTTCGTCTCAAATTTGGTGAAGAGAGTTTATATTCACTGTAATTATCCATATATTTTATTGATATTCAGTTATTTCAGTTGTGTCTGACTCTTTGTGACCTTATTTGGAGTTTTCTTGACAAAGATACTGGAGTGCTTTTCCATTTCCTTCTTCAGCTCATTTGACAGGTGATGAAACTGAGGCAAAGGATTAAGTGATTTGCCCAGGATCATAGAGCTAGAAAGAATCTGAGGTCAGATCTGAACTTGAAAAGATGAGTCTTCTTGACTCCAGGCCTGACATTCTATGCCTTATGATACTACCTAGTGGCCACACAAGTATGTATACATATTATGTGTGTGTATACATTTATTATTAATATGTATATTTCATAATTTTATCAATTTGATCATATGTCAATTACTCTATTCCTATTATCTGAACTTTATTTTGGTTCATTATACTAGCACAATGTATTCCAGGCCATTTTCTTAGTTGCAACACCATATTCAATTTAACATCAACATAATAGGACTATTAAGCACCTACTATGTGCAGGACAGGAGAGGCAATATTTAGGGATTTGAGAAGACCTAAATTCAGGTACCAATACAATGTTGGGTATTTTTATTTGCCTTAATGTTTGCTTTACTGACAAAATCCTTGACCATTGATCTTTATGATTACTTCTACACTTCACTATTTGCATCGACTATTTACTATTACAAAATTCTTGACCATTAGTGTAAATGGTCTTATCAGACATAGTATATTACTCAATATCCATGTAATAACCTGGGGAAATAGCACAGAGTTTGGGATTCATAGTAGTGGAAAAAACACTGGAGTAGGAAATCTGGAGGTCTAGGTTCCTCGTTCTCACTCTGACTATAACCTTTGTGATTGCAGAAAACCAGAAACTTTATTCAGTACAGCATCAAGAAGGTTCAATTTGAACTCAGAGAGCTTGTTTTTTATTTCTTTTTTATCTTATTTTTAATTTATGAAATAAAAGGAGCACTTCTATAACTTTTTTAAGAAGATGATTGCACATGGCTATAAATCTATTATATACAACTTGCTATTTCTTGTAACTATATAATAAAGTTATTATGCAAATTTCTTTTTCCCCTCTTTTTCGTCCCTCCTTTTGAATTTTGGCTCTACTATTTCCTTCCTGTGTAACCTAGGACAAGTAGTTTGAATTCTCTGGGCCTTAGTTCTTCATTTATAAAATGTTGTATTGGTCTAGATACTTGCTAACATCTTCCATCTCTAAATATATAATCCTATTAAATTTCTGAGTCTTAGTAAAATGAACTCTCTCTTACTTCCTTTTCAGCCTAGCATTGTGTGATTCTATGACTGTCTTGAGGCTGATTTGTGGGTTTCCCACCGACAAATGCGTTCTTCTGATAGGACGATGGTATTTGTAGCGGGGGCTACACACTTCCTTCTGAATTTTCTGCCATTAGGAACACACTGACCCATGTGTAAAAAATAAACCCAGCCCCTCTGGGGGCGTGTTAAAAAGTCACAGAGTAAGTAAGGTAAACCATCACTGCCCAGCATGGCCTGGGCACAATGTCATAGCAGGTCTGCCAGAAGTACCTTTAAGTTTGTTTGCTATGTCAGATTAGCCTCTGAATTGAGTAGTCCTTGTGCCTTTTCTATTCTTACTCTATACTTTTCTGTTAGTGATCTTATCAGCATTTAATTACCATCTCTATGCAGTGGAACAGTGGCTATAACATAGGACTGGGAATTAGGAAGACTTAAATTTATAAGTTCTTAACACAGCCTTAAATACTTCACAGCTGTGTGACCCTGTATGACTTAAGCCTGTTTGCCTCAGTTCCTCATCTGTAAAATGGAAACAAGTTCAAAGATGACTTACAAAAATAGGACAGAAACATTCAAGCAAAGAGTTGGGAACAGCGACTTTAATTATAAGCAGCAATTATAGGAGTCAACATAAGAAAGAATAGTCAATTCCATGAATCTGACAATGATGGTTGAAATCTGGAGCATAAAGTCTTAAGCCCTACTAATACGCACAGGAAGTTGTGAGAGAAAAAGAATCCTAATGTACAAAAATAGTTATAGCAGTTCTTTCTATTAAAGACAAGCACCTGAAAACTAGAAATAGTGAATTATGGTATATGAGTGCAATGGAATACTATGATCCTATTTCAGATAAAACTGAGCTAACCTATACTAACTGATCCAGAGTGAAATAAACAGAACCAGGGAAACAAATTTATATATTAGAAAAAAATAATTTTGAAAGATTTAGGCTGGGACTTGATCTCAACTGGGACTGAGCAAAGCAATGACACACCATGATTTCAGAGGACCAATGGTAAAGCATTCTAGACTCTTTCTGACAGAGAAGTAAAGAATGAGACACTTTTTTTTTTGACTGTGGCCATTGTAGAATTGGTTCATTCTGTATATTTGTTATAAGGATTTTATTTATAATTTTCTTGCCCAATGTTGGAGGGATTGATAGGGAGAGAAAAAAAATTTTGTTCATTGAAAACAAATTAGATTTTTACTTATTTTTTATTTTTTTACTTCGTTTATTAAAGCTTTTTTATTTACAAAACATATGAGTAATTTTTCTACATTGATCTTTGCAAAATTTTTTGTTCCAAAATTTTCCCCTCCTCCCCACCCCCATTCTTAGATGACAGGTAGTCTAATACATGTTAAATGTTAAAATATATGATAAATCCAATATATGTGTATATATATATATATATATATAGTTATCTTACTGCACAAGAAAAATCAGATCTAGAAAGAGAAAAAAAAACAACCTAAGAAGGAAAACAAAATGCAAGCAAACATTCACAGAAAGTGTTAAAATGCTATATTGTGGTCCATACTCAGTTCCCTCAGGCCTCTCTCTGGATGTATATGACGTTCTGCATCGCTGAACAATAGGAACTGGTTTGAATCACCTCATTGTTGAAGAGAATCATGTCTGTCAGAATTGATTGTTGTATAATCTTGCTGTTGCCATGTACAGTGATCTCCTGGTTCTGCTCACTTCACTTAGCATCAGTTCATGCAAGTCTCTCCAGGCCTCTCTGAAATTATCCTGCTGGTCATTTCTCACAGAACAATAATATTCCATAACATTCATATACCATAATTTATTCGGCCATTCTCCAATTGATGGGCATCCATTCAGTTTCCAGTTTCCAGCCACTACAAAAAGGGCTGCCACAAACATACAAATTAATTTTCTAAAAAAGAAACTGTAACAAGGTTATCTTTGAATATCACAATAGATAGCTAACTCTTGTTAAAGACAGAGTTTGATTTTCTAATACCCAAACTAAAAAGTGTTAACTTTTTTTAGTTTTAGAAAAGCAGTGCATGAAGGAAGCTGGGACTGCAGTACAAAGTTTTAATAATACTAATAAGAACTAGGAAAGTTTGTTACAATTTCCTGAAGTAACCAACAGATGGAGCTGGGCTGCTGCTGACCCAGATCATTTAAAGTGGAAATAGACAATGTTCTGCAGTAAAATTTCCTCTCACTGCAGGGTTCCAATTCTCTCAGCTCACGCACTGAGCAGATGCTGCTCTGAGATGTCCACCTGCCACACACGCATGCACGCACGCACACATGCACACAACCAGCCCACTAACTTGGATAGGAGAAGAGGTATGACTTCAGCAGGAACGGCCGAGGGCTCGGATGAGCTGTTCTCCGTGGGTACACAGACGGTGACGCAGTTTGGTGTAAGCGTAAGAAAGAATCACCTCCTCCTCTCCTTTGTTGCCCCCTGAAAATCCAATTCATGAGTGTTCATTTCTCAGAAAAGCAGTAGTCATGTCTTGGAGCAAATGAATTTTCCTTCCCTAAAAGGCAGACATCTTTCTCAAATTCTGTAATTCTGTCAGCTTGCTTTCACAAAACCAGAGCCAGCGTTAGAGCTGGATCTATTTAAATTAAATTGCAAGTCATTAGGAATAAAAGACAGGTAAAATGTGCCCCTTACTATTTATCCTTTCCCATTCGAAGGCTGCAATATAGGCAATGCAGGAGGTAATGCTCTGGATCCAGACTCAGCAAGATCAAAGTTCAAATTCTAATTCTTCCTAGACATGTCATATGAGCTCTCTATGCCTCAGTTTTCCCATCTGTAAAATGGAGATAACATCTATATCACAAGGTTGTTGCAAGGATCAAATAAAATTATGTATATATATATGCATGTATATACACATATACATAAAGCACGATATAATTTTAAGTAACAATTATTAGTATCTATATAGCATGCTAACATAGATGCTATATATTATAGCATATATGTATGCTATATAGATACTAATAATTATTATTTAAGCTATATAGATGCTAATTATTATTTAAAATTATATATAGTGCTTTATGTATATATATTATATAGTACTTTGTAACTTTGAAAGTGCTATATAGATGCTAAAATTATTACTTAAAATTATATATAGTGCTTTATGTTTATATATTATGTATAATGTTTTGTAACTTTTAAAATGCTGTATAGATGCTAAAAATAATTATTAATAATTATATATAGTGCTTTATGTATATATTATATACATTTAAAGTGCTATATAGATGCTGAAATTATGACTTAAAATTATATATAGTTCTTTATGTTTATATATTATGTATAATGCTTTGTAACCTTTAAAATGTTATATAGATGCTAACAATAATTGTTAAAAATGATATGTAGTGTTTTATATCTATATATTTATTATAGTATTTTGTAATCTTTAAAATGCTTTATAGATGCTAATAATTATTATTTAAAATTATATATAATGTTTTATGTATATATATTATAGTACTTTGTAACTTTTAAAATGCTATATAAATGCTAAAAATTATTACTTAAAATTATATATAGTGCTTTATGTATAATTTATATAATGCTTTGTAATCTAAAATGCTGTATAGATGCTAACAATTATTAAAAATTATATATAGTGCTTTATGTATATATATATTATAAAGTAACCTTTAAAATACTATATAGATGCTAATAATTATTATTTAAAATAGATGAGGTACATACAACAAAAGAATTTGTTCAGAAACTAGCCTTTCACTAGCATGAGAACACCCTGCCATTTGAAAAACATCTTTAAGGAGTCAAAAGGTGAACCCTCAAATAAGGTACATGTATCCCCTGATCGGCTTTTGTTCCAGGAACTGGCTATCACTGGGGGGCAGTAGTACCCTCATTACCTTATTTTTTAACACTGAGGAGGCACTATAAGTCCTCTATAACAGGGCTTCTTAAATTTTTCTCCCTCACAATCCCTTTTTGTCCAAGAAATTTTTTAATTGACCCTGAATATATAAGTATATAAAATAAGTATATGAATCAAACACTTATTAATAATAAATCATAATTTTGCAACCTCCACATTCAGTTACAAGACCCCATGTGGGGTCACAATTCACAGTTTAAGAAGCTGGACTCTATGATACCCTCTATGACTCCCCCATGATATTCTATGCTCATCCCAAAGGAAATATATCTTGGTGGAAAGCAACACAGATGTCCCCAATGCCTAGAATTGCCTTTAATTCTAGTCCCTTCCCTCTGTTGATCTTTTCCAGTTTATTCAGTCTAGTTTGTTTGTACCCATCAGCTTGAATGTCATCTCTTTATTAGACTGTTAGCTCCTGGAAATCAGGGACTATCTTCTGTGTTTGAACCCTAAGCACATAGCCAATATATAGTAGGCACTGAATACATGTTTATTGATGATTGCCATTCCTAGTAGGGTGCAGAGCTAACAAGCTCCTAGACACTTAGAACAGTGCCTGGCACATCATAGGCACTTAATTAGTGTTTATTGACTGATTGACCTGATGTTCTTTGGGTCTCCTAGAAATGCAACATAATATTGTTCCTGAGAAAATGCAGTTCTTGTTCCTGATGAGCCCAGGATATGTGTGGGGGGAGGTGGGGGAGTGTGGGCTGCTGTCTTATTCATGTGACAGGACATGAAATAATGGAAAAAAAATACCGAGTTTGGAGGCAGAAAACCTAGGTTCAAATCCTTAGCAGTCTTACATTTTCTGCCTTGGTTAGGTCTCGACAATTCTCTTAATCTCTGTTAGTTTCCATTTAATTATATTATTGTTGTTCTTTGTCCTTTGTCCTTAAAGAGAACCATGATACCAGGAAAGTGTTGCCATGACATTCAAGTGAGTTGGATTTAAGTGAGGGAGGGCTGAGCCAAGTCACCAGCCTCTCTTTCTCTTCCAGAGCCATCTGGGGATAGTAGTCAGATGTAGATCAGGACGAATAAAAAAAGGACAATGGTTTTTGAGGTGGCAAGGGGAGGCAGGGTGACATCATAGTGCACAGAGCACTAGGCTGGGAATCTGGAAACTCATCTTTGTGAGTTCAAATGCAGTCTTAGACACTAGCTGTGTGACCCTGGGCAAGTCACCTAATCCTGTTTGCCCCAGTTTCCTCATCTCTAAGATGAACTGGGGAAGAAAATGGCAAACCACTTCAGTTTTTTTGCCAAGAAAATTACAAATAAGGCCACAAAGAGTTGGACACAACTGAAACAACTGAACAACAAATTGGAAATGCCAATTTCATAGGGATATTGTGTGAACAGTACTTTGGGAAAATGAAAACACTACAGAAAAATGAATTACATAAATTTTACAGTTTCTTAATCTAAAAATCATAGGATAATCTCCCACTGCTACTTTCTTCCAATCAACTAACTACATCATTTTCAACTACCTGTTATTTACTTGTATTTCTTCTTTTTACTTTTATTCTGAGTGCATACTTGTCTTCCTCCATTAAATGCAAACTCCCTTTGAATTAAGATTATTTCATTCTTTGTCTTTTATTCTTCAGTGCCTCTGGTAGAGTGCTTGGTACATTGCTTGTTTAATAAATGCTTGTTAACTAATTAAGATTAGAATTAAAGACTTCAAAGTAAATCAAGAATCCCAAAATCCATTTTAAAAGTAAACTAGCATTTATATAGCACTTTGCATAATTCTCATTTGATCCTCATAATAATAGCATGAAACAGTTGAATAATCATTCCTATTTTATAAATGAATTTGAAGAACCCAGGCAGAATTCTACTGAGGCAGAATTTGAGTCCAGGTCTTTCTGATTCTAAACCCAGCCTTTTTTTTTCTCAAGATATCCCATTCTGTCTTTTAAGATCCCCTGATGCAAACACTTAGGATAAATGAGTTCTTAGAAATTTTTTTTCTTTTGGAAAACAAAAGGAGCTTTATTACTTGAATGGTTTAAAGGCAGCCTCTTGTAGAGGACTCCCTCTTGAGGTCTGATAAAGAATAATTCTCAAGTAGAGAATTATAAACACAGCAAATCATAATTAGAAATATATTGCTGACTCCAAATATTAATTTCCTGTTTTAACAGGCATATCTTAAATTTCTTTTCATCTTATTTTAAAAAATAACAAGTCCTAAACAAGATGAGTGTTTTCATATATGCTGTAGAACAGGAAAGGCTTATACTATAAAGCTTACATGTCATTTATTACAATGAATGATTCTCTGGGCAGGGGAAGAGGAAGAGATATAGTCAGAAATGAAAGTGATATAAAATAAAATATATCAATAAAAATAAGATATAAAAAAGAATAGTTTTGTATTAAATTAGGAAATGAGTGGTGCTTGGCATTTGTAGAATGATTTTAACTTTTTTTAAAAAAGCAATTTCAAATATATTAGTTGATTGAATTAATAATTAACCATTTATATTTGTAATGCACAGAAGAAATTGAGGCAGTATAAAAATGAGAGCTTTTTAATAGTTTATTGATGGGGCAGCTAGGTGGTGCAGTGCATAGAGCACCAGCCCTGAAGTCAGGAGGACCTGAGTTCAAATTTGGTGTCAGACACTTAACCCCAATTGCCTCAGGAAAAAAAAAGTTTATTGATAGTGGTGGAGAGTTTAGAATCCATAGCTATGGATGGGACTGAATGGGACTTTTCTCTCAAAGCATCCCATCCATGGAGCTAGGGGCTCCAAGGACTCTTATAGGACTCTGGTGCTTAGGGAAACAAAGGCAGAAGGAGGGTAGAGCACTGGGGGATAGAAGTTCCAGGGAAGGACTACAAATTCAGTTCTGACAGGTTGGGGGTATGGAGGAAGGATCATAAATTCTGATAAGGAGCTAGGAGACACTGAGTCTGAGACCAGAAAGATTGGAGATAAGCCATCTGGAGTTTTATGACTCTTTGGAATGCTAAAGTGGCAGAGCTCCCAGCCCTAATTATCTCAGTCCTAATGGCCAGGAAGGGGCTGGGGGTTGCTACCAGGGAGAACAATTCAGGGAAATTGAGGCAGAACAATTCAGGGAAACTGAAGCAGAACAATTCAGGGAAACTGAGATGAGAACTGTGACATAACATATTCTAGTAAATGAAGAAGAAACATTCACTATAATATATAATGTATATTATGGGGGAACTAAAGGGAAAAGGAAAAAAAGAATTATATGAATTCAAACAGGGAAGCATTATTACTGATGGAAAGATTAAGACAAGTTTACTGGAAAGGTGAGCATTTAGGTAGAAAGTTAACAAAGAAAGAAAGAAGGAAGAAAGAATGAAAGAAACAAAGAACAAAAGAAAGAAAAAAGCAAAAGAAAGAAAGAAAGAGAAAGAAGGAAGGAAGAAAAAACTTAACATGAGGAAAAGGAGAGAGGATATTCTAGAAATAAGGAACAACATGGACAAAAACACAGCCATAGGAAAAGTCAGGATATTTTCAGAGGAAAGAGTCATTGTGTTTGGTTTCATCATAGATTATGTAGAGTAAAGCAATGAAATATCAGGGTAGAAAGATTGAGTGGTGACAGATTTGGGAGAAAGAAAATACCAGGAAAAGATATTTTCCTTGATAGGCAATGGAGAATTGCTAAAAATGAATCTGACAAGTCAGATTCTATACATAAGGATGATTTGTCTAGTAGTAGTAGGAAGGATAATTGGAAAAAACTTAAGAACTCCTCCTGTTAGGAGACTATTACAATAAATTCAGATGGGTAATAATGAAGCCTTATGATGATGACAGATACTAAAGAGGAAATGTCAGTATCATGGTGCCCTTGACAAAAATGGGGCAGTCAAAAGAAGGAACAGATTTGGAGAAAAGACAGTTAATTTGATCTGAGATATATTGAGTATGAATTGCTGGTAGGACATGTAGGTGGTGGTATCCTTGTTTTGATTGGTGAGTGAGGGAACTCTGGAGGGATGGTAGAGCTAGATATCAGAAATTTTGTCTAAAGATACTTGTCAAAGCCATAGGAATGAATAAGATTGCCTAGAAAGAGAGAGATGAAAGATGAATAGGTCCCTTAAGTGTCAAGAAAAATTCTGAAGAGCAAGGAAATGAGACCAAAAAGATAACAACTGGGAGAACCAGGAACAGTCTCTTGAAGAAGGTGACCCTTCAGTTCCAAAGGACTAAGAGAAGGAGGGAGAAAATTCCAGGCATAAATCTGTGCAAAGTCATAGAGATCAGAGATGGAATTCTTATAGACACACATGTACATATACATGTATGTACATATACATATAAATATGTATATACACATGCATCTACATAAGGATACATGTGTGTGTTTGCCTGTAAGCACACATATGCACATGTACACATATGCATATGTATATACACATACCTTGAAGCTGTATGAGCAGGAAGGTGGCATTGTAGAATCAGAACTAAACATCAATTTCCTTTCTTTCAATTTAGTGTGCTTTTTACCAGATAATGCTAACTTCTAACATCCTCCAGTCCCACTTAGCATCCTAGGATGTTTAGATTTGGAAGGAAGCTTTGTAATCCAGCCCACACTTTTAAGGAGTTCCCACTATAATTTGAAAATCAATAATGAGGGAATCAGTCCCATACCCCCAACCTGTCCAGGCAGATCATTCCACCCTTGATATCTTTAATTGTTAGAGAGGTTTTCTTGATGTGGAAGGCTAAAATTTCCTTCTTTGAAGCTTACTATTGTTAATCCTTTGTTCTCAAAGAGAACCAGAGACATCCCGAGAGTGATATCTTGACTAGCTTATGAATTGGATTTAAGTGAGAAAAAGCTGCTCCAAGTCATCAGCCTCATTACCTTCTCCAGTGTCATCAGAGTCCAGAGACAAGACATAGGTCATGATGATTGATCATGACCTTGAACTTCCAGCCTATCCAAAAAAGAATCCTCATTTTAATAAACCTACAGCCTCTGTTTGTAGACCTCTTATAAGAGAGAATCCATTAACTTTCAAGGCCATTTCCTCATGTGAAACCTAAAATTGCTCTTTGGGACTTAAATCTATTGTTTTTGGTTTGGAAACTTGGGCTCTAATTCAATAAGCTTAGTCCCTCTATGTAACAGCCCTCCAAATACTATGAAATGCTATCATATCTCTCCCTAAGCTTTTCATTCCCCAGGCTGAACATCCCCTATGTAAAGGACACGTGAACACAAGACCTAATTATAATTTCCTTAAGGGCAGAGATTATTTTTTATTTTTTATATGGCCCAACATTGCTTAGCACAGTACCTTTCTCATGGTGGGTACTCAATACATGTTAATTAGATTGAACTAAAGATTAATGCTTTTTTTCCCCCTGCCTAAAAAAAATATTTTTTCATATGGAATGACGCTTGGGAGGGTGAAAGAGAGAAATGCAAGAAGCAGAAAACATCAATTAAAAAAATCTTGATGTGATGCCAGTCATAACTGGGGAGCAATTCACCTTGTGAAAAGGCCTTGCCAGCAAAAGTCAGTCAGTATTCAGGAGGCAAGCAAAAGATTGGGATCAGATAAAAACTAATTTTCACTCTTCTTACCCAATCCTGGTAACTGATTCAGAATGTCATGCTTTCTTCCCATGAATTCATCTTTTACAATATATGTAAAGGAATGATATTTTAGGAAAAGAACTTATTTTAAGCTACTTGATAATGATCTACTTAATTTCACATAATTTGTCTTATGATTGACTGGGAGGCGGGGAATATTTTCTCTTCCTTTCTAAAATACATTTTTAACTTCATACATATTTAATTGTTTGTTAGGAATTGAGTGTACATAAGGCTATGGAGAATGAATTTTCCTTACAGATGAATTTAACATTGATTGACTTAGTCTTTTTGATTGATTTAGAATCAGTTGGGTAATTAAAGAAAATGAAGGGATAATCACTTATTCTTCTTGCAAAAATAAGTTTCCAAAGAGGGCTTATGTTGTTACTCTTGTTTTTGCAGAAATTCTTTGTGATGATGGCTAATAATAACTGATATTTATTTAGCACTTTGAAATTTGTAAACATTAGCTCCCTTGAGCCTGATGACAATCCTGTGGAATAAGTATGCAGTTGTTAATGCCCATTTTATAGATAAGGCCCATTTTATAGATGAAGAGGTGACTTATCCATGGTCATAGAGTTAAAAATAAAGCAAAACATGATGCTAGCCTTAACTGGGGAATGAGTAAATATTCAGGGCAGTATTCCAATCTAGGTCTCCTGCACTGAAGTTCCACCTACTATCCACTACATCATGATGCCTCTCTTGCAAGTTTAGAATTTGGTCTTATACTTTCTAGATCCAAATTAATTTTGCCAGCTCAAATGGTAGAGACCCTGATGATCTCACTTTCTCCTCAATATCCTACAATGTGTTTTTCAATGTTTTCATTAGCTGAAATAGTTCTTATTCAACCCAATAATCGTTTCTCAGTCTCTATCCTCTGACCTTTCTGCAACATTTGTGATAGATGACTAGTCCTTTTTTCTTGAACTTTTTCTTTCCTCAACTTCCTTGGCACTATAAGGTTTTGTATTTGAGTGGTCAACCTCCCATTCATTTGTTGTGAATGTTCCTGAAGGTTCTGTCCTTGACCTGTTTCTTTTTCATGAGAGCTCATTTATTTTCATGGATTCAACTATCACTATTATGTAGGTGACTCTCAGATATCTGTCTTGAGCCTTGACCTCTCTCCTCAGTTTAGTCCCTCATGCCTACTTGAATGATTGCTTGATTCTCTGCTTTTCTATTAATTCTGCAACATTAAAACTATAATCTCCTCACCAAAACCATATCCATTTTCTGCTTTTAAATCCATTCTGTAAAAAAAATTCATCCTACAACTCTGCTAAATTAATCTTCTTAAAACATCACTTGACAGAACCCTAAAGACTCAACTAAAAAACTACTAGAAACAATTCACAACTTCAGCAAAGTTGCATTATACAAAATAAATGCACATAAATCATCAGCATTTTTATATATTACCAATAAAGTTCAGCAGCAAGAGATACAAAAAGAAATTCCATTCAAAATAACTGTTGATAGTATAAAATATTTGG
>JAJPUD010004140.1:129032-152074 GCA_023553655.1 Myrmecobius fasciatus | reverse complement strand
GCAAGAATGTTTGTGGCAGCCCTTTTTGTAGTGGCTAGAAACTGGAAACTGAATGGATGCCCATCAATTGGAGAATGGCTGAATAAATTATGGTATATGAATGTTATGGAATATTATTTCTCTGTAAGAAACAACCAGCAAGACGATTTCAGAGAGGCCTGGAGAGACTTACATGAACTGATGCTGAGTGAAATGAGCAGAACCAGGAGATCATTATACATGGCAATAACAATACTATATGACGATCAATTCTGATGGACATGGCTCTCTGCAACAATGAAATGTTTCAAACCACTTCCAATTGTTCAGTGAAGAAAGCCATATACACCCAGAGAGAGGGATGTGAAATGTGGACCACAACATAACATTCTCATACTCTTGATTGACGTTTGCTTACATTGTGTTTCCTTTATTTGATATGTCTTTCGTGTAGATACAATTTTTCTTGCACAACAATGATAAGTTTGGAAATTTGTATACATATATTCGATTTGTCAAGTATTTTAACATAATTAACATGTAGTGGATATCCTGCCATCTAGGGGAGGGGTGGGAAGTTGGGGGGAAAATTTGTAACGGAAAGCTATGTAAGGGTTAATGTTGAAGAATTACCCACACATATGTTATGCAAATAAAATAAAATTTAAAAAAAAGAAAAAAAAAACATCACTTGACTTTCTTAATTGGAATCTTCAGTGGCCTACCATTATATACCAAACTTCTCAGCTTGGTCTTCATGGCCCTTTGCAATCTGGTTCAATGTATCATGACAACCTTATTTTACAATGATTTCCTACATTATAGTTACACTCCATTTAAAATGAACCTCAAAATCACTCTGTTGTATTTTCCTGCTTCAGTGTCATTGATTGTACCACTCTCCACAATTGGAGGATTTTACACATTCCTCTCCTTTGTATCTATAAAAACATTATTCATCTTCCAAAATTCAGTTTAGAGATACCTCCACCAAAGTCTTCTATAATGACTCCAAACAGTAAAAATATCTCCTCCTAAGATGTCTTTCATTCATGTAAAAATTATATAAAGTTCTCTGGAACATCTAACAACAGAGATCCTTGGTAACTTTCTGATTATATATATGCATCTATCTATCCATACACACACACACACACAAACATGTATGTAGTAAGGAATAAATTAAAGAGACATATTTTTCCCAAAGATGTTGTTCCTGTCATAGAAAGTATCCAAGGGTAGCTTGGTGGCACAGTGGATAGAGCACCAGCCCTGAAGTCAGGAGGACCTGAGTTCAAATCTGATCTCAGACACTTAATACTTCCTGGCTGTGGGACCCTGGGCAATTGCCTTGAAAAAAAAAAAAGGAAGAAAGAAAATATCCAGCATAAACTCCAAATAAAAATTTATTCTCTACAGATGGTAAGAGCCTGCAGAAATCCTTGTTGGTAGTAACATTGTGCTGACTGCATCGAGCCCTGGATTCTTGATTGTAAAAACTCTTAAAAGATATAGATGATTACTCAAGAGCTTAGCTTAACTATTCACATAGGAAAAACAAATGGATGACAAATGCCAATCGTCCAAAATATGCTATAATAGTTGATGGATAGTCCATAGAGTTGTCCATTGTTGTGCATATCTTGTACAGAAATTGCAAATGGACAATCAACTGTGCCCACAATTGAAGAGGGGGAAGAGGAGAGCAAGCTGGACGGTAGTTTTAAAGACTGTCTCCCACGAACTTCTCCCTGAAACAGAAGTCTATCTTTTTAACTCTGGTATTCTTCCAATAATTTTGGAAGACAATGTGTCGTTGGGTATCATAGTCTCTTGAGAATTAAGGCTATAAGTTCCAGTGGTCTCGTTTGTGATGGAGAGACCGTCTGCACCCAGAGAGAGAACTGTGGGGACTGAGTGTGGATCACAACATAGTATTTTCATCTTTTTTGTTGTTGTTTGCTTGCATTTTGTTTTCTTTCCTTTTTGATTTGATTTTCCTTGTGCAGCATGATAATTGTGGGAATATATATGGAGGAATTGTACATATTTAACATATATTAAACTGCTTGCTGTCTAGAGAAGGGAGAGAGAAAAAATTCAGAATATAGAGTTTTGTAGGAGAGAATGTTGAAAACTATGCATGTGTTTTGAAAATAAAAAGCTTTAAAAATAATAATAAAAAATAAAGAAAATAAATTATGTCAACAGATAGGTGATTTCTTTTTTTTCCTATTGGTTCAAACTCTATTGTTTCTGTGTTTTTTTGGGGTTTTTTGTTTTGCTGTTGTTGTTGTTTTGTTATTTCAAATTTTCCTATCACATTTATGGAAATGGTTGAGGAAAAGAAGAAATGTTAAAAGTAATTGTAATAAAATTATAATTCATACACACACATACACACACACAAAGAATTAAGAATTATGTGAGAAAAAAATTAAAAAAAATTGAAAAAACAATGGAAGAGACTCATGGTAGATCTAAGTCAAATGCAGACTATTATTAGTGAAAAATTGTGCAGATATATGAGATATTATCAAATAGATATATGACTAAAAAAAGATATGGACTGGTTTTATAGCACCAAATCCAGCATGTTGGGTAGCTGTCCTGTGGAACATTTATTGGAAGAAAAGGACAAACTGTATGAGATAGGATAGGAGGACATGTACTGGCAATATAATACACTATTAAAAGAAATAGCCATTTTGATAAAATCACAGTATTATGACCTAAGTTATTAAAGAAGCATCAACATGTAGAGTGATAGAGTAAATATTGCTTTTCAAAGATGGTATATTTAGAAATTATACACTAATTGCAGTGGTATTTCTGATGCTTTAAGGGGCACTTAGAAATAGGGCAAAAAATGAAACTGCTTACCCTTATATTTATCTACACCATGTTTTATCTAAAACCCTGAAGTCTAAAGTCAGAAAAAACAAGGAAATACAGGAAGGATATAAGTACAGCCTCTTTAAAAAAAAAAAAAAAACCTAAAGTATTTCAGCACGTGGTACTTAGCTTGTAGAATGAATACAGAAATGGAAAAAAGGGGGGAAAAGAAAAGAAAGGGAAATTATTTGTCACTGATCCAGATACTTAACTCTTTAAAAATGTTTTTTTTAAGTTATACATATAGAATCATTTTTTAAAATATATTTCAATATGAATCATGTTGGGAGAGAAAAATCAGAACAGGTAGTTGTTAAGATTTGAAGCCAGCTTTTCTGACTCAAAATCCATTGTTCTTTCCACTTCACTACATTAACTTCCACGGGTTAACATTAACAAAATTTTGAGGCTTATCTCTCTTTTGAGCTAGGAGCAGAAGGTTAGGAATGGGAACAGAGGATAGATCATGAAACTTTGTTCTCAGATTTATTGAGCTACTACATGGACTCTAATTCTTCCCCCTTAGAAGAGCCTAAAACAATGTTTTCAATGAGGTAGAAAGTTACCAGGTAACAATCTTGCTACAGAGTCCTACTATTCTGGCTGCCTTAGTTTCTTGAATGGTGTGTATGGGTTCAGTAGTCCTTCATATGTGCTTTAATGTGTGACCCAAAAGATCAATTCATCTAAACTGAGCCATTTCGACATAATTAGCCCAAGTAGGAAGGTTTAAGTTCATTTAATTGTCATGTCCATTTGTGGTCCCATTTAAAATTTTATTGTGGTTTGCCATTTCTTTTTCCAGGTAATTTTACAGATGAGGAAACTGAGGCAAATAGGTTTAAGTGACTTGTTCAGGGTCACCCAGCCAGTAAGTGTCTGAGGTCAGATTTGAACTCAGGAAGATAAGTCTTGAATTCAAGACCAGTGGTCTGTGCACTATGGTGCCATCTAGTAGCTACTAATTTCCTTTTGTAGAAGTTCTATTCCAATAGAATGAAGGCAGGGATTGTTTTTGTTTGTTAGATGGATATGTGTAGTAAGTTCTTAACAGAGATTTCTTTAATACAATTCAATAAACATTTGTTAAGTATCTGTTATATGCCAAGATCTCTGCTGGGTACAGAGAAAAACAAAAATGTAATAATACTTTGGATCTCAATGATGCTGAGCTATTGAGCTCCTTTAGAAATAAATGTATCTGAGCCTGGGAGAATTCTCTCTCATGAGAGAAGGAAGACAGGAGATCTTTCCTGAGTTTTCTACATTTTCTGTTGGTATTTGCAGCCATAGAGAGAATCCATAATGAAGTAGATAATAATAATCATGATAATGATAATAAAAATACCATTTATATATAGCTTTAGAGTTTGCAAAATGCTTTACAAATATTACCTAAAATATTATCTGTATGATGGTTGGCCCCAAAAATAGAAGCTAGATTCAGGTTCAACCTCTACCACATTCTGGCCAAGTTCAGTGTAATGGACATCCCATTAAGATCATGAACTGCATACTAGTTCAGGCTTCCACTGGCAAAAGGTATGTCCTCTGGTGCATGTGAAATCAGATGTCCAGTTCCTGCTCCTATGCCTTCTTTTCTCTTTTTGCATCCATGAACTTTATTTTTAATAGTTTAAATATCCAAAAATTTTTAATTTAATTTTTTGAGGAGAGGCAATGAGGGATAAGTGATTTCCTCAGGGGTAACAGAGCTAGTAAATGTCTGAGGCTAGATTTTGAACTCAGGTCCTCCTGACTCCAAGGTCAATACTCTATTCACTGTACCACTTAAAAATTTTTTAATTTTTAAATTTTAAAAATTAAATTAAAATAATTAACAATCATCTAATTTCTCTCCCATCCACATCCCTCCCCACATTAGGAAAAGAAAAAGAAAACCCTAGTAACAAATATGCAGAGTTAAGCAAAACAAATTTCCACATTCAACTATAAACTTTAAATAAGCAAAAAGAATTCTCAAATCCCGCCAGTATAAATCAATTGCTCAATATCTTTTTGGAGCTCCTCTTTTGGAATTACCTCTTGAGTACATTTATGTGCCACACAGGAAACCCCATCTCATGACTTAACTATCCCTCATACATGCCTTCTCATTTCATGTGTTTGCTCCTTTGTCTGCCCTTCAAATGTATTTGCGTCATTGTTTTCCAGCCTAGACTCCTGGGGGACAGAGAACAGATCTGTTTTGTAAACAACCCAATACAATATTCTTTGAAGAACACTTTGATCAGGAGGATAATGTTAAGGGAACAGAGAAACAGAGAAAGTTTATAATCTTAGGGCTTTTCTTTTAATCCAATACTATCGTCTTAATAGCTCATCCTATTTGTAGGGACAAATGAGCTCAAGTTTCATCTAATTTGTGGACCCCCCCATTATCCATCATAATCAAACAGCAAATTCTGAGCTGATTATTTCCCTCAAGTGCAAAACAGTGATGCTTTGGTCACTGGTAACTAGAAATTCCAAAGACCCTAGAGAATTGGAATGTAGACTAGTTAGTCAGTAAACTTTTATTAAGTGTCGACTATGTATCAGGCACCATGTTAAGCTTTGGAAATACAAATTTTTTTTTAAAGGATTAGATTTTAAGAAGCTTAAAATATGATAGTGACAGACAACACAAAAGAAAGTTGAAGGTGCAGGGAGACGGAAGGGCCTTTGGTACAGGAAGGTACCCAGGTAGGGCATACTAAAGTCCCAAAGTAATGTAGCCAAGGGGAAATTATCCAGTTCCTTAAAAAGATCAGGGATTTTTACTATAGAAGAGCCAGTTGAGGTGATCTTAGCATTCAAAATACCTTTGTGGAATTCCCCCATGAAATTACGTGGTGCTTTTAATGACTCTAAGCTTTTTTTTTTAAATAGAGGTTCACATTTTTTAACAATAATATTCTCTTGATGATGATATGTGAATGAGTTGTGAAATCCTATAGCTTCCAAAATATTAAAGTTCAAGGTCATTCAAAGGGTAATGGAAAGATAGATATATGGCAAGGGTCAGTAGGCTGGAAACTTTGCCAATAAAGATTTGTGCAAGAGAATCAATGAAAATTAATGGATCAGAAACATGTATGGGAAAATAAGAGTCTGGTCATGTAGGGAAAGAAAGGAATAAATAACTAATGTTTAGTTTTCCTGCTCTAGTGGTATCTAGGACTTTAAAAGAAAATTTCCAAAATGTTGGGTGGACCACTTGGGGAGGATTTATAGCAGAACACAGACAAAGGTCTTAACAATTTGATAGGATGTTGACAGTTAAAATCTGTATCAATGGAGAGAGAACTTCCATAGTATCACATAGATGAAATCAGTCATTCAACTAGCATTAAGTGCCTAATATCTGCCAGGAACTCTGCTAAGTGATGGGGATACAAAGAAAGAGGAAAATAAATTCAGATCCTGGTCTCAAAGAGTTCATAGATTCATTTAACTGTCAAAATATTAAGTATGCACTTTTTTCATTTAATGCCAAAGAGATTTTATGCTAACTTTACCTGGGTTCATTTAAACATTGTCCTCCTCCCATTCCAGATACCACAACAACAATCCCTGAGAACTTCAGATCACTTTCATATTAAAGACATGTAGAGAATGTGATCTCTAGGTCCAGTTATCTAGAGCTACCATTAGTTGCCATTAGTCAGGGATGTGATGGTAACTTTAACTATTGGTTCTCTGGGGGAAAAAAAGTATACTCGTGATATACTTTTTTTTCATGCATTTTTCTTATTTTTTAAAAACCTTTTTATTTTCAAAACACATATATAGGTAGTTTTCAACATTTACCCTTGCAAAGCCTTGTATTCCATTTTTTTCCTCTCTCTTCCCTCCACCCCTCCTCTAGACAAACAATTTATTGTATGATAAATGTTCAATTCTTCTACATATATTTCCACAATTATCATGCTGCATAAAAAAAATCAGATCAAAAAGGGTGAAAAAGACAAAGAAAACAAGCAACAAATCAATTCCTGATTTTTAGCATTTCGAATTTCCCAGGTGTTCATATAATCAATATTTAACAACCTACTCTTTCACCCATGTTATTAATCCTTCCCCTGAGGAGGAAATTTCTTGTTGGGGAGGGCAGGAGTTAATGGTAATGCTCACTCTCGATTGCCCTAACACACCGTAGCCTAGTCTTTATGCACAACTGGGCTGCCTCTACACTAATGGCAGGCATCTGAGTAAGAACCCCCTGGAGAGCATTTCTAATGATTCATTTAATTTTTTACAAGTTAATATAACATGTTAGAAAGAACAAGCTGTTATTGTTGTCTCCAGAGTCTCCCTTCATTCTCATTTTAGTAGGATGAGTTTGTCATGGTAACTTAATAGCCATCTTGGAAGGGAGAAAGCACCTGATCCTAAAGATAGGAAAGAGAAAAAGAAACTCTGAGAGGAAGCCCAACCAAATGAGGATTCTGTGCATGGGGAAGGAGAGGAGGATGAGGCACCTGGACTGAGCCAAGCTGATTTACAAGACTAGGTGCTAGGTTATTGATGAGATGAATCAAAACATAACACTATTGACTAATTCCTTTCTCCATATTAGAGAAGAATTTTTGGCTTTCCCCATTTGGAAACCTCTCTGCTCTCAGGATTTCTTCTTCCACTCTTTAGAGAAAGGTGATCCCTCCTTCTCAAAGTGGTTATTAAGCTACTATAACAAACCCATTTGGCTAATAAGAAGAAAGAAGAGTCAAGCTGATTGTAGCCCCTATCCTAAAGCCCCCAGCAGGTTTTAGTGTTCCTATCCAACACTGTTACCCCCACTCTGGAGACCCAAGTCAGTGTCTGTTGCAGGTCTATTGCAGGTATTCTCTAGAGAGAGAGAGTTTCCCCCTGCTCTACCAATTCCCCTGGTGGGTTATTCATCTCTTTCCCACATGAGCTCTGGGTTTCCTGGGATCTGTGATGTTTGAAAAGTTTGAGATCTATAGTTTCTGAGTAATCAATCATTTTATTAATAATGCTAGAATTTTATTAATAAAAGGGTCAGTTACATTCTTGAACGCCAAAGAAGAATCCTTATGGCTATAGGCTCACAGTTTATATGCCCTTGACATGTGCCTTTATATGTTTCTGATTGCAACTGATTGGTTAATGATTAATAAGAGAGAATATTATAATTAAAAGTCCATAAATTCTAATGAGGGGCTGGGAGAATATAACTTTGATTGTGTCATTTACTTCCAAATTGCCCCTCCTTGGATAATTTAATCAAAGAATTTATATACCTCACCCAAGCCTGAGCAGAACACAATGGATTAGGAGTTTCAACTTAGATTAAATTCCTTGTAAGATTGGGAGGACTCTGACCAAAATTGAGGAGAAAGTTAATTCAATTTTATTGTTAGTAATGTCCTTCAAAGAATGAATTTTGAAATGAGGAGTTTAGAAAAAGGAGGAACTCTTCTAAATCACTGGTCATTGACAGTTATTTCTCCTAGATCACCATCATTATAATTCACATTCATATAATACAGACCAATATTTACAGAATATTTTCACCACAATACCAATAGTGCAAATATTATTAGTTCCATTTTATATAGGCTTAGATGTGTATGCAAATGTGTATGTATGTATGTATGTATATGTAAATGAGGCTTAGAAAAAGTGAACTGATTAGTTCAAACTTATTTGGCGTAATAGGAATCACAACTGGATTTTAACTGAGCTCTCCAGAGTGCTTTGTACCATACCACATTTTCTCTTAAAGTATTTAGAACTAGTGAAAATGTTACTGATTGTCTAGACCAGGACTTCTTAAACTTTTCCCACTCATTATCCCCTTTCATCCAAGAAATTTTTATTTATATCATGAGTATACTTTTTTCCCCAGAGAACCCATTATATATGGGAATATAAGTATATAAAATCAAACATTTGCTCATAATAAGCCCTAATTTCACAATCCCCACATTCAGTTACGTGCTCAATGTTCAGTGACTTGTCCATAGCAAATATCAAAGTCAGGATTCCGGTATAGGCAATTCAGGAAATACATGATGTCATAGGATAATAGATCTGGAGCAGAGGTTCTTAACTTGTCATGGACCTCTTTGGCAGTCTGGTAAAGCTTATGGATACCATGTCAAGATGCATAAAATTAAATCATATTTAAAGGAAACCAAATATATTGAAATACAATAATAAAAAACAACAACAAAAAAAGAACACCTGAATTGTAGAGCTGTTTCAAGCTTTAGTGGTCACAGTTTGACTCCTTTTCTCCATTTTACATATGAGAAGCTTGGGCCTCAAAAGGACTTCTGATTCTCAATGTGAAGCTCTGCATACTAGACTTCCACTGTATGTCCTTCTCTTCTTTCCTGACTGCCCATCAATAAGTTACTGTCCAAAGGATATGAGTGTTTTTTCTGTCATCCCTCTAATGGCTAGTCAGTCATACTTTTCAGCTGTCATTCTGTTCCTATTTGGCCAACAATCTTTCTTGTCATTCAAAGCCACCATCATCATTATAAAGCAATTGAAAATAACAGAATGAAAATTTCGCCATTTCCCAACACCTATTATTGAAGACCATAATTTGGAATTATTTGAAAGATCTTAGAACAACAATATGATTGTGGGTAAGATTTATAGCAGGCATCATTTGCCAAGGGCTGGGAAAATACCATGCATTCATTTGGGCTGGCATCATTACCTCAAGCTTCAACAAAATATCCCTTTAGGCACTTTCTTTTCTGCTTTGACAAAAAGCACCATCTTTCACAACCAAACAGGACTTTTCAAGCAAACTACCAGGGACAATGCACAATTCACCACCTAAAGGATGATATTTCTCATGTCTCTGGGGGGGGGGTTTAAGTATTTGGCTGCTGACCCATTTCTTCAAGTATACCATAACAAATGTGATCCTGGGAAACAGATAAATTTCCCAGGCTAGTCCTTAAAAGTCCTTTTGGCCCTTAACAGAGGTGAACACAATGACCAAACAATAATCTGGAATCAGATAACTATTTATAGGATTGTTTCTATGAAGAAATATGTTAGAAATCCTAAATGGGCAAGTCAGGAGTAGGGTTTGTGGAACCACAGGCATATTCCTCCCATCCTTTGCAATGGAAATCAATTCTTCCAATCCTCTTGCCCCTGAATAGTCCTTAAATGTTTGGGAGAGATCTCCTGGGAAGGAGAGAGGGCTTCTGTGGTAAAGTGTGGGAGAGATAAAAGAGTGGAGGTTTTGTCAGATGGGGGGAACTGGAGGCAAGATCTTTGGAGGTTATAGACAATAATGTAGCAAAGGATACTGGGAAAGAGTTGTCATACAGGCCAAAAGGAGAATCAAGAGAAAGTAATTTAAGAGTAAAATGGTCAGTAGTAGGAAGTCACTTCAGAAAGGGGGTAGAGTTAGAAGGTTGTGATGAAATTTTAGGAGGTGACGGTGGGGCTGGTTTTGCAATAATTGTTTTCACTGGATCTGATGGGGGTGGGTTATGGGCTAGCCAAATGAGTGGATCTTTTCTAGGACTTGTTTCCTGGAACCAGTTTTTAATATTCATAAAAGCTGATTGTTAAATTTTTAGTGTGAGCATTTATACCTCAGAAACAAGCAAATGGTACCAATTCTAACGTTTATTTATTCTTTTGATTATTATCTTTAAAAAAAAAGATAGAGAAAATGTTGACTCGGGTTAAATTGATAAAGAACTCTCCAGTTTTGGGTTTTGCTTTTTTTTTTTTGGTTAGTTTTTGATGTTTTTTTTTTTTTTGAAACCTAGTTGTTAAATATTTATCAGAACACTCCTATTTGATTTCCAAGGGTTTCTCCAGAAAAGGAGGATTTTGGATTAAAGAATTTTTTTTAACTGAAAAGGATATCAGATGCCATCTTAATCCTTTCATATTATACACAAAGAAATTGAGACCAGAAGCAGGAAATAGTTTGACCATTTTATTATTGATGGCAGTGAAAAAGCTAGGATTCAAGAACAAGATTTCTTATGGCAAATGTAATATTATTTTCATTATATCACTTGAAGCAACATGGTCCTAAGCTTTGTTGTTAAAAGGGGAGAGATATCACAGGGAGTACTGTGGTAGGAATGAGAGAATCTCAGATGGGGAGAAAATTTCAAGAAATCTAGTTCAATCTATATTTAACATCCCTGAAAAAACACATCTCCAGGTGTGATCTAACCAGAGAAGAGGACAGTGGGATTATCATTTCCCTACGATGCTATAACCCAACAAATGCAGCTAAAAATATCATTAGCTTTTGTGGTGGCTGTTATCATTCTGTAGATTTTCATTTATCTTGCAGCCTACTAGAACTACCAGATCTTTTTCACGGAAACTGTTAGTTAGACAAACTTCCTTTATCTGCTACTTATGTAGTTTACTTTGTGAACTGAAGTATAGGATTCTGCTCTTAAAATGTCTTCTAATTATATTCTGCCTATCATTTTACCTTGGCCACACTGCTACCTATAACACTCTTGAGTGTGGCCTATTCTAGATTAAAATGTAACTTGGAAACACGGCACAAAATAAATAAAAATATAATAGAACATGAGTAATGTCAATATGTGATTTTCTAGGTCTATATGATGTTCACTGGAGTCCATTTGTATGATTTAGTGATCCCCATTTTAATTTTCATTATCCCTACACCATTGCTGTAGGGATATGTGTTCTGGCCACCAGGTGGCACTATTCTCAGGTCATTTGTCCAGTGACTGAGAAAGTATTCAATGCTGATGATAAAATGGCTTTCCTGAGTTATCCCTTTTGCTCACTACAGGGCCCTGGGAAAGCAGCAAGGTACCCTGAGGGAGCGACGAGAGGGAGCATGTGCCAGCCATTTCAAATCATCACCACTGACTTGGCCATCTCCCATCGGACCCTGATGAGGATAACTCAGGACCCTGAATCCAAGAATCTTTGGAGTAGGAATATTTCTAGCCTAATGCCCCCCAGTTATCAGCCTGGGAAGCATTTCCTATGAAGATATAGCCTGGTAACTGCTTCTGCAGGTGATGTAGCCACAGTAAAGTGTGAGCAAATAGTACCAATTCAAATATTGATTGTCTTTTAAAAAAAAAAAAAGACCAAGTAAATAAAGTTCTTGCCAATAAAATTATTTGATACAAAAAAGGTTCAAATTAGAAATTGATAGAATTTTCTCAGTAGAAATGACTTTGAAGAAGTATTAAGATCTGCTTTGTTGTTGTTCTTGAAGGACCCTGGGAGTTGTCCATCTGACTTGCAGCTAAAACCATCCTTAGGTATTGTCTCCTCCATTAGAACACAACTTTCTTATGAGCAGGGACTGTCTAATTTTTCTATTTGTATCTTTATAGCTTCACACTACGCTTTGCACATAGTAAGCACTTAATATAGTCTTCATTCATTCATTCAGTCTATCAATTGGAGCTACTTCCCTTTCTACTGCCCTGAGCTCTTTGAGGATTATCTGAAGGCACTGCTGATGCTGGGTTCAATTTTGATCTAAGAGCACAATTGAATATATGCTCACAGATAACTATAAGAGAAGTATATAACTAATCTCTCATTTATCTACCCAGGCCTACATCTTACAGCTCTAAATCTTTTGCCTTTGTCTGCCAAATTTTGTTAATAAGATGTGGATGATTGACATTTTAGTTGTCATATGATTTACTGAAACATAGTAAGGAATAGAATTGTATATGAAAGTTCTGGACAGCAAAGGTGTGAAAAAGCTTTTACCTAATTTTTTTTCTCTCTACTTCTCTTGACTATTTCTTTCTTTTCTTTAAAAAAAATTTCAATAGTACTTTATATCTCCAATTACCTATAATTTTCATTATTCATTTTTGTAAAATTTTGAGCTCCATTTTTTTCTCCCTTCTGCCCTTATCTCCCTCCTCTCTAAGACAATGAGCAGTATGATATGTTATACATGTGTGTTCCTTTTAAACATATTTCCATATCACCATATTGTGAAAGAAAAATCAGAGCAAAAGCGAAAAACAATAAAGAAAAAAAGAGGTAAAACTAGTATATTTTGATCCACATTTAGTCTCTATAGTTCTCCCTCTGGATGTGTATTGAATTTTCCATCCCAAGTCTATTAGAATCATCTTGGATCACTTATTGCTGAGAAGAGCTAAATTTGTCATAGTTGCTTGTGACACAATCTTGCTGTTCCTATGTATAATAAGTTCTGCTTACTTTACTCAGCATCAGTTCATGAAAGTTTTTCTAGACTTTTCTGAAATCATCCTGCTTATTATTTCTTTTTATTTTTTTATTTTTTTATTTATTTTTTTCTGCTTATTATTTCTTAAAGAAAAATAATATTAAATTCATATACCATATTACATTCATATACCATAGCTTATTTAGCCATTGCCCAATTAATGGGCATCCATTCGATTTCCAATTTCTTGTCATCATAAAAAGAACTGCTACAAAACATTTTTGCACATGTAGATCCTTTCCCTTCTTTTATGGTCTCTTTGGGATACAGATTCAGTAATGACACTGCTGGTTTAAAGGTTATATAGTTTTATTGCCCTTTGGGCATATTTCCAAATTGTTCTCCAGAATGTAGCCACTTTATTATGCTCTATGACTAGAACAAGAAATTTAACCTCTGAATCTCAGTTTTCCTATCTATAAAACTTGTATAATACTTACCCACCCACCCCATAGGGTTGAAGTAAGAATGTAGTGTGTAGATTTTAAAATGGTATTTAAATTTTGCAGTGTTTATTAGTTACTAGGGGTAAGGTAAGGAGTGAGGAAGAAGGTAAAGAAGGAAGGGAGAATGGAAAGAAGGAAGGAAGAGAGGGATGGGGAAAAGGAAAAAGGAGGGAAGAAAGAAAGGAAGAATGAAAGGTGAGGGAGGAAATAGAGGGAGGAAGCGAAGGAGAAAAGGAGAGAGCAAGGAAAGAAAGAAAAGAAAGAAAGAAGGAAGGAAGGAAGGAAGGAAGGAAGGAAGGAAGGAAGGAAGGAAGGAAGGAAGGAAAAAAGGAAGGAAGGAAGAAAGAAAAAAGGAAGGAAGGAAGAAAGAAAGAAAGAAAAAGAAAGAAAGAAAAAAGAAAGAAAGAAAAGAATGGGAAAGAAGCAAGAAAATTGTAGGAAAGGAAGCAAAAATTTTTTTTACTTCTTTATAGGAAAAATCTTTTAGACTAAGAAATGGGGAAGAAGATAAGGAAAGAGAAGGAGGGAACCATTGAATATCAATACTTATTATGGTTTAAAAATATTCTTGTCATTGAACCTTCTATAAGTTTTTGGTCAAACCTTTCTCCATTAAAAATTCACATGCAGAACTGAGGCTGAGCAAAGTGAGCTGAACCAGGAGATCATTATGACAGGAATAACAATACTATATGATGATCAGTTCTGATGGACATGGCTCTCTTCAACAATGAAATGTTTCAAACCATTTTTAATTGTTCAGTGAAGAAAGCCATATACACCCAGAGAGAGGGATATGAAATGTGGACCACAACATAACATTTTCATGCTCTCTATTGATGTTTGCTTGCATTGTGTTTCCTTTCTCTGATTTTTTTTTCTTGTAAATAGGATTGTTCTTGCACAGCAATGATAAGTGTGGAAATGTGTATACATATATTCGATTTGTCAAATATTTTAACATAATTAACATGTAGTGGATTTCCTGCCATCTAGAGAAGGGGTGGGGACTAGGGGGGGAAATTTGTAACAGAAAGCTTTGTAAGGGTCAGTGTTGAAGAATTACCCATACATATGTTTTGCAAATAAAAAGCTTTAATAAAAATAAATAAATAAAATTAAAATATTTTGAAAAATTCACATGCAACATACAATATAGTGTAAAGATTAGCAACTCTAGAGACACATGTCCTAGATTCAAATCCTTCACTGTGACAGATGTAAGCTTCATTTTTCTATTCAAACATTCCACATTTATAAACTAAGAGGAGTGGATTAGATGGCCTTTGAGGTACTTTTTTACTTTAGGTTCTATGATATTAAAGATAGGTCTTGGCCCCTGGAATCTTTTTATGATACAATGATAGATAGGATGATGAGTCACTCATTTGTGTTCCCTTATGGGCAACTAGGTTGGGACAGTGGATAGTCAGATCTTGATCTAGGAAGATTCATAGTAAGTTCAAATCTGTCCTCAGATACTAACTAGCTGTATGATCCTAAGTAAGTCACTTAATTCTGTTTACCTTAGTTTCCTCATCTGTCAAATGAGCTGGAGAAGGATATGGCAAACCATTCCAGTATCTCTGTCAAGAAAACCCCCAAATGGGGTCACAAAGAGCCAGAAATGAGTGAAATGACATAGCAGCAACATAGAAATTGACTCACCTTTGAGACCAAGATAATACTTGAGAATCCTCTCTGGGTCATTGACTATGTCAATATGATCATCTTTCTGTGAATGGGTAACTCACTAGATAGAGCACTAATCCTGAAGTCAGGAAGATCTAGCTTTAGACAATTAGGAGCTATGTGACTTTGTGCAAGTCATTCAATCTTTATCTGCCTCAGTTTCTTCAATTGTAAAATGGGGAAAACAATAGCATTTACCTTCCAGGGTTGTTTTGAAAGGGAAAATATTCAGCCCCTTCCCTCAGCAAAGACATTTCTTATTCCTGTAAGAGAGCACAAAGCCTCTCCTCTTCAAACCCAGATGAACAAAGGGATTCAGGAAGAATATGAAAAAGTAAGGGTTGTTACAAATTTCTCAAAAGAGATAATATTTGAAAAGCTCTTAATACAGTGTTTGACATAATAAACATGTAATAAGTGCTTATTCTCTCCCTCTCACTCTCTTTCTGTAGATATTTTTTTCCATTTTTCCATTTTTTCCATTTCCATTTTTCCATTAAGATTTTTTCCATTTTTCCATTAACTTAGCTCTCTCTTGTGGTGGTGATTCTAGTGCAGCATAATATGACAAACAGGAAGTGGATTTATGGGAAAGTCCAAAAATAAACATGTATATTTCAACCTGAGTGACTGCAAGGCTTTGATTAATAATCAGTAATTATAATAAAGATACTAATAGCTAACCTTTATGTAACAATTAAAGATTTGCAAAGTCCTCTACAGACAATATCTCATCTATTTCCCTCCAGAACCTTTCATTGTTTTCCAAGTCAAAGTTTGGGCAAGGGAAGAGAAAGAATGAAGCAAAGTTTCTATTTAGGTAAGCAGTGGTATAGGATAGAATCATTATTATTGAGGGAAGTGTTGATATGATACTATGTTATTATACCAGTTTCAAAATGGCAACCAAGGCACAGAGGGAGTCAAATAATTCACTAAATGTGTGCAAGAACTTAAATCAAAATCAGAAAGAGTATAACAGACTTTTATCTGTTATATAAAGTATGTAGGCAGCATAATAAATAGAGCTCTGGATCTGGGGTCAGGAAGAATTGAATTCCACTCTTGACTCAGATCCTTATTTTATATTTACTTTAAGCAAACCATATAACCTTTCAGCCTCACATTCTTCATCTGTAAAATGGGTGTAGTAGCACTTACTTTGTGAGATTGTTTTGATCTCTTAGAAGAGATAATACAGAATGTCCTTTCTAGAGAGCAGTTTGGAACTATGCCCAAAGGGCTATCAAACTGTGCATACCCTTTGATCCAGCAGTAACATCCCAAAGAGATCACAAAGGAGGGAAAAGGATCCACATGTGCAAAAATGTTTGTAACAGTTCTTTTTGTAGTTTCAAGGAACTGGAAATTGAATGAATGCCCGTCAGTTGGGGAATGGATGAATAAGTTATGGTAGATGAATGTAATAGAATATTATTGTGCTATATGGAATTATGAGCAGGCTGATTTTAGAAAAACTCGGAAAGACTTACATAAACTGATCCTGAGTGAAGTGAGCAGAACCAGGAGAACATTGTACACAGTAACAGCAACATTGTGTCATGATCAATTATGATAGATTTGGCTCTTCTCAGCAACATAGTGATCCAAGACAATTCCAATAAACTTGGGGTGGAAAATTCCCTCCACATTCAGAGAAAGAGCCATAGAGACTGAATGTGGATCAAAGCATACTATTTCTACCTTATTTTTTGTTGCATTTTCTTTCTTGGATTTTTCCCCTTTAGTTCTGTTTTTTTCTTTTACAACATGAAAAATATGGAAATAGATTTAAAATTATTGTGCATGTATAACTATATCAAATTGTTTGCTGTCTTGGGAAGGGGGAGGTAAGGAAGGGAGAGAGAAAAAAATCTGGAACTCAAAATCTAAGAAAAATTAATATTGAAAACTATCTTTACATGTAAGTGGAAAAATAAAACACAATTGAGAATAAAAATACAGAATGTCCCCAAAATCTTAAAGCTTAAAACCGAGATTTTTGGGATACTTCTGCCTTATGTACAGCTCCTGTCATCTCAGTGGCTAGCCATTGAAGCCTTATAAAGCAGGGTTTATTCCTAAAAGGAAAAAAAATAATCTAGATATGCAAAATGCTTTGCAAACTTTAAAGTGTTTATATAAATATTAGCTTGTGTTCTTGTAGTAATCAGAAATTCGGCTGTCCTCAGCACAACATGCAATAGATTGTTCTTAGAAGTCACCTCAATCAGAAATTTTTGCTGATTTCTGTCCCTCCTCCCCATCCTCCCTGAGTACCTTGTGCTTATCTAAGTTTGGAGGGAAACATTCTGTACTCTCTTATAGAAGGAAGAAATCTCCTTGGAGTGGGAAACAACTAAATAGACTCACTTTCTAATGGGGAAAATGGACTTGTTAAAGAACTGCCTTCCTTTCTTTTACAATTTTCTAAGATCAAAGCCCAATGACTTGAGATTAAGATGAAAGAACAGTGTGTAAGTCAACATCCACCATCTAAAAAGAGAAAATCATTAGGTGAGAGGTTGTTTGCACTAAGTTATCCCAACATAGAACACAAACCATCATCACAGGTCATTTTGCAGCATGTACAAATCTTTGATGTATTTGGGTGTTTACAGCAAAAGACAGTAAGCAGAAGAGAGACAAAGTAGGTGCTCATCGCTGGGGAATAGCTGGTTAAATTGTGGTACATGAATAAAATGGACTCTTGTTGTGTCATAAAAAGTGATGAATGTGAAGAGTTCACAAAAAGTTAGAAAGGCTTAAGTGAATTGATGCAGGGTGAAATGAGCCCAAGAGGGAAACAGTTTACCTGATGACCACAATAATGCAAAGGAAAATAACTCTAAAAGACCTGAAAGACTCTGATTATAGGGGAAATCATTACTGGACTAGAATTGGAGAATGAGACACATATTTTCAGACAGAGAAAGAAGTGAACATCAACAAAATATTAAAATATGCAAAAGAAAAACAAAAGAAGTTCAGAAGGGGACATAAAATAGGACAAATTTGTTCCTATGTTGTTCAATTCAACATATGTTAATAAAATAGCCAGGCAGTTGGGTGGTATAGTGGATAGAGTGCTGAGCTTAGAGTCAGGAAGAGTCATCTTCTAGAGTTTAAATCAGGTGTCAAATACTTAACTAGCTGTGTGACTCTAGTCAAGCCACTTAATCCTGTTTAACTTAGTTTCCTCATCTATCAAATGGGTTAGAGAGGGAAATGGGAAACTATTCCAGTATTTTTTCTAAGAAAAATCCAAAGAGGGCCATGTAGAGTTGAACATGATTCAAAAAATGACTGGACAATAACAAAATACGTTTCATTCAATTGCAAATTTATGTTGTAGACAACCTTCTTTTAGAAACAGAAGCTCTTAAATTAAATTTTATCTCTGATTCTTAAAAACCAGTGTGGTGTTAGGCAAGTCATATAATATTTTTTTTGCCTCAACTTCAACATCTGTCAAAAGAGAAGTTATATCCAATGGCTTCTGAGTTCCTTTCTAGTTCAAGACTTAAGATCCTAGGATCTTCCTTTCAATTGCAAGTGATTCATTACTTAACACTCTTCAGGTGTAGTTGCACAGATAGTTACCAATTCACTTAACTGTAGTGTTCTGCTACTCTCTGCTAATTAGAGCTTCTTAAACTTTTTCTATTAGGGACATTTTTTCTCCTGAAAAATTTTTACATCACTGCGGGTATATAGGTAAATAAATAGGTACACAAATCAAACACTTACTGATAACAAATGATACTTTCGGGACCCACACATTCAGTTACAAAACTTCATATGGGATTGCAAACCACAAGTTAAGAAGATGAGTGCTTTTTCATTGACAAGGATAGCATGAGAAACTTTTTCAAATGTCTTCTTGAAATCAGTCCACTATGGCTGTGACCTTCCTTTGATTCACGAGTCTAGCTACTCTGTCACAAGATGAAATGACATTAGTTTGACAGTTGTTTCCCCTCCTTCTGACTCTTTTTCCACTATTTACTTTGATGCATCCTTTTTGGCAAAAGAATACATAAACTGGAAATTGTGACGTGGAGAAGAGCTGATGGATGAATATCTCACATATGCCAGGAATCCCTAGAAGCCCTTGGGTGCTAAAGTTGTAAGGGACTGCAGAGGCCATTTTGCCAAATTTCAGCTCTAATATCCCTTCTCTCTCCCAAAGGAGTTATCTAGCCTGCATTGGATTAAAGATATGTAAAGTAATTGCTGTATCTTTCATAGTCCATGGTATGACAGAGTGAGTACTACCTATACGCTCATAGACAATCATAGCTTCCAGAATTATTTCATTTTCTCTATTTGTAACTTCAGTACCTATCACTTTGACACAAAGTAGGCACTTAATAAATGTTTATTGATTGGTTGATTGAAGGGAATAGAACATTATGGACTATAATACAGAAATGAGCTAAGCACGTTGATTTCTTCACTCATATGCCTTTCTATTAAGTTTCTATAAATGTGTACCCACTTTCTCCCACAGACATTGGCCATATTGGTGAGAGTAATCTAGATTTAAGGTATAATTTTTGAATATTTTGGTTATTCCTGCTTCTGTCATCTGTTGAATAAACATTCTGCTGAGAAAATAATATTCTTGCATTTGCTTTCTGATGAATGTTACATTTCTGCTTTTACCTTGTTCTTAAGTAAATGCTTTATGTTTAACAGTTAATGATGTCATGGTGACTAGTAAATGGGAAGTACACTAGTAAGGGTCTACTTGCTATAGTGTTGAATCATGGGAATGGAGGGGTACATAGTAGATGCTATATAAATGTTGACATTTATTTTGAGTTATAAAAGTTTGAAATACACCTCCCTGGGAACCTTAGATCTGACAGTATGAGTGTAGTCAACTGAATGAGCCAGCTTGGAAGAAACAAAACACCATGACTAGAATACATATGAGTATAAATGTATCTGTTTCCTACTATTCACTTTTCAATTGTGTTCCATTTACAATGTTTAACAATTTAAGTCAAATAGCTCATGGATTGATCAAATTAAGAACAGTTCCAGTACAAGATCTCAAGCCATAAATAGAGAAGTTTTGCTCCAAAAAATGAACTAAATTAGTGGTATTAAATTCATATAGAACCAGGGACTATTAATCTATATATAAAGATCCCTGCAACCATAAATTGACTTAATTTTAAAATGTGATGTTATTACTGATACCTAAACCAGGTAAAACAAAAACAGAGAAAGAAAATTATAGACCAATCTCCTTAATGAATATTGATGCAAAAATCTTAAATAAAATATTAGCAAAGAGATTACAGAAAATCATTCCTAGAATAATACACCATGACCAAGTAGGATTTATACCAGGAATGCAGGGATGGTTCAATATTAGGAAAACTATTAACATAATTGACTATATTAATAACCAAACTAACAAAAACCATATGATAATCTCAATAGATGCAGAAAAAGCATTTGATAAAATCCAACATCCATTCCTATTAAAAACATTAGAGAGTATAGGAATTAATGGACTTTTCCTTAAAATAGTCGGTAGCATCTATTTAAAACCATCAGCTCGCATCATATGTAATGGTGATAAACTGGAACCATTCCCAATAAGATCAGGGGTGAAACAAGGTTGTCCACTATCACCATTACTGTTCAATATTGTATTAGAAATGCTAGCCTTGGCAATAAGACAAGAAAAAGAGATTAAAGGAATTAGAGTAGGTCATGAGGAAACGAAATTATCACTCTTTGCAGATGATATGATGGTCTACTTAGAGAACCCTAGAGAATCAACTAAAAAACTATTAGAATTAATCCACAACTTTAGCAAAGTTGCAGGATACAAAATAAATCCACATAAATCATCAGCATTTTTATACATCACCAACAAAATGCAACAGCAAGAGATACAAAGAGAAATTCCATTCAAAATAACTATCGATAGTATAAAATATTTGGGAATATATCTGCCAAGGGAAAGTCAGGATCTATATGAGCAAAACTACAAAACACTCTCCACACAAATAAAGTCAGATCTAAACAATTGGAAAAACATCAAGTGCTCTTGGATAGGTCGAGCAAATATAATAAAGATGGCAATACTACCTAAACTAATCTATCTATTTAGTGCTATACCAATCAAACTCCCAAGAGATTATTTAACTGAACTAGAAAAAATAATGACAAAATTCATCTGGAAAAACAAAAGGTCAAGAATTTCAAGGGAATTAATGAAAAAAAATGCAAATGAGGGTGGCCTAGCTGCACCAGATCTAAAACTATATTATAAAGCAGTGGTCACCAAAACCATTTGGTACTGGATAAGAAATAGAGTAGTGGATCAGTGGAATAGGTTAGGTTCACAGAACAAAATACTCAATGACAATAGTAATCTAGTGTTTGACAAACCCAAAGACCCCAGTTTTTGGGATAAAAACTCACTATTTGACAAAAACTGCTGGGATAATTGGAAACTAGTCTGGAAGAAATTAGGCATTGACCCACACCTAACACCATATACCAAGATAAGGTCAAAATGGATTCATGATCTCGGCATAAAGAATGATATTATAAACAAATTAGAACAATGTAGGATGGTTTACCTCTCAGACCTGTGGAGGGGGAAGGAATTTGTGACCAAAGAAGAACTAGAGGTCATCATTAATCACAAAATAGATAAGTTTGACTATATCAAGTTAAAAAGTTTTTGTACAAACAAAATGAATGCAGACAAGATTAGAAGGGTAGCAGTAAACTGGGAAAATATTTTTACATCCAAAGGTTCTGATAAAGGCCTCATTTCTAAAATATATAGAGAATTGACTCAAATATATAAGAATTCAAGCCATTCTCCAATTGACAAATGGTCAAAAGATATGAACAGACAATTTTCAGACGAAGAAATTGAAACTATCTCCGGTCACATGAAAAGGTGCTCCAAGTCACTATTGATCAGAGAAATGCAAATTAAGACAACTCTGAGATACCACTACACACCTGTCAGATTGGCTAAAATGACAGGAAATTATAATGATAACTGTTGGAGGGGATGTGGGAAAACTGGGACACTGATACATTGTTGGTGGAACTGTGAACGGATCCAACCATTCTGGAGAGCAATTTGGAGCTATGCTCAAAGAGTTATCAAACAGTGCATACCCTTTGACCCAGCAGTGTTTCTACTGGGCCTATATCCCAAAGAGATTTTGAAGGAGGGAAAGGGACCCACATGTGCAAAAATGTTTGTGGCAGCCCTTTTTGTAGTGGCAAGAAACTGGAAATTGAAAAGATGCCCATCAATTGGAGAATGGCTGAATAAATTATGGTATATGAATGTTATGGAATATTATTGTTCTGTAAGAAATGACCAACAGGAGGATTTCAGAGAGGATTGGAGAGACTTGCATGAACTGATGCTGAGTGAAATCAGCAGAACCAGGAGAACATTATACACAGCAACAAGACTATACGATGATCAATTTTGATGGACATGGTTCTCTTCAACAATGATGTGATTCAAACCAGTTGTGCTGCGATGAAGATAGTCATATACATCCAGAGAGAGGCCTGTGGGAACTGAGAGTGAACCACAACACAGCATTTTAATGCTTTCTGTGAATATTTCCATGCATTCTGTTTTCCTTCTTAGGTTGTTTTTTTTTCTTCTTCTCTTTCTAGATCTGATGTTTCTTGTGCAGTAAGATAACTGTATAGATATGTATACATGTATTGTATTTGTCATATAATTTATCCTATCTAGCATGTATTAGATTACCTGTCAT
>JAJPUD010004140.1:94765-125612 GCA_023553655.1 Myrmecobius fasciatus | reverse complement strand
AGATCTGGGTTGCAAATGCTGTTTCACAATCCCAGGGTGAGTAGGAGTATTAGCACGCTGGAACATATAGCCCAGTGTGGATTAGGGACCCTCTTCACAGTTCCAGGGCAGAGAAGAGTACTTGTGTTCACTCATGGATCAGAGCATAGGCCAGGACAGTAGTAAACAAACTTATCCTGGGATCATACTGCCTTAAAAGAACTGAAAACTTACAGGTCACTTACAGCTGCACAAAAAACCTGAATCTTGGGACATTGTACCCTCCACCCTGGAAACTTAACCCTACTTTAACAAAGAGTTAAAAGTGAAGTAATATGCTAGAAAAGTGAGCAAACAACAGAAAAAGATTCTGACAGAAAGTTACTATGGTGAAAAAAAAGATCAAAATACCCACTCAGAAGAAGATAACAAATCAAAGCTCATTCATCCAAAGCCTCCAAGAAAAATAATAATTGGTCTCAGGTCATAGAAGAGTTCAAAAAAGGATTTTGAATACCAAGTAAAGGAGGTAGAGAAAAAAATTGGGAAAAGAAATGAGAGTGATACAAAAGGAAATATGGAAAAACTGAGAAGAATGCCTTAAAAAGCAAAATTGGCCAAATGGGAAAGGAAGTACAAAAACTCACTGAGGAAAATAATTCCTTAAAAATTAGAATTGAACAAATGGAAGCTAATGACATTATGAAAAATAAGTAACAATAAAAAACCCAAAAGAATGAAAAAATAGAAAACAAGATGAAATGTCTCTTTAGAAAAACAACTGACTTGCAAAATAGATCCAGGAGAGATGATTTTAAAATTATTGGTCTATCTGAAAGCCATGATCAAAAAAAAAAAAAAAAAGAACTTAGACATTGTTTTTCAAAAATTGTCAAAGAAAATTGTCTTGATATTCTAGAATCAGAGAGTAAAATAGAAATTGAAAGTATTCACCAATCACCTTCTGAAACATGTAACTGAGGGAGGTGGGGATTAAAGAAGTAGCAGATGAAACTGTAGAGATTACAGATAAAATGATGGATCAGGCTAATAAAAAGAAGATGGTAGCCAGAGGTGCCCTAAATAGTTATGAGCTTCAGAAAGCCATTGAATACTTTTAGAGGACATCAGACTAAATCCTATTTTATGTACAAGAAAACCAGTATGTTTGTGAAACTGCAAAATCCCAGTGTTGCTAGTAGCTTGTAACAGAGCAATTGAAACAAACCTCAACTCTGCTCAGCCTTACAAGCATCAAGAGAAAGACTCCTTGGTTACTGGGAAGAGTTGGCCCATGATCTTGCCAAAGCTTATAAACTGAACTATGATGAAAATGCCAATGGTACACTGAACAAAATATAACCAAGGGCCCAGAAGACTGGCAAACATCAGTAATAATATGAAAAAAAAATATGAGGAGGGAAAGATCAAAGAAGAGATTGAAAGGGTGAAGAAGGCTCAGGAGCAAAATGACTAGCCTAAAGGGAGAAAGAAGCCCAGAGAACTGAGGCAGTTCAGTTTGGCTCTTTTCCTTTTTTTCTTCTTTTAGGAGCATGGTTGAAAATTTTAGAGCCATGTCTGGCATGAGGTGGGCCATGCCTAAGATGGCAGTACTATTGTAATTTAATGAAATTCTTAGTGACCCAGAAGTGCTTGCAGTCCTTTAGGATCCAGAAAGTTCCAAGTGGCATTCCAGAATGTGGTGAACAATCCATGTGTCCCAATATCAGAGTAACCTAATGTTATGAATGTCATCAACAAATTGTCCACAAAATTTAGAGATCATACACAAATGTCTTTTTAACAAATAAATTCCTTACTGAAGAAAAAAGAAAGAAATGAAGTTAAAAAAGGAGGAAGAAAGAAAGAAAGAAAAAAGAAATGAGGGAAGGAGGAAGGGAAACAGGGAAGGAGAGAAGCAGGGAGGGAGGAAGGGAAAAAAGGAAAGAAGGAAGGAAAGAAAGAAAAAAGAAAAAAGGAAGGAAAGAAAGAAGGAAAGGAAGAAGGAAACAAAGGAAGAAAGAAAGAAGAAAACAGATCTAAAGAGCAAGTCAGATGAATTTCTTTTTTGCCTTTTTATTTTATTTTATTTTATTTTTTGGTTTTCCCTTGTGGAGAGTCAGTTGTGTTATCTGATATTAAAACTTAAGTAGCAGGGCAGCTAGGTGGCACAGTGGATAGAGCACCAGCCCTGAATTCAGGAGGACCTGAGTTCAAATATGGTTTCAGACACTTAACATGTCCTAGCTGTGTGACCCTGGGCAAGTCACTTAACCCCAATTGCCTCAGAAAACAAAAACAAACAAACAAAAAAAACAACCTTAAGTAGCACATAAGCAATATCTGGAATAATTTTTAAAAAATAGAAAAGCAGATGGAAAAAATAATGGGGATTTGGCCTTATCCAGGCTCAAGGTCAGTTCCCTTAATGCACTGCCACAGCTTGGCCTGGACATCTCTGGCTCTGTTTTCCACAGGGTCGGCACTCTCTGGGCTGAGTTTGGTAATGTTTCACTTTGCTATTTTGAGACATGAAGTCACATTTGGCTTTGATTGGTACAAATTCTAAGAAGCTCTTGCAGTTTTAAACAACTCAGCGTCCCACAGCTCTCTTCTAGCAAAATGTTCTTTTTAAGAAGTTGGGTCTGTGTGTTTAGCTGTACTTATAGGGAGACTTTGTAGACTAGATGACAAAGAAGTAATTGCTAATACTACTTCTCTGAGCTACATGTGATACTCGTAAGAAGATGCTTAAATTTGGGAAAATCCTTATTGGTAGGGAATTCCACCCCCATCCCCCACCATTACTCTATCCCCCTTTTCCCCCACAGAACACTCCGAGTGCCTGTATTTTTATGGCAAAAACTATAGAACAAGCACTGAGCTTTCAAACAGGCCTCTCCAGAAGTATTCCTTTCTTCCTTCTCCCTCTCATTCTCCTCTATCCTCTTCTTTTCTTCCACCCTGCTCTCCTTCCTTTCCATTCCTCCTCCCTTTTCTTTCTTTCTCCCCTTTCTCTCCCTAGCCTCCCTCCTCCTCCTCTTTCTCACAACTGCTGTGCAAGCTGGAAACAGTCAAAGCCATGTTTAAGCCATGACCGCCATCTAGTCAGATTTTCCATTGTGGATGTCGGTGATAGTACAGCAATTAAGCAAAGTGACAGAGAAATTGAGTTATTTGAGTCTTCTCTCCATAAATCTTTATGGGAAAAGAGAAACTTTTAAACTTGTACCAGGCCTTGTTTTAATTATTTTCTTTCAGGATGCGAAAGGCCAATGGGAGCAACCCTTAGGGACATAGTTTGCTATTTTGGTTTTAACCTTCCATTTCATCAGTTCTTCTCCCCTCCCCCAAGGTTTCACATCAGTGATTTTAGCTAGTGGCTGTTTTTGTCTGAAAATTGAATGGGCATCTTTGTGCTTTATTTTGACTTTAGAAATATATGTCAATGGAAATTATTACCTGGGATTCCCAGAATTCTAGCATGAGAAGAGAAAGAATAATATTTGGTAAGGGATCTAGCCATTGGTATAAATTTGAATTTTATATCTTAAGAAAAGATCTCCACTCATCCATTCCCAAATATTATTTTTATAGTTGGAAGTTATAAGGAAACAGATTACAATTCAATGTATAACAGATTTTCATAATAATTAGAACTTTTAAAATGGAATAAAGGAAGGTTTATAATGGATTAAAAGTGTCAGGAAGACCTAGGCTCAAATTCCATCTCTGACATAATACAGTCAGAATGACTTTAGATAAATCACTTAATCTCTCAGTATACTGGCAACTCTCTGAGATTATAAATTACAGAAAAGTTGCTGACATACTTTGGTAGAGAGCGTTCCCTTGTCTGGGAGTTCCCTAAATCACAAGTTCAGTCTCCATCTTCTATAAAAATTAAATGTACTTTTAGGGGTATTTCCTCAAGTCAGTGCATTTACTTGGATTATGTCCTATGCTTGTGTACAAGGGTCTAGTGCAAGTGAGGAAGTAGTCCTAGGGGACAGATACTGTACTTCCTTTCCATCTATTATAGTTCTCTTTTGGGGGGGGGCAGTTTTACCCCCCCCAAAGGCTCCATAAGGATAGGGACAATGTCTTATTTCCAACAACAGTGCCCTGCACACAGTAGGCATTTAATAAAAGCTTGTTGTATTAAGTTGATTTCCCATTCACCAAGAATAGATGACCATTACTCTCATATTCAGATGAGCCAAATGATTTCTATCTCCTCCAACCCTCAATTCCATTACTTACGTCTGCTCTACTTAATATTCATGTGGACAGAAAAAAAGGCAATAGCTGACAGCTTTGGTAAGGTTCTGAAGCATTTTCTTGACTAGAAGGGGTGAGGAATGAGAGAGAGATGCTGAGGAATGGGGAAGAAAGAAAGGTAGAAAAGGAAGCAAAAGCTGAATGGCTATACTCCAACACTGGGAAAGGGGTTTGATTGGAGAGAGAACTCTTATCTTTCTATAGGGAGAAAAAGCTAGGCACACAATATTAAACAAGAGACTTAATGGAATTTTTATGTAAAAGGTAGATTTATTCAGAGTAAACTAACAGAAGAAGACATTTTAGCATAAAGAAGGGAGAGGAAGGAGGGAGAGAAGAAGAAGGGGAGAGAGAGAGGGAGCGAAGAAGAGGGGGAGAGGGAGAGGAAGAGGGAAAGAAGAAAAGGGAGAGGGAGAGGGAGAGGAAGAGAGAGAATTGGCTTTAAATACCAAGGTCAAGTCTTGCCTGGTCTCTTGAACATTTCAGGATTCTAAGTAACTATCTAGGATTGTATGTTGAAGAAAAGATGCTGAAATGGATTGATAAGAGTTTCCTTATCTCTTTTCCCCTACCCTAAGGGTTTAATTTTTAATAATAATAAAAAACCCTAAACTCAGTCCATCTTACCCAATGAAGAATTATTCAGTAATTGAAACTTCCAATAATCTGGCAGCGTCATTTCAAATGACAGTAGTACCTTATTAAATATACTTTAGTTCCCAGGATATAAAAATGTTAACTCTAATTATGACCTATATTATGCCAGCCACTAGCATATGCAGTCTTTATGCTTACATGATGTGATTTGACTGATGGTACGTATGTACGGGTATGGATGTGGAAGATCATAGAATCATAAGATTTAGGAACTCATCTAATCCAACTTTAATTTTACATAAGAGGAAACTGAGACCCAGAAAATGGGAACCAACTTGCCTCAAGATTACTGAAAGTACATAGAAAAATCAAAATTCTGACCTGGGTCCCATAAATCAAAATCACCGGTCATTGTTTCCACTATGTCATGCTGCCTTCTCAATGACTCATTTTATAACAGGGTCTTATTGAGTTAATATCCACATTCTGCTGTTGTTTTCAACTTCAGCTGGCCGATGGTTACTCTTTATAGAATCTCTATGGGTTGTTTCTTTATGTTCATGAGCTCCATGTCTACTATATAAACAGCACAATGTAATACAAGACTGTCAGAAACCCAGCTGTCTTTCTTCTCTCCAATTAAAGTCAAAATGACACCATCAGCAATTTCTCTACCTCTGTGGCTGAACTCAACTCCCTCCACTCAAACAGATTCTCTCTCACTCTCTATGTTTTTCCCATCTGCAATGCTACTTATCTCTTTCCCGAGGGTGATGAGTTCATGAGTAAGTAATGGAGTGCTGTTATTTTTAAACAAGCAAATATGACACACGGATGTATAAACAGAACAAGAGCCTGAGGAAGCCAGGACTTCATCCTGTTGCTCTTGCCTCAGAGCTTCTCAGGCCTATCAAGTAGTGGGTCCAGTTTAGGATTGTTATAAGGAATCTGGAGTCAGTGATGGGGGAGGGCAGCCTGAATGTATTGAAGGTTGGAAAACAGGGTTAAAGTTACAAGAATTCAGATGATTTAACTTACTGAAGAGAAGGCCAATAGGTAAGTGATAGTGACAGTCCTTCTTCCCACTAGAATTCTTTTGGAAACTTCTGTGGGTCCAGAGCAATTTATTTTACTCTAACATTAACTTACAATTCTGAGTATGCAGGTACATCTTCCATTTTTGTCTAGTGGATGGAGATATTATTGTTACTTCTTCACTCCTTCACAATTCACAAAATCTCAAGAAAGGAGTTGAGGTAACTGCTTTAATTTTTGCTTTTATTCTTGTTACCATTTGTTTCATGAGCCATCATACAGCAGTGAGCCACAGAACACTATAGTCTCTAGAAAATTTAAATGGAGATTCACTCAGAAGACAATGGAGAAGTGCACAGTAGGTTTGAGCAAGTTACAATGCCCCACATATCAAGAGCTGTACAAGAGAAGAAGTGTCAAGGACGGTGTCAAAGGAATGTATGAATTAGGAAGAAAATGGCCTGGTCTTGTAGGTAGAGCAAGGAATGACCAATGGTTAGGGTGGTCAAGTGGATAGAAAATACTCTACCTCAGATACTTATGAGTTACATGGCTTTGATCAGTCACTTAGCTTTTCTTATGTATTATATGAGAAGGTTGGAATCATGAGTTCTAAGGTCCTTTACAATTCTAAGTTTGTAATTTTATGGACAGTCTGTGGGCTCCATTGGTACCACTGTGATGTTAAGAGAAATTGAGAAAGATCCCTAGAATATTGGGCAGAATGCCTTTGGTGAACTTTTGGGAGAATGGATCAGAGTACCAGAAAATTGACAGGTGTCCATGAATGGGCTGTTCTCTGAATCACCAGATGGAATATCTACATCGATAATATCACAAATTCATCTGGATATTTGGGCAAGAAAACTTGTACCTTAAGCTTAAGTGTCAGCAGTCAATGACCACAATGAGATTCTGAGACCAGTGACACTTTGGCTAATGTCATATGTATAGTATATAGTCTTATTTCTTTCTTTCTGAGATCTAGTTGTTATGTACTCCAAGAGATGGGAAGCCACTATGTACTAGGCACTCTGAGAAGTACTTTACAATATTACCTCATTTGCTCTTTACAACAACTCTGGGAAGTAAGTTCTGTTATGATCTCCATTTTACAGTTGAAGAAACTGAGGCAATTAGAAGTTTGTCTAAGGTCATATTTGAACTCAGGTCTTCTGGACTCCAAGTTCAGCACTCTATTCACTGTACCACCTCACTACAGAATCAAATGTAGCATATATGTTTTGTCTGCATTTATATATGGGCATAGGGGCAGCCAGGTGGAGGAGTGGAAGCCAGACTTCAGACACTTACTGGCTGTGGGATGTCAACTCTGTTTGTTTCAGTTCCCTCATCTACAAAAAGGGCTGGAGAAGGAAATGGAAAATCACTTCAGTATCTTTGCCAAGAAAAGTCCAGAACAGGTCACAAAGAGTTGGAAACCACTCTAAAACAACAAGCGAGAGTAAGAACAACAGCAATATTCATGAGCATGTTAGAATCCCCTGATAGAATGTAAACTTCTAGAATGGTAGTCTGTCTCACTTTTGTCTTTGTATCTTTAATACCTAGAACAGTACCTGTCAATAAACATTTATCTAGCAACTACTATGTGCCAGGCATTGGGGATAGAAAAAGAGGCAAAAGACATAATCTGCCCTAAAGGTACTTACTATCTAAGAAGAGGAGTCAATATGCAAACAAGTGTCACATAAGTACTTTATTATTATTTTTTTTTGATGATGCTACCATCAGCATAGCACTCAATCCCATAAATTCTGAGTATCTTGGATAATTCTCAGTATTTTACATTTCCTATAATTTCTCCTACTCCCTCCCTGAATACTCTTCATGGACCCCCAAAAAGATCTCATGCACACTCAGGAAAACGGTTCTTCTGAAATGGAAGTGATCACTCCCTCCTCTGAATATATATGGCATTTCCTTTTCTTGTACTATTTTTACATTCTTTTTTATAATTACTTGTGTGTGTCTGATGTCCTTCACTACACTGTAAATTATCTAAAGGCAGAGACTTTCTTATTTCCTTATTTTCCTATTCCCTTGTAGAACCTAGTATAAGGTCTTGAACAGAGCAGGCTTCAATAAATGTAATTTATTGTTGAATTGAACTGAATTTTTCCTTTTCAGTTCTTCTCAATGTTATGTTCTGAAAACCAAAAGTTGGCAAACACAAGCCTTTTATCCCTGGAGTCTAAGAATGAATGTTAAGCAACATTTGGTAAACAAATTGAGGAATTATGCAGCTTTTCAGAACAATATTTTATTTTTTCTATAATTCTAATATGAAGACTGAAACCTGAGTCTTACACATTTCTATCAGTAGGAAATGCTTTATTTTCTTGCTTGAATCTCAGTAAAGCTCGAATCAGGATTTATATTTTGTGTTTTCTGGTATGGATGCAATCCTGGACATTGGCAAACAGGGCAACCTTGCTTTCCCTTCTCTCCTCTTACATATTTTCTTTGAATGCTATGAAGACCCAGATTCCAATCACTCTTACTTAGTATCTCTGTTCTAAAGTTGCCAGTGCTGAGGGATGAGGGAATGACATTAAGAATTGCCAGGTGAGGGGCAGCTAGGTGGCGCAGTGGATAGAGCACCAGCCCTGAAGTCAGGAAGACCTGAGTTCAAATCTGGTCTCAGACACTTAACATTCCCTAGCTGTGTGACCCTGGGCAAGTCACTTAACCTCAATTGCCTCAGCAAAAAGAAAAAAAAAAAAGAATTGCCAGGTAGAAGTGATAGCGAAGGAAAGAAGTAGGCTTGACTTGTGTCTAAAACCACTCGATCATTCTGTTAGGCTATGTCATTGTAAATGCTATTAAAGCATCTCTTTTGGAAATGGAATTCATAGTTCTGTACATGTAGCACAACACCAAAGTAAGGTCAATTAAATTGTGGAAGTTAGTTTCAATGTGGGAGCCTTAAATTGAAGTTTTACATGGAGCTATACAATAACTCATGTTTATTATAAAGGTCCCTGCAGAAAGTTTGTTCATTGGTGAATATTTTTATATCATCTTCCTCCCAGGGTTATTATGAGGATCAAATGAGACAATATTTATTAAGCACTTGGCACAGTGCTTAGCATATAATAGGCACTAAATAAATGCTTATTCTCTTCCTTATATGGAGTCAGGTGCAAGGTATCTAATTATAAATAGGATTATTTCTATTATATGTTTTGTGAGCCTATGTACTGGTAAGGGAAGCTGGTAGATATTCTTGAAAATAACAAAATAATGGCATTTCCAAATTATCTCTGGAGCTGGATGGAAAGGGAGCAACAATCTAGAGAAGTGAGAACTTTTCCCAAAATGTACTCAGGACTATTGTGTCAGAAAGTAGCTTCTGACATAATATGGCAACCAAAATAGCTTATATAATCACAGGCTGTGTTGAGATAGTTTCCAGGACCTGAGAATATGAGAGTTTCATTGTACTATCCTCTGATCAAAACACATCTGGAGTGTTATATTCAGTTCTGGGTATTACATTTTAATAAAAGACACTGATAAACCATAGAGTATCTAAAAAACAGCAAACACGGAGGTACAGGAATTTGAGATTATAATATATGAAGATAGACTTTTGAAACTCATAATGTTTAGCCTGGAAAAAAAGTTAATGTAACATTTGCTTTCAATTATCAGAAAGGCTGTTACTTGTTCTGCTTGGACTCAGAGGAAAGAACTAGGAACTATGGTTGGAAGCCACAGAGAGACAGATATAGATTTGATGTAAGGCAGAAATTATAAAGCATAAAATCCATACAAGTACTTTTTGTAGTAACAGAAAACTGGATGCAGATGCCCAGTGATTGAGAAATTGCCAAAAAATTGTGGCACATAAATATAATAGACTAACATTGTGAAATAAGAAAGAATGAATAGTAATAGAGGGAAATATCAGAGGACCTATATGCACTGATGTGAAGTATAGTAAAAAAAAAATTAGATAAGGAAAAGTAAGTAGAAAAGTAGCTAAGTGGGGAAAGAGAGAGTCAAAGAGACAGAGACAGAAAAAGAAATACTGCCCAAATTTATTAAGTGGTTATTATGTGCCAGGAACTGTGCTAAGCACTGATTGCAACAATGTAAATGGAAACAGCAATAACAATCACAGCAACAAACTCTGTCTGCTGGAATATAATAGCCAAGATAAGCAAGTTCTGCAGCAGCATGTCAAAGTAGAAAGACTTCTAAAGTCTCTTCCAGTTCTAAAGCTATGTTACTATAAAGTAAACTTTCTTCCCTTCTCTCCATGTTTATTAAATTGTTCACTATGTAGTGGGATATAAAAGAAAGGCAAAAGACAGTCTCTGCCTGCAAAAAGCTCACAGGTTAATGGGGAAACACGATATAAACAATCATGTGCCAACAAGCTATAACCAGGATAAATTAGAAATAAATAACAAAGGGAAGGCACTAGAATTAAGGAAAACTGAAAAAGGATCTTGATGGAAACTGGGACTGGAAGCCAGAAAAGCTGGTTTTGCATGTGAAGATGAAGATGAAGGGAGAGGGGTGAAAATAAAAGAGAAAATTTAAGGTATTGTGAAGACATAAGTGAAAATGTCCATAGTTGGGAGGTCAAGTTTCTTGTTTAAGGAACAGCAAGGGGACCAGATTTAGTTAATTACAGAAAACATGAAGAGTAGTAAGATACAATAATATTAGAAAAGTATATGTGGTTGCAGTACAGGGGGAAGTTTGAAGGGTTTTAAATGCTAGAGGAGTTTGCGTTTGATCCTGGAGGTATTCAGAAGCCACTGCAGTTTATGGAGCAAGGGCAATGAATAACTTGGTGAATTGAAAAGAACCTTTTTTTCAATCTCATCCCCAGGAATGGCAAACAATGAGTGTTGGAGGCATAAATGGATTGTCACCGCAGCAGACAAAAATAGTAAGAGGGAAGCCAAAAATGCAATCTTGGACTCACTTTAGAGTTATTATTGCCTATAGTAATAGCAGTAATAGTCTCATTTTCCTCATCTTAAATTAAATCACTACTGAAGTACCAAGTTATTAGAAGTAATGTGTTCAGAAGATGACAATGATGGAAGAGATGCTACATCATGTGAAAGAAGGATTGGAATTATTCTACTTGGTCCCTGAAGATAGAAATAAAGATAAATTGATGGAAATAACAGCGAACACATTTTAGTTCAATATGAAAAAAAGAGTTTCCCAATATAGAGAACTGTCCAGAAATGGAATAGTATACTGTAGGAAGCAGTAAGTATCCTATTCTTGGAAGTCATAGATTTAGATTTGCTATAATATTAATTGGGGCAGCTAAGTGGCATAGGGGCCTAAAGTCAGGGAGATTTACCTTCCTGAGTTCGTCTGGTCTCAGACATTTACTAGCTGTGTGACCCTGAGTCAGCCACTTAATCTTTTTTTGCCTCAGTTTCCTCATCTCTAAAATGAGCTGGAGAAGGAAATGACAAATCACTTCAGTATCTTTGCCAAGAAAATCCCAAATAGGGTCATGAAAAGTCAGACATGACTGAAAAAGACTTTTGTTGTTATTGTTCAGTCATTTCAGTCATTTCTGAACAGTAAATATTAGTTAACATGTATATAATGCCTATTCTGTGCTAAGCATTGTATTAAGTGCTTTATTATTATTTTTATCTCACATGATCCTCTGGGAGACGGGTACTATTATTATCTCCATTTGATAGATTGTGATAGCAGTAGTAATAACAATAGTTAACATTTATGTAGTACTTAGTATGTATCAGGCAATATGGTAAACACTTTACAATTGATCCTCAAAAAAACCCTGAGAGTTAGATGCTATTATTATTGATGTTTTACAGATGATATTGATAATAATTTACATTTATATATCACTTACTATGTGCCAGAACTGTGCTAAGCACTTTACAGTTATTATATAATTTGATCCTCACAACCCTGAAAAATGGGTGTTATTATCATCCCTGTTTTACAAATGAAACTGAGTTAAATCAAGGTTAAGTGAATAGTGAATAGTGAAATAGCTGAGGCCAGCTTCCTAATCAAATAAGATATGTATCTGGAAGGGACCTTAAAGGCTCTCTAATCCAGACCCTGAATTTTACAAACAGTGACTTAGAGTGGTTCTATCACAACAGAGGGGAATTTTTCTTGCCCTAGGCATTCTCTCATACTGACTCTTGAAGTTGGTTGGGGTCTCACGAGGCATTTGGGACAACCTGCCCCTTAGCAGAACTCCCTTTTATGGTGTCCCTGACAGATGTTATTCAAACTTCTGGTTGAAGATTTCCAGTGCCAGGTTATCCTTTGTCTTTGTTCCATGAGAAAGAATATTTGATTGAAAATCAGAGAATCTGGGTTTGAATTCAATCTCTGACACATATCTGTGTGACCCTGGGTAAAAGATACCATCTTTGAACCTATATTTCCTTATCTGTAAAATGAAGGCAGTCAGGCTATATGACCTCTAAAGTTCCTTTCAGGTTCAAAACCTCAAGCTACACACTTTACTTTTGGATGGCTCAGAAGGAAACTCTATATCTTGGATGAACAATATCATGTGAGAGGGGAAAGAGGAAAAACTGGGCCAAAGCCTTTGATATCCTCCCCTGCCATTCATAGGATGTACTTGGTTAACAACTCAATCCAATTCAACAAACATTTATCCAGCACTCACCATAGGGCAGACACTGTGCTGAGCATTGGAAACACAGAAATAAAAACAAAATCTGTCTTGTCCCTCCTAGTCTATCAGGGTAGGGAAGAAAGGAGACACAACCTGTAGGGCTCAGATCCTTACTCAAGATTTATAATGGCCTATTTGGAAAATTGCAGATAGAACAAAAATTCTGGCAGAAGTTTTGCTTTTTTCTGAGATTGTAAACATATGACTTGTCTTTTGGGCATGTGTTTAGCTGGTTGGCTAGCAACCGACAAAGTACAGAACGTGTCCTCTGACCAATTTTTGAAAGATTTCAGGATTCTGTGAGTCCGGATGACCAGTGATTGGGGTTGTTTTTAGAAGGATTCATGTTTTGGGTATGGATTGAACTATATGATGTTAGAAACCACTTCCAGTTTTAAAATTCTATGATTCTAAGCCTAGTGGCAGCCAATAAATATGTTCTTAATCATTTGATTATTGACTAAAGAACCTAACTCTGCACAAGTGTGTATAGATGAATCCCTTTAAAGGGACTTTGAAAATACATTAAGACCACAGCTACAGAAGAACAGAGATAACTCATTTTGCCCCTTACTTCTTTGCTACCCAATATGATGCCGTGAAAAGAGCATTAAATCATGGGACCTGATTTCAAATCTAGGTTCTGCTATTATCTATCCATATGAGTTTGGGCAACTTAACCTCTTCCAAAAAAGCTCTTTGGGCTTCAGTTTCATCATTTGTTAAATTGTAATATTGGACTAGTTGACTTTTGAGGATTTTTTCCTACCTCTATATCCATGATCCTGTGAAGGATGATTGGGACAATAAATAGCTGGAGAAGCTTTGGGAAAGTTGAGACTCCCATCTTCCACTTCCCCGATGGCTTTGATAACCCATTCTCCTTTACTAGGGAGGAAAGTTGGGCTTGTGCCCCTTTAATAACTGCATCATTTTCCTTACACAGTTCATATTATTTATGGAATCTTGAAATTCTGAGAACTAAGGAGTCCAACAATAACTCTCTTTGGTGGGAGAGAGAAAAAACCCCAAGAAGATGTAATTACTCATGAAAATTTCCCACTGATAATCAATATGGGAATTTGTTCAAAATGGAAGCCAGGGCATTAATCAGGAGAATGAATCATGCATGACCTAATTTACTGTATTCAGTTTTTATTTACCTATTATCTTTATCAAGTAAATTTTTTTAAATTTTTTATAATAGCTTTTTATTTTCCAAATACATACAAAGATAATTGAATGGGACTGATTAGATGAAGCTTTATTTATTATTAAGTATTAAGACTGGGCCTGAGTCACATGATCCTATACCTATAGGGAAGGTGAAGTCTTGGGGCTCAGGTTTCAGGAAGTCACATGATCCCTATTCCCAGTCTTAGATCCTAGATTACGGGTAGTCAAATGGTCTAAAAGTCAAGCCCTCAAGTCATACCTATGGGAAGTGACATGACCCACAAGAGGTAGATAGCATTGATGGCCACTGGTCAAAAAGGGTTACTTCCTTTTAGTCTATCCAGTGAAGGGGCTTGGGTCTTTTGCTTTTAAACCTTGAACAAGGTAGAAGCAGGCAGGAGCACATGGCTGGAGGTGGGATGGCTCCCAACTGTGTGCCTGGACCCCTCCCTTCAGGGATTAAATAAATACTTTCTCTTTGTACCTGAAGATGTCTCTGATTAGTTAATTTGGGAAAGGGGTTCCCACACATAATTTTCAACATTTAACCTTGCAAACTTTGTGTTCCAAATTTTTTTCCCTCCCTTCATCCCGCTTCCTTCTCCCCTGGACAGCAAGTAATCCAATGTAGGTTAAACATATGGAATTCTTTTAAACATATTTCCACATTTATCATGCTGCATAAGAAAAATTAGGCTGAAAGGGAAACTAAGTGAGAAAGAAAAAAAGGAAGTAAACAATAACAAAAAAGGTGAAAATACATGTTGTAATTTACATTCAGTCCCCAAGGCCCTCATTCTGGATGCAGATGGCTCTCTCCATCACGTCTATTGGAATTGGCCTGAATCATCTCATTGTTGAAAAGAACCAAATCTATCACAGTTGATCATCATATAGCCTGGTTGTTGCTGTGTCTAATGTTCTCTTAGTTCTACTCACTTCATTTAGCATCAGTTCATGCAAGTCTCTCCAGGGCTTTTTGAAATCATCCTGCTGATTGTTTCTTATAGAACAATAATATTCCATTGCATTCACATATCATAACTTATTCAGTCATTCCCTAACTGATGGGCATCCACTCAGTTTTCAGTTCCTTACCATTAAATAGAAAATATTAAACTTCTGTGTATTTTTCTAGGTATAAATATAGCTGGTTATCCATTCTTCACACTAAAGGAGGCAAACAATAACATAGATAATCCAAAATACATAACAATATGTATATATAATCATTTACATATAGCTTTGCAATGGTTGTCATGATTTTTCCCCCAGGAAGTTTTCTGAAGAGGCAATGTCATGAAGTTACTAGAGCTTTGGATGCATGCTGTAAACATATATGAGTTTAAATGCTACCTCTAACATTTACTAGTTCTGTTACTCTGGACAAATCACTTAATCTTTTTAATTCCCAGGTAACTATAGATTAAGTTTGGAGTTGGTTGCAGTGTGGCTTGGCTGTGGGGATTTCTTCACCTTAATGGAATCATAAATCCTTGACCTAAGATTCACTTGAGTTAATATTAAAGACAAGCTTTTATTGCTTGATAAATGGAAAATGTACAAAAGAGTATAATAACCTGGAATTAAATGCCCTGAAAATGAGTAATTGGTCAATGTAACCTTTAAAAAATTAGTTCATCTCTTTGAGTTTCAGTTCTCCATTTCTAAAATGAGTCATTTGGATTAGATCAAGAGTTCTCACTTTTTTGTGTGTCAGAATAGTTTTTTTTTAAAGTCATAATTTAAATATATATATATGTATATATATGTATATATATATATATATAAATTTGTTGTTGATTTTTTTTGGGGGAAAATATATATATATTTTTCTCATCTAAGTTTATGAACCTTTGATTGAAATCTAGGCTCCATTGAGTGCCTCCCTTCCCCCACCCCCACCCCGACTCAAGTTAAAATGATCTCTGCAGATCCTTCCAATTCTTCTTTTTTCTTCCCCTGAGGCAATTACCCAGGGTCACACAGCCAGGAAGTGTTAAATGTCTGAGGCTGAAGTTGAACTCAAGTCTTCCAGACTTTAGGGCTGGTTTGAACTCAGGAATCTGAGTTCTAATAAAGAATCCTGCCAGATAGCTGTGGAGCATATTTGATGGGTCAGATAAATCAATTGAAGATACAGCCTTCTCTGTCCCCTTGCCTGAGTCACCCACTTCCCATCACCCAACCGCATACCCAACTCTTCAAAGTGTGGGATCCATCTGCCTGATCCACTGTGCCCAAGGAAAGACTCTCTTGATATTGATGGAGCTAAAATTAACACATAATGATTATACATCTCTTTAGATGGCAGCCAGTAGTGGAGAAAGTGGGATTGTGTATTTTGATTGAATGTTGTCATCAGCACTCTTACAGGTAGTTTCAGAATAGTTTTAGGATTTTTTGTTTTGTTTTTCAAAATTTCCTACAGAAATACCTAAGCTGACCTATTTGTCATCTCTTTACCTAAAACAAACAGCCCCAAAGTCAAAAAAAGAAAAATAAGTTGCGTTCCTATGGATCAGATTTTCCTCTGTAGGTTGGAGAGCTTTTAAAACAGCCTCCAGTAAAAATGATTAAAGCAAGAGTTTTCCTGAACTTATTATAGCTTGAAATAATACTAATATCTCATAAAATATGGCCAACACAACACTTTTCATTTGAGTTAACCCAAGAGTGAGAAAAGAACATCAAGGCAGGAGGATATGTTGAATGGAAATAGTGTTGACAGAGGATAGGGATTTACATATTACTATGTCACCATAGACTTCTCCTCAGATTATGGCAGGCAGTTTGAAAGCATTCCATGGAAAAAAGAATTCCAGATCTTTGTTGCTCTCTCAACATGCTTACTTCTAGAGATGGTGACTAATCTTTGATTTCATTGACATAAGGAACTTCTTATTTAAAAAAGAGACTTCTTCCTCCAGTTGAATTGGATTTTCTTTGCAAATTATAGAGAGTTGCCAGGAGTCACCAAGAGGTTAAGTGATTTACCTACTGTCACACAGCCTGTATGTATCAGAAATGAAGCTTGGACTCACATCTTCCTGATTCTAAGGTCAATCCTCTACTATACTATACTGCCTCTTCTTCTAGAAATATGTTTTTCTTTTTTGAAGTCTAAATATGAAATACCCATTTGTTTTTCCTTCCTCACTGATTATGAGAATATCATTTACTGGGGTTTGGGATGGCCCCAGGCAATTTAATAGAATAGGCAAAATTGGTTTTTGGAATTATCCAGACTCTTTTAGTCCCTTCTTCTTTCATTTTAGCACCTCCTTCTCAATTGTCTGATAGTCCCTCCAAGACAGCTGCACTTAGTTCTATCCTCTCTGTCTGATTTTATTTATTTTTCCACAAGAAATTACTTATCTTGGTATTCCAGTCTAGTCTCAGTGAGGAACTCACTGGAAAGAATATGATAAACTGACCATTGATAATAACTCAGTGTGATAGCTGAGAGGATATTTTTTGGAAACTATTGAAAGGTCTTGAAAAAAGGTATCTTCCCATAAAGAATGAGCCTGCCCTCATAAGATTTTTTAATTTGCAGAACGAAATCCAGGTCCATCTATCCCAATCAGGATAAAATTATTGGATAGGATTGTAAAAATAATGAATGCATAATTGATGGTGGGAAGTAGGAAGGCAGGAAGAAGGGCGTGAGAACTCAATTCTTTTTATATGTAAGGTAGACCTTAATGATCTAAATTTGTCACTGCTGCTGATTGAAGGCATGGGATTCAGAAAAAAATATATATTTAGGAGTTGAACAACTGGTTAAGAAAAGGATACCTGAGAATGGAATTTGGTTATTTGGTTTTATGGCTTAATATATGGAAAGGGTAGGATCCTGGATGGGATGCCATCTAACAAGTAATGATAAAAATGTGTTTATTTGTCTGGAGTCTTGAAAATATCAGAAGGACTTTACTTTGGAGGAAAAAGGAGAAAAAGATTGGATATAAATACAACATGCTAATATAGATTTTTGTTGTTCAGATGTTTCAGTTGTGTATGACTTTTTGTGATTCCATTTTGGGGTTTCCTTGATGAAGATATTGAAGTGATTTGCCATTTCCTTCTCCAGCTCTTTTTATAAATTAAAAAACTGAGGAAAACAGAGTTAAATCATTTGCCCAGATTCATACAACTAGTAATTGTCTGGGGCTGATTGGAATTAAGGAAGATGAGTTCCTGACTTGAGACACTGAACTCTATCCACTGTACCAGTCAGTCACCCTCCCTAATATGGAAACCATGAAGCAATGGTTCTAAAGGCTATTCATAAAGCAAAGTGTGCTTTATGGACACCTAGGAGAGGGGTTGAGACTTTTTAAAAGGTTATTATTTTCATAATAACATTTAGGTATCATTACCTATTAAAACATAACTTCTTTTTCCATCTATATGCCTGTGTGATTTGCCTGATTTTATACTTTAACCAAAACAATGTATCACAATAGACTGAATATAGAAACAGGATAGAAGAATCCAGCTCTCTTCTATTAAGCCAGACAATGAAAGAGATTTTCAAAAATATGTAAAATAATGTCATTCATCTTACTATTTTTTTCCAAATTTGGAAACATAGTTGTTTTTCATTAAAATGTTACTTATTATGTGATGAGTCAATTATTATTTTAAAATTAAAACTTTTAAAAATTCATCAACTTTTGTTTTTATATAAATATTTAATAAATATAGCTCACATAAACAAAGGCTCTTTGACATTCTCAATAATTTTTAATAATATAAAGTGTTTCTTAGACCAAAAATTTGAGAGCTGTTGCCAAAGAAAATTGTCATAAAGCAGGAAGAAAAATATTAATAAAGACAACCAGAAATTTATAAGAAGCAAAAATTTAAAATCCAAAGTAATAAAACTTAAGATATCTGATGTATAGCTACAAATATACAAAGGAGGGGATAAGGAGCAAGGAAACCTAAGGATAGTAATGCAAAGACTAGATTGGCTACATGAATATCACTGAAAATAGTAATGTAATATGGTTCTGTGAAAATACATATAACTTTTTAAAAAGAACAAGAAAAGTAAAGGAGAGGAGAAGGATGAGGAGTATTATATATTAGAAAGACATATTGATGTGAGGAATTCTGGGAACCAGAGGGAAAGAAGAGAGAAAAAGAATATTTGGATACAGATCAGAGTCAAAACCAAATGTGCTACTATCCTCAGAATTTGTTATAGGACACATAGACAGAAAAAAGAAATTAATAAAGAATTCGTGTGGGAAATGATCAAAAACCTGGCATGGAAGTGGGATATAATAATGATGTGGATATCAATTTTCCAGATATCAGCTGGGATAATCTCTAAGCCAAAAGAAAAAAAAAGCAAAGATTTTATTCCAGATTAGTAAGGAGAATTTTTAGAGACAGGAGGACAGGAGAGAATTCTCATCAAATATAAACTGATTGCTGGGATAGAAATTACAAGAATCAGGAGATGGGATGAGAAGTAGCCACTGCAGCTGGTGAAAGATGAAATGACCATTTCGTTTTAGAATTTGTAATAGTGAAGAAGAGGAAAATCATGTATAGTGAGACATGTACCCTAGATAGGTGGTATTTAATCAATTAAATTCTGTAAGAGAAGTCATCCAGAAGAAACAGAAAATTTCAAGGATAAAATTCTCAAGATACACAAATTAAAAAACAACTTTGATAAGCAAGAAAAGGGGAAGATGTCTGAAGTGACTGATGTGAATACACAACTAATTAATTTAAGTCTTAAAAAATAAGATGGAAAGTGTTGAGGACCACGCTTAAGTGTGGAACCCAGAAAACCTGTAAAAAGGTCAGAGAAGACTGCACCATTGAGTGGGGGCGAGGTTGTTCTTTAGCCCCCACAGCTGTGAAACACAGCACACTAGAGAGACTAAAGGAATGTTTTGTTATTACAATCTTTATCTTACTCTCTGAGCAGAGCTGACAGGCTCAAGGAAAGACTGACATAATCCAAAGAGTCAGAAATACCTGTTTGGAGATCATTTTTACTGACGCAGAAGTTGCTTGAAAAAGAATGTCTGCTTTTATTTAAACAATAATAACCGTGCTATGCTTGGGAAATATATATATTTTGTATAGAAATGAAATAAATCAAAGGTAAGAAGTAAGAGGTAAAGAGGTGAAGAGACTTTCACTGCAATTGCCTCTCAGTCTCCTTGTATCATTATTGTCCTCTCACATGACATGATCTATTCTGCTGGTCAGAATTAGATCCCAGTAGTCATTACCAGGTGGCTCCCCTGTTAGGAAAGAAGAGAAACCAATAGAGGATGAATTCTGTCAAATCAGAATTATGAGTATCATACTCCAGAAAGAGATGGCCAAGAAAAATAAAGGTAAGGACAACTTTGATTGTTGTTTAAAATTTTGGCGAAAAGAGGAGGGATAAGAGCCTCTGTTCTAGTAGTCTAGGATGATAATAACAATGAGAAAGAGGTGGAAGAACTTTATTCTTACTTTCTTTCTCTGAGTTATAAAGGACAAACAAAAATATCTAATGAATAGTTATAATTGTAGAAAAAAGTTATAGGAGAAAGAAGAGATCAATGAAAAACTTAACTCATATAAGGAAAAGAAAATTCCATAGATGACTTGCAAGGATTTGAATTACTTAAATAGGTCAGAAGTTGAATTTGGGAAGGAGAGAGTTGGGATTAAATACAGAAAATTTGCAGAAGTCTCCAGTCACAGATATTGGTTTAGATTCAATTTAAGAGTTGGAGAGAAATATTTTTATTGTCAATTAAGGAGAATATAAAAGAACTAAGTAGTATTAAGGAGGATCAAGGAAGATTACAATAATCACAAATAAAGAACAAGTAGCAAACTCATTTATCTAAGTGAAAAAGAGACAGAAATTGGAGATGGTTTACAGATCACCATATACTAAAAAATATCTAAAGTGAATGAGTTCTTTAACTGGAAATGGAGAAGAGATCTCAGCTTCAACTAAGAAGAAGGTCCAATCTTCCTCAAGGAGGCTCATTATAGCAGTTTCTAGGGAAGCTGGAAATCACCAACATGGTGAGTTTACAGCTTTCCTCACCTCTTTCCCTCTCTCCCTTCCTCCTTCTTTCCCCCCTCCCTCCCTCCCTCCTCTTTCCCTCCCTGTCTCCTTCCCTCCTTTCCTCCTTCCCTCCTTCCTCTCCCCCTGCCTCTGTCTCTATCTGTCTGTCTGTCTGTCTGTCTCTTTCCCTTCACATATATTTTCCAAAGAATCTCTAGAACTTCATGTTTTTCTCTGAGAAGATGCATTCTATTCTTTACTTAATTATGCCAAATTCTCTCTGTTCTGAGTCATGTCCCTCTCATATATGTGACAACATGCAAAAACTTCCTGGTTTTAAAATCCTTAGAGGGTTAAGCAATTTGATAGAGTAGATTTGTGGACAGAAAAAATTGGTGAAACAGCTAGGAGTTTGGTACAACATTGAATGGGAGCTGTCTATGACTGTGACTGTGTAGTTGCAGAATAGGGTTGTAAGATTATTAAGAAGGGATAATTGGTTATAAAATTTTAACTAGGTACTTAGATTGGAAATGTGAATATCCAAAAATAGTTTTAAGAAAGAAAGCTAAAATTTTCACTCATTATAGAGAGCAGGACAAATTATACAACAATTTGCTTCCACTATGTGATGTTTGTTTTTCTGCTGTAGCCAAAGGCCTTTTTTTCTGTGCTCCAAGTGTAGGCTATTCTCATTTATGGAGAAGGTGAAGGTTGTTAGAAAGATGGAAGGGTTCCTAAAGTAAACAGTTGCAAGGATTCAACGGAAAAAGAAAGAATCTTAGGAGAAGGGAGATGATCTTTGTCAGGATGGTGAAGAATAGAAGTGTTACACAGAGGAGAAAGGGAATGAAAAGGACAACTGTTCACTGAGAACTTCAAAACATATTTGAGACTCCTCCAAAAGAGAAGAGATACTCTGAGAAAGAAAAAGCTACTTGTCCCAAAGGCTGATCTTTTTATTGATCTAGTATTAACTCCTTGCCTCACACAGACATATAGACAGACATCATTTTCTCCAACAGTGAGAAGAAGCAAATGTTGTAGGCTTGAAACTGAGTAACTTTATGATGTCCAAAATTTGTCAACAAATGAGAGAATAGAGTCCTAACATAAGGAAGCAAAATTGCCATCATTGGTAATTACTGAGACTTGGTAGAATGAAACTTTTGACTGAACTGCATCTCTGAATGGCAATACTTTATCCAAAAGAAAAAGATAGATAAAAATGTTGTGAGATAGCAACATATGTTTAAAAGGAAGACTAAGGAAGTCTAGAAACTCGGAAGAGAAAAAATGATTGAGAATGTTTGGGTTATCATGACGGAATAAAAATCACATGCAATATAAGGCCAGGAGAAAATAGACCAAAAACCAATTGGAAACTAAATAAATTTATCCTAAAGAATGAATGGGTGAAACAGCAAATTACAGACACAATTTCTAATTTCATCCAAGAGAATGACAATAATGAGACAACATACCAAAATTTGTGGGATACAGCCAAAGCGGTAATAAGGGGAAATTTTATATCTCTAGATGCTTATTTGAATAAAATAGAAAAAGAGAAAAATCAATGAATTGGGCTTGCAACTAAAAAAGCTAGAGAAAGAACAAATTAAAACCCCCCAATCAAATACCAAACTTGAAATCCTAAAAATAAAAGGAGAGATTAGTAAAATTGAAAGTAAAAAAACTATTAATAAATAAAACTAAAAGTTGGTTTTATGAAAAAACCAACAAAATAGATAAACCTCTAGTTAATTTAATTAGAAAAAGGAAAGAGGAAAATCAAATTGTTAGTCTCAAAAATGAAAAGGGAGAACTTTCCACCAATGAAGAGGAAATTAGAGCAATAATCAGGAGTTACTTTGCCCAACTTTATGCCAATAAATTTGATAACCTAAGTGAAATGGAGGAATATATACAAAAATACAGATTGCCCAGATTAACAGAAGAGGAAATAAATTACTTAAATAGTCCCATTTTAGAAAAAGAAATAGAACAAGTCATTAATCAACTCCCTAAGAAAAAATCCCCAGGACCAGATGGATTTACATGTGAATTCTACCGAACATTTAAAGAACAATTAACTCCGATATTATATAAACTATTCGAAAAAATAGGGAATGAAGGACTCCTACCAAACTCCTTTTATGATACAGACATGGTACTGATACCTAAACCAGGTAAAACAAAAACAGAGAAAGAAAATTATAGACCAATTTCCCTAATGAATATTGATGCAAAAATCTTAAATAAAATATTAGCAAAGAGATTACAGAAAATCATTCCCAGAATAATACACCATGACCAAATAGGATTTATACCAGGAATGCAGGGATAGTTCAATATTAGGAAAACTATTAACATAATTGACTATATTAATAACCAAATTAACAAAAAACATATGATAATCTCAATAGATGCAGAAAAAGCATTTGATAAAATCCAACATCCATTCCTATTAAAAACATTAGAGCATATAGGAATTAATGGACTTTTCCTTAAAATAGTCAGTAGCATCTATTTAAAACCATCAGCTAGCATCATATGTAATGGTGATAAACTAGAACCATTCCCAATAAGATCAGGGGTGAAACAAGGTTGCCCACTATCACCATTACTATTCAATATTGTATTAGAAATGCTAGCCTTGGCAATAAGACAAGAAAAAGAGATTAAAGGAATTAGAGTAGGTCATGAGGAAACCAAATTATCACTCTTTGCAGATGATATGATGGTCTACTTAGAGAACCCTAGAGAATCAACTAAAAAACTATTAGAATTAATCCACAACTTTAGCAAAGTTGCAGGATACAGAATAAATCCACATAAATCATCAGTATTTTTATACATCACCAACAAAATGCAACAGCAAGAAATACAAAGAGAAATTCCATTCAAAATAACTATCGATAGTATAAAATATTTGGGAATATATCTGCCAAGGGAAAGTCAGGATCTATATGAGAGAAACTACAAAACACTCTCCACACAAATAAAGTCAGCTCTAAACAATTGGAAAAACATCAAGTGCTCTTGGATAGGTCAAGCGAAAATAATAAAGATGGCAATATTACCTAAACTAATCTATTTATTTAGTGCTATACCAATCAAACTCCCAAAAGATTATTTAACTGACCTAGAAAAAATAACAACAAAATTCATCTGGAAAAACAAAAGGTCAAGAATTTCAAGGGAATTAATGAAAAAAAATGCAAATGAGGGTGGGTGGCCTAGCTGTACCAGATCTAAAACTATATTATAAAGCAGTGGTCACCAAAATCATTTGGTACTGGATAAGAAATAGAGTAATGGATCAGTGGAATAGGTTAGGTTCACAGGACAAAATACTCAATGACAATAGTAATCTAATGTTTGATAAACCCAAAGATCTCAGTTTTGGGGATAAAAACTCACTATTTGACAAAAACTGCTGGGATAATTGGAAACTAGTATGGAAGAAATTAGGCATTGACCCACACCTAACACCATATACCAAGATAAGGTCAAAATGGATTCATGGTCTAGGCATAAAGAATGATATTATAAACAAATTAGAACAATGTAGGATGGTTTACCTCTCAGACCTGTGGAGGGGGAAGGAATTTGTGACCAAAGAAGAACTAGAGGTCATCATTAATCACAAAATAGATAAGTTCGACTATATCAAGTTAAAAAGTTTTTGTACAAACAAAATGAATGCAGACAAGATTAGAAGGGTAGCAGTAAACTGGGAAAATATTTTTACATCCAAAGGTTCTGATAAAGGCCTCATTTCTAAAATGTATAGAGAATTGACTCAAATATATAAGAATTCAAGCCATTCTCCAATTGATAAATGGTCAAAAGATATGAACAGACAATTTTCAGATGAAGAAATTGAAACTATTTCTGGTCACGTGAAAAGGTGCTCCAAATCACTATTGATCAGAGAAATGCAAATTAAGACAACTCTGAGATACCACTACACACCTGTCAGATTGGCTAAAATGACAGGAAATGATAATGATAACTGTTGGAGGGGATGTGGGAAAACTGGGATACTGATACATTGTTGGTGGAACTGTGAACGGATCCAACCATTCTGGAGAGCAATTTGGAACTATGCTCAAAAAATTATCAAACTGTGCATACCATTTGACCCAGCAGTGTTTCTACTGGGCCTATATCCCAAAGAGATTTGAAAGGAGGGAAAGGGACCCACATGTGCAAAAATGTTTGTGGCAGCCCTTTTTGTAGTGGCAAGAAACTGGAAATTGAAAGGTTGCCCATCAATTGGAGAATGGATGAATAAATTATGGTATATGAATGTTATGGAATATTATTGTTCTGTAAGAAACAACCAACAGGATGATTTTAGAGAGACCTGGAGAGACTTGCATGAACTGATGCTGAGTGAAATCAGCAGAACCAGGAGAACATTATACACAGCAACAAGACTATACGATGATCAATTCTGATGGACATGGTTCTCTTCAACAATGATGTGGTTCAAACCAGTTCCTATTGTTCAGTGATGAAGATAGTCATATATATCCAGAGAGAGGCCTGTGGGAACTGCGTATGGACCACAACACAGCATTTTAATGCTTTCTGTGAATATTTCCATGCATTTTGTTTTCCTTCTAAGGTTTTTTTTTTTCTTCTTCTCTTTCTAGATCTGATGTTTCTTGTGCAGTAAGATAACTGTATAGATATGTATACATGTATTGGATTTGTCATATAATTTATCATATTTAGCATGTATTAGATTACCTGTCATTTAGGGGTGGGGGGTGGAGGGAAGGAGGGGAAAAGCTTGGGGAAAAAAGTTTTTGCAAAGGTCAATGTAGAAAAATCACTCATATGTTTTGTAAATAAAAAGCTTTTAATAAAAAAAGAGAGAGAGAATGTTTGGGTTAAAAAAAAAAGAAGGAAGAAAAAAAAGTGATCTGTTTTGGAGTATACTATAAGCCATCTGGACAAAAAGAGAACATAGATGAGGAGTTGGGGGAAAAGTTTACAAATCTGACATTGTAGAATGGAACAATAATGATGAATAACTTTAATTATCTTTGCATCACCTGGAACTTTCTCATTGCTAAAAAAGAAAGAAAGAAAGAAAGAGAAGTAGAAGAAGAAGAAAGTTGGCAATTTTATCACTTGCCTTATAAAAATTTCATCCTTTAATATGTGAGGAAACTGACAAAAGGCGATTCTTTTTTCAATCTCATTCTCACTTAGGGAGCAACTAACTCCTAGTATGGAAATAATGAGGTCATTACCAGAAAGGGATCATTATATACTAGAATTTTGTGATAAATGAGAAGAGGAAATCTGGGCGTTGTCTTAACATCGGAAAAACAGATTTCAAAGAGTTTAGAGGGAAGATAAGGTGGGATTTTATGGAGTAAAACACTTCAAGGAAAGAATGAGAGATGTTCAAGAGTAAAATTCTGAAGATAATGAGGAGGAAAAAATAAGATTTGTTTGAAAAGATCAGCATGGATGCACAAAAGCTCAGCACCTTATATTTTTTAAAAAAGAAAAGATTAGGAGATGGAGGCAAGACCAACTAACAATTGAGGCATATGAGTGTACTGCAGTCCTATAAAAATTGTGTTAAAATTGTTAAAACTCAGAATCAGCTAAAGAAACATAAACTTTGGGGATTTTCATTTTGTTTTTTATTATGTTGGGGGAAAAATGGAAATCAAAGAATGTATGGGACCTTTACTTAGGATGGATGAGCCAATGATAACAGACACCTGGAGAGAAGCCAAATGTATTAATTCATACTTTGATTTCTCTGCAAAGGAGAATGATCTTTACACTGGAAATGCCAGAACAATATACTAACAAAAAATTGATACTCAAGAGAAGTAAAAACATAATAAGAGATCACCTTGCTGGCCCAGATGAGCTATATTTTTTAGATTATGAACAAATGAACAGATGTGGTTGCTTAGCAACTGTCAGTGATATTTGAAAGATCTTCAAAAGCAAGAGAGATAATGCAAAATTGGAGAAGGGCAAATGTTATTCTCATTTTTTTTAAAAAGAAAGAAAACAGTCTGAAAACTAGAGGATAGTAAGTTTGACTTTGATTCTTTGGACAGATCACTAAAGAAATGATTTGTGAATGTGTAGTAAGGAAAATCATTATTATAAAGAGCCAGCATGACTCCATTAGGAACAAGTCATGCCAGACTAACCTCATTTTCATTTTTGACAGGATTATTAACTTGGAGATGAGAATTAGTGCTCTGGATATATAATTTACCTGGATTTTTACCAAAGTTTTTGATAAAGCATCTCATATTAATCTTATGGAAAATATGGAAAGATATGAACCAGAATATAATACAATTAAATGGATTTAAAACTGGTTGGATAGACAAATTCAAAGAGAGGTTGTTAATAGTTCAATTTTATCATACCTAGAAATATCCCAGAAATTGGTACTTTGGCCCTGTACTATGTAACTAACACTTTTATCAGTTAATAGAGAAAAATGGCATCCTCATGAAATTTGCAGATAATAAAAAGCTAGGAGACATAGAAAATATAGTAGCTTATAGAGTCAGGATCTAAGAGGCTCTTGAGAGACTAGAGTTTGGGGCTGAATCACATATGATGAAGTTTAGAAGGGATAAATAATAAATGCAAATATAACTTTGCACTTGGGTAAACAAATTCAACTTTACTAGTTTAAGGTGAGGAAGGCATGAATAAAGCTGTTCTGAAAAAAGATCTGAGGTTCTTAGTGAACTACAAACTGTAAGTCAGTAGTGTAAAATGACCTTTAAATAAACTACTGTGACCTTGGGAAATATTAAGAGGATCATAGCTTCCAGGAATACAGAAGAGATTATTCTACTGTACTCTGTTCTTGCTAGACTTGATCTACTGTATGGTGTTCAGATTTAAAGAATAATATTAATAGAGTAGCTTGGTATTGCAGTGGATAGAGTACCAAACCAAGAGTCAGGAATTCCTATGTTCAAATTTGACTTCAGATATTTACTGGCTGTGTGACCCTAAATAAGTCTCTGTCTACTTCAATTTTCTCACCTGTAAAATGGGGATAATAATAGCATTTACCTTTTAGTTATGGTAAGAATTAAATAAGATAATATCTAAAGCACCTAATGATTATAAAACCTAGTACATAGTAAGTATTATAGAAATGTTAGTTGTGTAATTGTTGTTATTAGATAGAGAATGACTAGAGGAGGGAAATAAGGATAGTGAAGAGCCTTGTGTCCACAACATATATGAAAACTGATTGAGCAAACTTGGAGGAAAAACTAGGGGAACATGCCAGCTGCCTTTGAGAATCTGAAAGGCTTTGAGGAAGAATTAGTCTTGCTTTGCTCGGCCCCAGGAGACAGAATTAGGTAACAAATGTAAAGAGACCAGTTATATTTGAAGCCAGAAAAGGCTTGCTAACAGTTAGAGTTGTCCCAAAGTGGGATGCAATGCCTTAAGAGGTAGAAGGTGTGGCTGGTTGGGTTGGCACATACCTATAATCCCTGGACCAGGAAAGTCTAAGGTAGGTGGATAACTTGAGTACAGGAGTTCTGTGTAGGACAGTAGTGGTTATGCTGATTGTTATTATAAGGTGAGGCCCTTAAAATGAAGGGCTACCAGACTGTCTAAGAAAGAGCAAATCAGCCTAAGCTGGAAAAATGACAGATTAAAATTTCTGTATTGATAAACATTAGGATCAGATCTGTGAGTGATTAATGAACTTCCAGCTTGCTAGAAATAGAAGAACTAGTCTCAAAAAAGTGACAGGTTCCCCTACTTTGGCAGTCTTCAGGCAGAAGTTGGATGGTCATTTATAGGCTATATTATCATAAACATTCCTTTGGAACATTAATTGGGCTGGATGGTTACTGGAATCCCTTTTGATTCTTAAATTTTGTGCTATTAAGAAATGCTAGGGTGTCTTTGACGAGTTTGTCATGTGGATCAGAAGACTTATATCCCAGGGCAATAACTGACATTTTCAGGTTATTTAAAGAACTGACAGATATGATTGATTCACTATTTCCAGTGGTCTTGGAAAGATCATGGAAAACTAGAAGAGTGATACACAAAAGGGGAAGTAAAAATGCACAACTTTCACAAAAAGAAATAGAATGGAATCTGCATACCTTCAGTCAATGAGCTTGACTGATTCCTGGTAAATTCTAGAATGTATTATTAAAGGGTTGATTGGGAATCCTTGGAAAAGGAAAGCATAATCATATGGATTCATCAAAAATAGTCATTTATTTGGATTTACTGGCTTAGTAAATCAAGAAAATGCTGTGGTTATAATGTAGCTAGGCCTTAGGATAAGAGATTTAAGACCAGAAGGGACCTTAGAGGTTATTTATTTGACTTTTTTATTGAGAGTCCTGCCCAATATTAATATCAGAGTTGTGTCCACAAAATTGTGACTAATTAAAGTACAGGTGATCCTATTTCTTTCTCTCCTTCAAACAATGAGAAAGTATCAATTTCTATATACAGCATTCCCAGGAAAGAGAGGAACTGAGGACACAGATATGACATTTCTGAGGAAATCAGAGCAGGAACAACTCATTATATAATTACTTCTATTACAATTCTGTTCTGGATTTGGCTCCGTGGCAAAATATAGCTTCTAGACAACTAAATCTCTCTCTCTCTCTCTCTCTCTCTCTCTCTCTCTCTCTCTCTCTCTCTTCATATATATATATTCTAAAGCAGGAACTATACATACATATTTAGTTTTCAATAGTATTTTTCCAAATATATGTAAAGATAGCTTTCAATATTCATTTTTATAAGATTTTGAGTTCCAATTTTTTTCTCCTTCCCTCCCTTCCTTCCTCCCTCTCTTCTTCCGTTATCTCCCCACTTCTCAAGACAGCCAGCAATCTGATACATTGTTTTATACACATGCAATCCTTTAAAATGTATTTTCGTATTTGTCATGTTGTGAAAGAAAAAGCAAACTAAAAGGGAAAAAACACAGAGAAAGAAAAAGCAAAAACAGCAACAAAAAAGAAATGAAAAAAGTATGCTTTGAACTACAGTCAGTCTCCAAAGTTTTCTCTCTGGATGCAGATGGCATTTTCTTTCTCAAGTCTGTTGGAACTGACTTGGATCACCACATTGCTGAGAACTAAGTCTGTCATAATTGTCATCACATGATCTTCTTGTTACTGTGTACAAGCTTCTCTTGGTTCTGCTCATTTCACTCAGCATCAATTCATATAAGTCTTTCCAGGATTTTCTGAAATCAGCCAGTTCATCATAAGAACAAAATTCAAAGTTTTCTGAGATTTTGTTTTTACTGTTAATGAAACAAGGGACTTGACAGGGGAAAAGACAAAAGAAATTATAAAGAATCATTGAGTCCCCATTTTAGCCACAACTTGTATGGGGCTATAAGGGATTTAAGATACAGGATTCAGATACAGATAGCATTTAGATGTCTTTAGTAGTTTAGGAATTTAGTGATTAGTTAGAAAAATGATTGGTAACAAGAAGAATATAGTAAATAATATAAAAATATATAAGTAATAATTACTACCATAATCTCAGGCAAGTTCCTATCTTATCTAGCACCACCCACTTGACTCTCCCTATCCTCTAAGTCCCTTGCTTGGTAGATTGCCTAGCAAGAATTTCCTCAAATCCCAGGATTTCCAGTATGATTCCTCTGTGAAGTGAATTCAGAATGCATTTCAGATTACTTTCCTTTGACTTGATTTTTGCTATTTTCTCTGGATGCAAAAATTGGTAGTTATAGCTCTTATACTTGCAAGAGAGAGAGTCATGGTGCAAAGAAATGGAAATTCACTTGTCTGGGGGTTTAAGTCTGCTTCTGAGAAAAAAAAAAAAAAAAACAAAAACCAATTACTGAGTTATATCTTCCTTGAGAATTCATTTCACCAAGACCTAGTTTTACTCAGAATTCAGAAAACAGTTACTGAAATTGTTTGATTCAGAGACAGAGACAGAAACAGAGAGAGAGAGAGAGAGAGAGAGAGAGAGAGAGAGAGAGAGAGAGA